>CM062372.1:41442761-41986556 GCA_031216125.1 Dalbergia cochinchinensis
AGAAGCTAAAAAAGCAATTGAGTGGTGAATTTGAAATGAAAGACCTCGGTTCAACTAAGAAGATTTTAGGTATGGAAATTCATAGGGGTTAGCATTTTGGAAAATTATATTTGTCTTAGAAGAAGTATATCAAAAAGGTACTTGAGAGATTTGTAATGCAAAATGCAAAGCATACGAATACTCCATTAGCAGCCCATTTTAGACTATCAGCCACACATTCACCACAATCCATTGAAGAGGAGGAACAAATGTCATATGTTTCCTGTGCTAGTGCAATTGGAAGCATAATGTATGCTATGGTATGCACTCGACTAGATATTTCACATGCCATTAGTGCTGTTAGAAGGTATATAGGGTATCTATTAGCTCCAGAACTCTTGTGTAACATCCTCCCAAGTACAATATCATCCTTAAGTCATGAGATCAAACTCGAGAGTTGTTACTTTTGAATTATTAGACCTTTCTTAAATAACTATAGCAAATGCGATACGATCGTGTAATAACTAGCGTAATTTGATTAACATGTATAACAAAGATACAAGTCAATTACATAAGGAAGCTCTACTGTGAGCTTGAATATATATACAATCTCTATTACATTCACCTACACATATATCTATGACTATATACAACATAATAACAATATCAACTACTAAACAACGGTAATTCCAAGTTCTTTCACGTAGCAGCCACATCGATCCCTAGATCAACCTGGAGGCGACATGGGAACACAAAACACATAGGGGTGAGAATTATAAAATTCTTAATAGGGCAGCTGCCCAAAAACTCACTCATAATGTCATCATCATTGCCCCAGCCACTTCGGTTTATTAAGAAAAGGTGATCAAACATTACATAATAACGATTCATTTTTAAAGTTTCAAATCATATTTCTGAAGTGGGTTATTTTTAATGATCAATCACTTAATGCATATGTATTATAATGTCAAGCATCTAGTAAATCATCCTAAGCAGACATTCAAAAATAACAACTAAAATATAACTAGAATTAATAATGAATTATGCATATCTTTTCGTGGCTAAGGAACTTAATCTAGTGCATTTTTCTCTTTTCATTGACATAGGAAAGACTTAGCTTGTATTATGCTATAAAACTCAATTCAGTGCAACTTTCTCTCTTCATTGACATAGGAAAGACTTAGTTTATACCTAACGGGTATCTGGCATGGACAACTCCACAATAGATAGTTTATACCAAATGGTATTTATAGTGGTTCACACCACAAAAAGGAAATAGACTGCTTATTAGGACTGAGCTCATTCCTATACGTGATCATCGGACTTCATTTTTTTCCATTTTCGAATCACACATAGTTCTATTCCTAGCTGATACGTCTACCGACTCATAATATCTCGGGGGAAGTTCCTCTTTTTGCCTTCCCCTTAATTCAATCTAAGTCTTGTTTCTGTTTTCTTCATATGTCAGAATAGGCACACTCAGTATTTTGGGAAAGTTTCTACTTTTGCCTTTCCCTCATTCAATCTAAGTCTTGTTTCTATTTTCTCCATATGTCAGAACATGCACGATTAAAGTTCATATATTCTCTTTTGCCACATACACATATCATTCACTTTTCTTTTCCAAATGCATGCATGAGGCACATATACGCATTCATTCATAATATAATTTCAATCATGCCTCAAACCATTCCTTAAAGTCACTAGCATGCATTCATATATGTTATACTTGAACCCATTGTCATTATTTCATCAACTCAAAGCACCAATTCATTTTCAGCACAATGGCAGATTTCATATATCTATAGCACAAATTATTCTGCATTTCAACTCATGAAATCTAAGGCTATAAAAATTATCCAAGACACTTAAATGCGTTCCCAAGGTCCTCTAAAAATTTTGGAGTTAAAAGACTTCTCTAAGTATGATAACAAAATTCAACAAAATAGGAGGCCAGAACCCCCTATTTGCAGCCAACAGCCAAAGTTCCAATCTAATTACCCTATCAAATGATCATATCAAATCATACAAAAATTCATGGACTTTAACATATCCTCAATATCCTATAGAACTTTTAGTGGAAAAATCAATCATTTGATGTGTAAGAAAATTAGACAAACTCAGAGCTTCAGAATTGGCTATCTAGGCAACTTAAGAACAGTCTTGGCTTTTGATTTTTACAAAATAGTAACACTCATTTTTAGGACCCAAGAAAAATCATGGAGTTGCCTTAGGATTTTAGCTTCAATATATAATTTTTATAGTTCATAAAAACATCTAAAAATACATCAGAAAATTTGTGACTCATAACCTACCCCAAAGAAATCTGAGAATCCAGCAGCATTGTCTAAGATTCCTTTTGAGAAAAATGATATCTAACATCATCCAAACACTCCACCAAAATTCATAAATCAATATCCATATATAATCAATCAATACAATCAAAAATATCAATTTAAATCAGTAATTAAAATAGAAAAATGGATTTGAAGAAGAAGAGGTTCAAAAACCCTACTTTGATGGCTTTAGGGATCTTGGCTCCAAAGGATGCTCCAAGATTGATTTTTCTCACTTCAAGGCCACCAAATCAGCACCGAGCCCTTCCATAATCAGTGATGTATGAGATAGCGAGGTGAGGATTGATGAGGAATTGAAATTCCAATCGGTTAGTTTGATAGATTTTGAGGAGTAGAACAAGTTTTGTGAAAGGATCTTAGTGTTTTAGTGACTCTAAGTTAGAGTTTTTGAAGCTTGAAGCTTGAAACTTGTTAATGGAGGTTTGAGAGAAAGAACAATGGAGGGCTGTGTTTCTAGGCCTCTTGGCCAAAAATGATGATGGTGGGGTGATAAGGGTGGTGGCTTTGTATTTATCTTGTGAGAAAGCTTGTAAAAGAAGCTTAATTGTAATAATATAAAAGAAGAATTCTTAAATATTGTAAAATGGATGGCTAGGATTGTTTTCTTGGTCAAAGAATGGATCTTGGTCATCCACTTGCTTCAAAATAATTGGATCACTTTAACTTGGGGAGCAAGTAGCCTTTTCGGTGTTAAAACTGCACACCAAAATTCTACCAAACGGATGAGTTATTGGCTCCTGAGTAAAATATAATAAATCAAAGGTCATGATTAAAACTTGCTTTTCAAGTTTTAATCCTTGCCATCCACTTGGCATAAAGTGGTTGGTAAAGGTTACGCAGCCACTAAGTAACTTGTACGGCGTTAAAAACTGCACATTGAAACTCCATCGAACGGTTACTATTCACTTTTTTTTTTTTACAAATCCTTTGGACCGTCCTCATCATTACTAAAATTGTCAGATTTTTGAAACTGCAACTAGTAAAGCCCAAATTAATTTTTAAATAAGTTTTAGGGTGTTACACCTTGCGCTCATGAGTTTTGAATGACAACAAAACCAATTCAAAAAAAATACTTTGATGATCAACTGATGTCTTCTTTGAGTTTCTTGACAAAGCATAGTAGGTCAAATCTGGTTAAGTATGTTACAAACTTATAGCAAGAATACTGTTTTACTTTTTATGTGCAAACATGATTTATCTTATGGGAAGAGATTGAGCCAAATAGAAAGTGAATATTATTTCAAGCAAAGCATGTATACATACTTATGGAACAAAGCATAGAAACGGACTTGAATCGGGAATAACTTCACTACACATGTACAAGCATGTTTTATCTTGTGTGAATAGATTAAGCTTAAAATGAAGTGATTATCATCTTATGTAAAGAATGTGTAAATGCTTAAGGACTGGAGGAAATCAAGTCAAAAGTGTAACGCCCCAATTTTTAGTGTCATTAGAAATTACTCAATTACCGAATTACCGTAGGTAATTATTACATAAGATTTGAGGCCGAACAATCCTCAATAAAGGAATATAACATTAGAAGAGAGGTTAGGAAGGATTCATGCGAGTCGCAAATCCCAATTTCAGACGTATAAAATGACCAAAATGCCCCTGAAGTTATTTTACTCAGAAAATGAGGATCGTGGGCCCCACCTATTCTCAAGGGGATATTTTGAGGATAATAAGGGATTGTTTGTGTTATGTGTGTTAATAGAGCAGAAGGATCTCAATTTTGAGTTTTGACGCGCGAAATGACCAAAACGCCCCTGCGGCTGTTTTAACTCCGATGTGCGTGCCGACTGAGCCCGAACCTCACTAAAATGTTTTAAAATGTGTTTTTAAGCCATGATTAACCACTGGTTAAGCTCGGGTGGCCTCGGGCAGTTTTTAAGTGAAAGTACGATTTTGCCCCTGTTTTTGGGCAGTTTTGCAAATTTCGGGATTTTTGATTCGTATACTGAAACCTAAGCAATATTAGGCTCAAATTAAAGCTTATTAAATTCTAAATATTAATCTAGAGTCAAAATTATGTATTTAGATTGATTAGAACCCAAAATTGCTCAAAAACACCCAAATTGCTTACTAATTCACTTAAACCCTTAACCGTAAATTTTCTAAATTACATGAATACCTTGCCTACACCTAAATAATGAATGGAACACACAATTTCACTTCTTTGGGCTGTAATGGACGAAATTATTGATGCCATTATGCAGATGAATTATTGCCAAAAGTTGCACTAAAACAAAATGCCAAAATGTCACCATAAGAGACATAATTCCTTAATTTCATACAACTTTGTCTAAAATGATTCTTCCTCCCTTATTTCTCCTGCAAAATTCCGTCCACTACCTCATCATTTTGGCCAATTAGAAGCCTCAAAATCTTCTATAAATAGGCTTGCTTGAGTGGTCTTGGAATGCTTGGTTCATAACTAGTTTTTAGGAGCACCAAAAACTTTCTTTCTTCCTCCTCTTTGGCTGAATTCTTTCTTCAATTTTTTCAAAGAGATTTTGTTTCATTTCACTTCAAGAAACCAAGTTCTCTTCCTCTTCTTCAACTCAGATTAGGTAGGGAGTAGTTTCTAAATTTATTTCTATGCTTTGAGGAGTTGTGTTTTTAGCTCAAAATGATGAAATTATGAACTTACCTTAGCTTTTCATTTTGGTTTTCCTCTTCAATTTTTCTTTAACCAATTCAACCATATGGCCTAGGTGGAACTAAGATGATGGCTTGATGATGAGGACCTTGAGGGTGGGTTGTAAATCCATCACAAGTTAGGCCTCTAAAGCTTGAAAATTCCACTTGATGCAAAACTTTAAAGAATAATGCTTTATGATGCTAAAACAAAGATTTTTAGTTTAGAACTTGAAAGATGTATTTTCCTTTTATGTTTTATTTCTTGTTAAGATATGTATTGGGTTGAATTTATAATTCTTTTAAAGTCTTGAAGGAGCTCTAGTAAAGAAACAAAATGAATTTGCATCCATGATTAAGTTTATGCTTTGCATAACCATGTTTACCTTCTATGTCATCACTAAATTTTCAAGAATGAATAAATGAACTTGCATTTCTCATGTTTAAATTCCAAGCTTGTATTTCATGTTTATAATTCAAGTTGTAACGCCCCGATTTTCGCTAAACTTTCATAATGACCAAATTGCCCCTGAGGTCATTTTTACCCGAAACACGAGGACGGCCGGCTTTGGCCATCCTCATAGGGTTCATATGTTATATGAAGGGGATTGTATGAGCATGAGTGCCTAACAAAGCGGGAAAACCTCATTTCTGAGATTTACGTAAATGACCAAAATACTGCAGAATGCACTAAGGCAAGATAAGTTCCGTTTTGACCCGGACTTTGTTCTGAGGTTCAAAACCATGATTTAAGGCATAAACTATGTTGGTTTAAGTCCCGGAGATCCCGGGCAACGTTTGGTAAAAATTACGGTTTTGCCCCTGCATATTGCATTTTCGGCTTAATGAGCCGTTTAACTCCAAACCTAAGCAATATTAGGCTCTAATTAAAGGTTAATTAATTTTCATAATTAATCTAGAGCCAAAACCATCATTTAGAATTAATTGGAACCTAAAATTGCTTAGAGAAAATTCAAATCTCATCATAGTCTTATTCTTTAAAAAGGAAAAAGAATATGTGAATAGTGTCGAATAGTGTTTCCACTATTCACATCAACTTATCTTTTTGAGACAAGTTGTCACACTCACATCACTAGTCCTAGAGGTGTTGACTCCTAATCCTTCTAGACCACCTCTAAACCTAGGGATTTATGGTTTTAATTAACCTATTAGTGCACCTAAGTACCTACTTAGCAATTTTTAATCCTAAGCCTAATCTATGTCACACCAAAACACACTTCTAGAACATGGTTTAAGGAGATATTTCTCCTCCCCAAGGCTGCCAAGAATGGCGCCATTTTCTCTAGAAATCATCAAAAAAATTAGTCTATGTGTTCAAGCTATCTTGTGACATGTGTCTTGAACACTTTCAATCAATGATCAACTTTCAAGAAAATTGTCACTCAAGACTCAAAGAATATTTTATATGGTCAATCAAGGCTTTCAATTCATTTCTAAAATGAAAATAATTATGTCTTTCAAACTCAAAAAGAATGATTTGTTTTTGTGGTCATTCAAGCTTTCTATCAAACTTTTTCAAGACAACATGTCTTACAACACATTACCTATGCTTTGGAATTTAAGTCTAGAAAATTTTCTCTTCTTTTTGGGCATGAGAAGCATGGTTTCTCTTCAGATTTTGCAGCCCAAAATTTTAAGTTTTTATGCATTTTTAAAGGTTGGAAAATAAGGTACATTCTAGCCATGCTTTAGGACATGCATAGCTAGACTTTTCACCATACTTTGAATGACCAATACCATGCTTTGAACAAAGATATTTCTTTCTTCTTGTGGCTGAAAAGTGGCGAAATCCTTCCCCAAAAGGCCTCCAATATTCAATTCATTTCACTTCTCTATAAATAGGTAGCTTAGGGAACTTGAAGCACCTTTGTTCATTTCACTAAAGCTTTGAGTTAGAGCACTTTGAGTTTCTTTCTCTCAAGTTCAAGAGCTCATCCTCTCCAACCTCTTCATCCTCTTCACTTCCTCTCAATCTCAAACTCTAAGGTAGGGAACTCTTTCTAAATATGTCTTTGATTCTTATGCTTGAATCTTGTTTGGGAGTTGATGAATGGTTGAACCTCTATGTTGCTTTCTTTTTGGTTTCTTCCTTTTCTCCCCTTAGATTTTCGGCCTCAAGGCCTTGAATATGATAGCTTGATGATGAGTGTTCTCTAGATGTGACCATGAGTCCATCTCTCATGAGGCCTCTAAAGCTTGAGTTTTTCTTAAAGAAAGTTTCATTCTTTACAAGTTTAGTTAAAAGAGTTTATGTTTCTCTTGAACATTTTGGATCTTCTTCCTTCTTCTTCTCATGTTTTCGGCCATGAAGCCTTGTTACATGGGAAAAATGTAAGCTTGATGATGAGAGCTTCATGTTGATGCTTGTCACATGAACAAACTCTAAAGCTTGAAACTTTGGCCCTAAACCAAGCATGGTTTTGGTTTTGCTTTCTTCTTTATCATGAACTTTGTTTTAAATATTTGTTTTGAAGGAAGCTATGTACTCAATGATGAGGACTTAGGATGTTGATGCTTGGATCATCAAGATCTTGGTCCCTAGAGATTTAAAAATGGTTCCTTTCTTTTGTTAAGATTTGACCACTTTCATGATTCTTGAGGTCATGTTTTCTCTTGATGCCTGGGTACCAATGGTTTTTCTTTTCTTGTGAAGATGAGTTTTGGGTTGGGACTATGTTCCTTCTTAAAGCCTTGCAAGAGCTCTAGACAAGATATAAAAGTAACTTGCATGCATCGCTTACGTTTATGCTTTGCATGGCACGTTTATTTCTATGCAATCACTAAACCCCAAGACTAAGAATGAACTTGCATTATGCACGTTTAAAATTCCATGCTTTGCATCTCATTTTATATTTCAAGTCCTCACTAAACTCAAAGAATGAAAATGGATGTGCACCTCATATTTACCTTGAGCTATCACTTTACTTTCTAAAGGACTCTAAAAATGAAATGCATAGCACGTCTATTTTATGTCATCACCTAAGATTCTAGAGCTCAAAGGCTTGCCCATTTCATCCTGAGAAGAGGTTAACCATGGAAAACATTCTTGGAATGTACATTTTGGCCATGTGATGAAGATAGCTCCAAGAGGAGTTTATTAGTCACAAGAGCCTATAGCTCATGTTTTAAGTCTTTCTAAAACATATGTTGTACTCAAAAACATTTTGGGTATGTTCTTAGATTTATAAGGGTTTTGACAAGTTAAAATGTTTGACAAGATGTTTTTGAAGTTCAAAAATTGTTCCAAGAGAAACTAGCCACCATAAGTATTTCAAAGGAATGACTCAGATATGTTTAGACCCCATATTTCGGTTTTTAAGATCCTGGTAATCGATTACCCAGCCCATGTAATCGATTACGTAAAGCTTCGGACGAGCCCAAACATGATTTGCCCAAAGTAATCGATTACTATATAGTGTAATCGATTACACATTCTGGATTCTAGTAATCGATTACCTAGTAATGTAATCGATTACCCAGATGTTCCAGGGCCCAGCAAGGTGTTTTTAAACATAGTAATCGATTACAAGTTCCATGTAATCGATTACGTAACTCCCTATCTCGCCATGTTTTGAAATCTCGAAATGTGTAATCGATTACAAAACTTATGTAATCGATTACCAGAACCCAAGTTTACAAACAGAATACTCTTCTGACTTAATGACTTGAAGCTATGATCTTGCATTGCCTGAATCTGAGAATTGTTATGCCATGAGTCTATGCTTTAGCCTAACATGAATACATGACCTTATATGTTCGATTTCAAACATGATCAAGTTAAAAGGCTTATTGCTTTTGCTTACCTTATGATAATTTTACTCCATGAGTCAAGTATGATGATACCATGTGAACTATTATTCTTCGATGATAGTTTTATGTTTGCATGTTATAGTTCTTTAAAGACTTCAAAGATGCCTATGATGTAATTATGTTTGACATGCATGAATTATGTGGCATCTTGCATTAACATGCTAGGACTTAAGGTGACATAGACTATGAGAAGATGATCCTTGAACCACCGGATTAAGGGTGGGGATAAGGTGATTCTAGCCCCCTAGACCCGTACCTTGGGTCGGGATCTTTAAACTTATCAAAAGGGATAAGTCCATGCACTAGTGACGACTAGTAAGGTATGAGCTCATAACCTAGAGTTTTCTCAAAAGGGAGAAATATTAGGCTGCCTGATTAAGTAAAGGTTCTTATGTCACCTAAGTAAACCAGTTATATGATTTATGTTCCATGTGCCAGTTATATGATTTATGTTTCAAGTAAACCAGTTATATGATTTATGTTTCGAGTAAACCAGTTATATGATTTATGTTCCATGTACCAGTTATATGATTTATGTTCCATGTACCAGTTTTATGATTCCTGTTCTACGTACCAAGCTACATGATTTATGTCTATGATTTTAGTATATAGCCTATATAACACAAGTGCCATGTTAAAAAGAACGGATTCTCGGAAAATGAGATTTTGGAAAACTCATAATTGAACCTATGTATGTCCATTATTTTATAAATAACCCGAGATTCCTGGAGACGTATATGATGCCATCTAGGATAGAAGGAAAACCCTACTGAGTTTCTTTAGTAAGAATCTCACTCCCTCTATCTTTTCCTTTCCATTACGTCTTCAGAGCGAGATGGCGACCTTCGTCCTATTCATTGACACGCCACGGTGGGAGATCCACCATGACCCGGAGCACGGGTCATTTCATTTTGAGGGCCGTGTATCAGGCGCATCTTCATGTTTTTAGGACGGCCATTCGCACACCCCTTGTACAGTTATCACTTCTCCCCAGCATCTTCCTATGGTGACCCCGCGATCTTTGAGCATGCACGGCCACGACATGAGAGGAACCTGCGGACCCACTCTGCCGTTTCAGCGGACGCGCGCAAAGACGATGCCATCATCGCGGCACTCGAGGAGGACCCTTCAGAGGATTCCCCATGGACCATGAGGGCTCGCCCCACTCCGCCCTGCGACAGATAGGCGGCGAGGAGCGATCACTCGGCGTCGAGGGCTTCGGTGCCGGACCACGACCCGACGTGGGCGACACGTTCGATCACAGGCATGCTCGCACCGCCGAGCTCGCCAGTGGATTGGCTCGTTCCTCCGCACTGAGTCTGCTATGGAGATTGGAGGGTAGTCCTTAGTGCACGCACGTCACATAGTATGGATGAAACCTCTTTTGTGTTGAGGTTATCCATCTTAGGTTGCACATGGGTAGGGATGTTTCTTTCCAGTTCTATTCCATGTATTCTCGCTTTCGTATTCATGTTACTATGTACTTGAAGAGTCCTGCCCTGTAGGGTAGGCATATTTTATCTATGAAGTATTTCAGTTATGATTGATGTTATGTTCGATGCTATGGTTTGGAGCCATTCCTATGTTATCATTCCGTATACTATGACACCGACTCGTAAAGTTACGCGCGGCTTCTATTTTAAGTAACGATTTCAAAAAAAAGTTGGCTCGTATTTTCGTTAAGTCTATTTTCTCAAGTAGATGAACCATGCCAGTAAGTAACGACTAATATTTGGCCTAAGTACGTACTAGTAGTATTGGGTCGAATATTAGGGTGTTACATTTTGGTATCAGAGCAGTTCGGTTCTCACGGAGCCTGAGGATTGGACTGACTATGCTTCTTAAGCATATTCCGCTAGAAATGTCATGAATAGGAGTTTTTAGGATTAAGTTATACATGACTTCTGTTTGTTGCACGTGCCATGGTAACTTGCTCACTTTACTAGGAGGATTGAGCCTGATCAACTCAGTGTTGCTGTTTTGTGTGTATAGGGACCAATGGCACCGCGACGACAGCCTAGGACTACACCAAATGTTGACCAAGACAATGCGACTGCTGCTGCCGTTCGTCAGATGGCTGCAGCCATGACACGACTGTTCGAGCGAATGGACCAACGTGAGAATCTTTGTGCAGTTCCCCTGCGCCGAGATTAGGAGCATGTTCGCTTCGGCGAATTTCGTAGGGCGAATCCACCCACCTTCAAGGGAACTGCTAACCCAAACCATGCCGAAGAGTGGATCCGAAACATGGAGAAGATCTTTGGCGTGATACCGTGCTCTGAAGAGCAAAAAGTGAGGTTCGCCACATACATGCTCGAAGGTGACGCCAGTTGCTGGTGGACTGGAGCCCAGAGGCTGCTGGAAGCGGCTAATGAGGCCATCAACTGGGAAGTATTTAAAGTTCACTTCTATAAGAAGTACTTCCCATAGTCTGTACGCAACGCCAAGGAAGTGGAGTTCATGTAATTATTCCAGGAGAATCGGACGGTTGCACAATATACCGCCAAATTTGAGGACTTCATCAAGTTCTCAAGGATGTACCAGGTCAACCCTGACGAATACTGGAAATGTCCAAGCACGGCGGGTTGAGAGCGGAGCTCAAGGTAGCGGTCGCTCATCTAGAAATCAGGGACTTCCCAACCCTGGTGAACAAATGCCGCATAATTGAAGACGGGCAGCGGGAGTTGAACGCGACTAGGTCCGGCAACTTCAGCAACAAGAAGCTGGCACCTCAAGGCCAGCAGTTCAAGAAGAAGGGACCCCAGAAGTTCCAACCCCAACAGAAGTCTCAATCCGGGTTCAAGCCTCAAGGACCTCGAAAGGACTTCAAGCCAAGGAGCAACAACAACAACAAGAATAACAACAAAGACAAGCCCACAAATGATAAGGGGAAAGCACCACAAGGGACATCTTCCACTCCACATGCTGAGTGTCCCAAGTGCGGTAGACCCCACGGGAGCTTGCCATGTCGGGCCGGTTTAGACGTTTGCTACCGATGCGGAGAACCAGGACACTATTCCAAGGATTGTCCCAAGAGGAATCAGCCAACCCCCAACCCTAAGCCGCAACGTCAAGGAAGGGTCTTTACCCTCAATGCGGAAGAGACGACGACGTCCCCAGATCTCGTTGAAGGTAAGTGTGAAATGAACGGTAAAACCCTAATTGTCTTTGTATGATTAGCGCATCCCATTCCTTTATATCATATTCTTGTGTAGAGACCCTAGGTTTGACTGTCTGCGAACTCCCCTTTTATCTTGTTGTCTCTACCCCCACTGGGAAACCAGTTAGAACTAGCAAATGTTGTTTGGAATGCAGTTTCATTCTAGAAAATAAACCATTTGTTCTAGATTTCGTATGCTTACCCATGAAAGGACTAGAGGTAATTCTGGGCATGGATTGGCTTTGGGCCAACCGTGTGTTGTTAAACTGCTATGAGAAAACCATTACCTTTCTCCCCATTCCCCCTGAACCTAGGGAAACCATGAGAGTGTACCTAAATGCTGTAGACCTAAGCTGTGGTAAGGATGAAAAAGGTTACATTCTTTTGGCCGCTAGTGATGTCGACTTTGAGCAGAGCATCGAGGAGATACCCGTAGTAAGGAACTATCCCGAAGTATTTCCAGATGAAATTCCAGAATTTCCCCCTAAGAGAGAGATTGAATTCTCAATAGAGTTACTCCCAGTCTGGGACCCATATCCATAGCCCCATATAGAATGCCCTTTGGAATTGGCCGAGTTGAAAACCAGTTAGAAGACCTTGGAAAAGAATTTCATTAGGCCAAGTGCATCACCTGGGAGCCCCGGTGTTGTTTGTGAAAAAGAAGGACAGAAGCATGAGGATGTGTGTCGATTATAGGCAATTGAACAAAGTAACAGTGAAAAATAAGTACCCTTTGCCTAGAATTGACGATTTGATGGACCAGTTGAGAGGTGCGGTAGTGTTTTCTAAGATTGACTTGAGGTCTGGTTATCATCAGATTAGAGTTAGGGATGAGGATATACCCAAGACGGCTTTTCGCACTCGATATGGACATTTCGAGTTTGCGGTTATGTCTTTTGGATTGACCAATGCTCCAGCTGTTTTCATGGATTACATGAATAGGATTTTTAGACCCTATTTGGATAAGTTTGTGGTTGTCTTTATAGATGATATACTCATTTATTCAAGGACCCACGAAGAGCATGAGCAACATTTAGTCATAGTATTAGAGATTTTGAGGGAGAAGAAACTTTATGCCAAGTTGTCTAAATGTGAGTTTTGGTTGGAAGAAGTGAAATTTCTAGGGCACGTAGTGTCTAGGGGAGGAATTGCAGTCGATCCTAGTAAGGTGGAAGCAGTGATGAATTGGGAACAACCTAGGACCATGACGGAGATAAGGAGCTTTTTGGGATTAGCTGGCTATTATCGTAGGTTCATTAAGGGATTTTCCCAGATCGCACTACCTTTAACCAAGCTTACTAGGAAAGACACTCCTTTTGTCTGGACCCCAGATTGTGAGAGAAGTTTTCAGGAACTAAAGCATAAGTTGACTTCCACCCCAGTCCTAGTTCTCCCCGACCCTAAGGAGCCTTTTGAGGTATACTGTGACGCTTCTAGTAAAGGTTTAGGCTGTGTCTTGATGCAAAATAGGCAAATGGTGGCCTATGCATCGAGGCAACTCAAGCCACATGAAACAAACTACCCCACCCATGACCTAGAATTGGCAGCCGTTGTGTTTGCTCTCAAGATCTGGAGACACCATCTGTACGGGGTAAGGTTCGAGGTGTTCTCCGATCATAAGAGTTTGAAGTATCTTTTTGATCAGAAAGAGCTAAACATGAGGCAAAGGAGGTGGATGGAGTTCCTGAAGGATTATGATTTCGGATTGAACTACCATCCCGGAAAAGCTAATGTTGTAGCCGATGCCTTAAGTAGGAAATCCTTACACCTATCCCACTTGATGATTAAGGAGGATGAATTGATCGAGGCCTTTAGAGACCTGAACCTAGGAATAACCATAACCCCTATGGGTATGAGAGTTTGCCACCTTAGTGTGTCAAGTGAATTCCGTGGGAGAATCACTCAAGCCCAAAGGGTAGACGATGAGTTTCAAGAGACCCTAAGGGCAGTGAAGGCGGATAAACTGAAAGGTTTTGTCCAAGGAAAGGATGGTATGTGGAGGTTTGAAGGACGTATATGTGTACCTGCTAGTGGTGACCTCCGGAAAGAGATTCTTGAGGAGGCCCACAAGAGCAATTTTTCAATTCATCCTGGTGCCACCAAGATGTACCAAGACTTGAAGAAGATGTTTTGGTGGCCCGGATTGAAAAAGGATGTTTGCAATTGGGTTAGTAAGTGCCTAGTATGCCAGAAGGTGAAGATAGAGCACCAAAAACCCTCTGGAATGTTGCAACCCCTATCGATTCCCGAATGGAAATGGGATAGCATCTCAATGGATTTTGTGACTGGACTACCGAGGACCCAAGCAAATCATGATGCTATATGGGTAATAGTGGATAGATTGACAAAGTCAGCCCACTTTCTACCTATTAAAGTGACATATTCCTTGGATAGGTTAGCACAGTTGTATATCCAAGAGATTGTGAGACTACATGGAGTGCCGTTGATGATAATCTCGGATCGGGATCCACGGTTTACATCACGGTTTTGGGGAGCCTTTCAGAAGGCGTTTGGTTCGAAGCTGTGCTTGAGTACGGCTTACCACCCACAAACAGATGGCCAATCTGAGAGAACAATCCAAACTTTGGAGGATATGCTTAGGGCGTGTGTTCTAGACCAGAAAGGGAGTTGGGACAAATACCTGCCACTAATCGAATTTGCGTATAACAACAGTTACCACGCAAGTATCGGTATGGCACCGTATGAAGCCCTTTATGGACGAAAGTGTCAATCACCCCTATGTTGGTACGAACCTGGAGAGCAAAGTCTAATAGGACCAGACTTAGTTAGGGAAACGACGGAACAGATTAAAAGGATAAGGGATAGGATTCTTACTGCTCAAAGCCGACAGAAAAGCTATGCGGATAAGCGGCGAAAGCCGATTGAGTTCCAAGAAGGGGAACATGTTTTTCTCAAGATAACCCCCACCACAGGCATAGGTCGAGCTATGAAGGTGAAAAAGTTAAGCCCCAGATTCCTTGGCCCATTCGAAATCCTCAGTAGAGTAGGGTCTGTAGCATACCGCATAGCCCTACCCCCAAATCTATCCAATCTCCACGATGTTTTCCATGTCTCCCAGTTACGAAAGTACCAGTTTGACCCAAGTCATGTGCTAGAGCCAGAACACGTACAATTAAGGGATGACCTGACATTTAACACGCCCACGAGAATTGTGGACCGAGGAGTCAAACAGCTGAGAAATAAGTCAGTGCCGTTGGTCAAGGTCGCGTGGGGACGCGGGAAAGCCGAAGATTTCACATGGGAGTTGGAGGCCAACATGCGAGCACAATACCCCGAGATGTTCTCAGGTAATGAATTTCGAGGACGAAATTCTTTTAAGGAGGAGTAATGTAACGGCTCGATTTTCGCTAAACTTTCATAATGACCAAATTGCCCCTGAGGTCATTTTTACCCGAAACACGAGGACGGCCGGCTTTGGCCATCCTCATAGGGTTCATATGTTATATGAAGGGGATTGTATGAGCATGAGTGCCTAACAAAGCAGGAAAACCTCATTTACGAGATTTACTACGTAAATGACCAAAATACCCCCGCAATGAATTAAGGCAGTATTAAGTTCCGTTTTGACCCGGACTTTGTTCTGAGGTTCAAAACCATGATTTAAGGCATAAACTATGTTGGTTTAAGTCCCGGAGATCCCGGGCAACGTTTGGTAAAAATTACGGTTTTGCCCCTGCATATTGCATTTTCGGCTTAATGAGCCGTTTAACTCCAAACCTAAGCAATATTAGGCTCTAATTAAAGGTTAATTAATTTTCATAATTAATCTAGAGCCAAAACCATCATTTAGAATTAATTGGAACCTAAAATTGCTTAGAGAAAATTCAAATCTCATCATAGTCTTATTCTTTAAAAAGGAAAAAGAATATGTGAATAGTGTCGAATAGTGTTTCCACTATTCACATCAACTTTTCTTTTTGAGACAAGTTGTCACACTCACATCACTAGTCCTAGAGGTGTTAACTCCCTAATCCTTCTAGACCACCTCTAAACCTAGGGATTTATGGTTTTAATTAACCTATTAGTGCACCTAAGTACCTACTTAGCAATTTTTAATCCTAAGCCTAATCTATGTCACACCAAAACACACTTCTAGAACATGGTTTAAGGAGATATTTCTCCTCCCCAAGGCTGCCAAGAATGGCGCCATTTTCTCTAGAAATCATCAAAAAAATTAGTCTATGTGTTCAAGCTATCTTGTGACATGTGTCTTGAACACTTTCAATCAATGATCAACTTTCAAGAAAAATTGTCACTCAAGACTCAAAGAATATTTTATATGGTC
Organism: Dalbergia cochinchinensis; assembly: GCA_031216125.1. NCBI lineage: Eukaryota > Viridiplantae > Streptophyta > Magnoliopsida > Fabales > Fabaceae > Dalbergia > Dalbergia cochinchinensis. Next base: position 41,459,035 of record CM062372.1, read on the forward strand.
AATCAAGGCTTTCAATTCATTTCTAAAATGAAAATAATTATGTCTTTCAAACTCAAAAAGAATGATTTGTTTTTGTGGTCATTCAAGCTTTCTATCAAACTTTTTCAAGACAACATGTCTTACAACACATTACCTATGCTTTGGAATTTAAGTCTAGAAAATTTTCTCTTCTTTTTGGGCATGAGAAGCATGGTTTCTCTTCAGATTTTGCAGCCCAAAATTTTAAGTTTTTATGCATTTTTAAAGGTTGGAAAATAAGGTACATTCTAGCCATGCTTTAGGACATGCATAGCTAGACTTTTCACCATACTTTGAATGACCAATACCATGCTTTGAACAAAGATATTTCTTTCTTCTTGTGGCTGAAAAGTGGCCGAAATCCTTCCCCCCAAAAGGCCTCCAATATTCAATTCATTTCACTTCTCTATAAATAGGTAGCTTAGGAACTTGAAGCACCTTTGTTCATTTCACTAAAGCTTTGAGTTAGAGCACTTTGAGTTTCTTTCTCTCAAGTTCAAGAGCTCATCCTCTCCAACCTCTTCATCCTCTTCACTTCCTCTCAATCTCAAACTCTAAGGTAGGGAACTCTTTCTAAATATGTCTTTGATTCTTATGCTTGAATCTTGTTTGGGAGTTGATGAATGGTTGAACCTCTATGTTGCTTTCTTTTTGGTTTCTTCCTTTTCTCCCCTTAGATTTTCGGCCTCAAGGCCTTGAATATGATAGCTTGATGATGAGTGTTCTCTAGATGTGACCATGAGTCCATCTCTCATGAGGCCTCTAAAGCTTGAGTTTTTCTTAAAGAAAGTTTCATTCTTTACAAGTTTAGTTAAAAGAGTTTATGTTTCTCTTGAACATTTTGGATCTTCTTCCTTCTTCTTCTCATGTTTTCGGCCATGAAGCCTTGTTACATGGGAAAAATGTAAGCTTGATGATGAGAGCTTCATGTTGATGCTTGTCACATGAACAAACTCTAAAGCTTGAAACTTTGGCCCTAAACCAAGCATGGTTTTGGTTTTGCTTTCTTCTTTATCATGAACTTTGTTTTAAATATTTGTTTTGAAGGAAGCTATGTACTCAATGATGAGGACTTAGGATGTTGATGCTTGGATCATCAAGATCTTGGTCCCTAGAGATTTAAAAATGGTTCCTTTCTTTTGTTAAGATTTGACCACTTTCATGATTCTTGAGGTCATGTTTTCTCTTGATGCCTGGGTACCAATGGTTTTTCTTTTCTTGTGAAGATGAGTTTTGGGTTGGGACTATGTTCCTTCTTAAAGCCTTGCAAGAGCTCTAGACAAGATATAAAAGTAACTTGCATGCACGTTTACGTTTATGCTTTGCATGGCACGTTTATTTCTATGCAATCACTAAACCCCAAGACTAAGAATGAACTTGCATTATGCACGTTTAAAATTCCATGCTTTGCATCTCATTTTATATTTCAAGTCCTCACTAAACTCAAAGAATGAAAATGGATGTGCACCTCATATTTACCTTGAGCTATCACTTTACTTTCTAAAGGACTCTAAAAATGAAATGCATAGCACGTCTATTTTATGTCATCACCTAAGATTCTAGAGCTCAAAGGCTTGCCCATTTCATCCTGAGAAGAGGTTAACCATGGAAAACATTCTTGGAATGTACATTTTGGCCATGTGATGAAGATAGCTCCAAGAGGAGTTTATTAGTCACAAGAGCCTATAGCTCATGTTTTAAGTCTTTCTAAAACATATGTTGTACTCAAAAACATTTTGGGTATGTTCTTAGATTTATAAGGGTTTTGACAAGTTAAAATGTTTGACAAGATGTTTTTGAAGTTCAAAAATTGTTCCAAGAGAAACTAGCCACCATAAGTATTTCAAAGGAATGACTCAGATATGTTTAGACCCCATATTTCGCTTTTTAAGATGCTGGTAATCGATTACCCAGCCCATGTAATCGATTACCAGAAAGCTCGGACGAGCCCAAACATGATTTGCCCAAAGTAATCGATTACTATATAGTGTAATCGATTACACATTCTGGATTCTAGTAATCGATTACCTAGTAATGTAATCGATTACCCAGATGTTCCAGGGCCCAGCAAGGTGTTTTTAAACATAGTAATCGATTACAAGTTCCATGTAATCGATTACCAGAACCCCTATCTGCCATGTTTTGAAATCTCGAGGCTGTGTAATCGATTACAAAACTTATGTAATCGATTAACTCAAGTTTACAAGCGAATACTCTTCTGACTTAATGACTTGAAGCTATGATCTTGCATTGCCTGAATCTGAGAATTGTTATGCCATGAGTCTATGCTTTAGCCTAACATGAATACATGACCTTATATGTTCGATTTCAAACATGATCAAGTTAAGAGGCTTATTGCTCTTGCTTACCTTATGATGATTTTACTCCATGAGTCATGTATGATGATACCATGTGAACTATTATTCTTCGATGATAGTTTTATGTTTGCATGTTATAGTTCTTTAAAGACTTCAAAGATGCCTATGATGTAATTATGTTTGACATGCATGAATTATGTGGCATCTTGCATTAACATGCTAAGACTTAAGGTGACATAGACTATGAGAAGATGATCCTTGAACCACCGGATTAAGGGTGGGGATAAGGTGATTCTAGCCCCCTAGACCCGTACCTTAGGTCGGGATCTTTAAACTTATCAAAAGGGATAAGTCCATGCACTAGTGACGACTAGTAAGGTATGAGCTCATAACCTAGAGTTTTCTCAAAAGGGAGAAATATTAGGGCGTGATTAAGTAAAGGTTCTTATGTCACCTAAGTAAACTAGTTATACGATTTATGTTCCATGTGCCAGTTATATGATTTATGTTTCAAGTAAACCAGTTATATGATTTATGTTCCATGTGCCAGTTATATGATTTATGTTTCAAGTAAACCAGTTATATGATTTATGTTTCAAGTAAACCAGTTATATGATTTATGTTCCATGTACCAGTTATATGATTTATGTTCCATGTACCAGTTTTATGATTCCTGTTCTACGTACCAAGCTACATGATTTATGTCTATGATTTTAGTATATAGCCTATATAACACAAGTGCCATGTTAAAAAGAACGGATTCTCGGAAAATGAGATTTTGGAAAACTCATAATTGAACCTATGTGTAACACCCCGATTTTTCTGTCCGAGAGAAATGACCAAAATGCCCCTGAGGTCATTTCCTGACCCGAACTCAAGGGTAACCAACTCGGTCATCCTCGAAGGATCAACTCAATGTTTGAAGGGGATTGAATGGCCTTTGAATGCTTTCGGAAGCGAAAATTTCGTTTTTCGCAGTTTCGGGTCAAAATGACCAAAATACCCTTATAGCGTTTTTACGCGGGTAAAGGTGCCGTTTGAGCCCGGAACTTTCCCCAGAGGTTTAAAAACATGATTTCATGTGTCTAGAGGTCTCTGTTCAAGTCCCGGTGGTCCCGGGCAGTTTTAGTGTAAAATTACGATTTTGCCCCTAGAATAGTGTTTTTGAGCTTAATGACGTAATTAAGCAAACCTAAGCAATATTAGGCTCTAAACGAAGATTAATTTATTTCCCTAATTAATCTAGAGTCAAAATAATTTATTAAAGTTAATTAGAACCTAAAATTGCTTAGATTAAACTTAAATCCCTTTTTAGAACTCAAGATTCCTAGTCTTGGAATCTTGAATAGTGTTTTCTCTCTCCAATTCCTTAAATCAAGGAAATGTGTCTAGAGTTGTTTAGACTCTAAATTGAGGATTTAACTCTCTAATGGTGCAAGACCACTCCTTAATTATGTCTAGACCACCCTAATTACCCATTTCCCTTACCTAAACACTTTCTTACAAATTCCTAATCTTAAGCATAATCAAAGATACACCTAAACACAACTCTAAACCACAATTAAAATGCAAACTAATCCTCCCCATGCATGATGAAGTTTCGGCCAGACCTCATCCCCATTGGCCACATGTTTAATTGTTTCCTCACTCAAAGAACCATGCTTGAGGCCATACCTTGAACCATACCTCACCATACCTTAAGCCATACCTCACCATGCCTCAAGAACACATTATCTCACCTCATGGAACACATGGAACCCTCCAATTCTGCACCCTCATGGCTGAAACCTCCTCCTCCATGAGCTCCCTCCATTTGCTTCATTTCTCTATAAATAGAATGCCTTGAGGAGCTTGCACCACTTTTAGATCATTTGCTAAGTTTAGGAGCACTCAAAGCTTTTCCTTTTCTCTCAAAAGTTCTTGTGTTCTTCAAGTTCTTCAAGCTCTTCAAAGTTCTTCATCACCTTCATCTTCTTCTTCCATCTTCAAGTTCATCACACCAAGTAGGGATTTTCTTTCATGAATTCTTTCTTTAGAGTTCTTGCTTCAAGCTTTATGTTCATAGTTTCTCTTGATTCTTTTTAGAACTTCTTTTCCTTTTCTTGTTCTTGCTCATTTTCGCCATGGGCCTTGGAGTTCAAAGAAATGAGAGCTTGATGATGAGAGTTTCATGATGATGTTCATCACTTGAAACAAACTCTAGAGCTTGATCTTTGTTCTTGAGCAAAAGTGTTTCTAGTTTTTCCTTTCTTGAACCTTTGAGAACTTTAACTTTGATGTTGTTTCAAAATGGTTCTAATGACTCAATGATGAGGTCTCATGATGTTGGTGTTAGTATATCACCAAGATCATGGATTCTAGAGTTTCAAACATTTCTTTTCTTTCCTTGAAGTTTCGGCCATTACCTTTCCTTTTCATGCTAGATGTTTGATTTTCTAAATATGTTATGTTGAGTTCTAAGAACTCTAGACTTTTACTTTGTCTTGGTTTGATGAGTTTGGGTTGAGGTTTAAGTTCCTTTAAAGTCTTGTTAAGAGCTCTAGAAAGATAAAATGAACTTGCATAATTTATTTTATGCTTGCATTCATGTTTACATTCTTGCTATGCATCTTTACTTTCAAGCTATCACCTAAGAACATAAAGATTAAAATGGAACTTGCATCTTCACTTAATTTAATTCTCAAGCCTTTCTATTTCGGCCTTAAAGTCGATTGTTGTTGGGCCTAGAGCACTAAAATAAAGAATTGAACTTGCATTATCACCTAATTAATCTCTCGAATGCCTATCTAAAGTCGATTGTTGTTGGGCCAAGAGCACTAAAATAAAGAATTGAATCTTGCACATTTACTTTCAAGCTTGCATGTTTAAGTTATGCCTTGCATATTTAATTTTAAGTCATCACTTTACTTTGTAAGTAAGATTAAAAATGAAAAGCATGAGCACGTTTAGTTTATGTCGTAACTTAAGAACCTAGAGCTCAAAGACTTGCCCATTTCATTCCAAGTTAAAGTTGAATGTAAACCATACTTTGAATGTATGTTTTTCGGCCAAGTAGTGAGGATGGACTTCCAATGAGTTTTCATCTAGCTACTAGGACCAATAGTGTAACGCCCTAATTTTTACTGTAATTTTTACTGTCATTAGAAATTACTCAATTACCGAATTACCGTAGGTAATTATTACATAAGATTTGAGGCCAAACAATCCTCAATAAAGGAATATAACATTAGAAGAGAGGTTAGGAACGATTCATGCGAGAGTCGCAAATCCCGAATTTCTGTACGTATAAAATGACCAAAATGCCCCTAAAGTTATTTTACTCAGAAAATGAGGATCGTGGGCCCCACCTATTCTCAAGGGGATATTTTGAGGATAATAAGGGATTGTTTGTGTTATGTGTGTTAATAGAGCAGAAGGATCTCAATTTTGAGTTCCGACGCGCGAAATGACCAAAACGCCCCTACGGCTGTTGTAACTTCGATGTGCGTGCCGACTGAGCCCGAACCTCACTAAAATGTTCTAAAATGTGTTTTTAAGCCATGATTAACCATTGGTTAAGCTCGGGTGGCCTCGGGCAGTTTTTAAGTGAAAGTACGATTTTGCCCCTGTTTTTAGGCAGTTTTGCGAATTTCGGGATTTTTGATTCGTATACCGAAACCTAAGCAATATTAGGCTCAAATTAAAGCTTATTAAATTCTAAATATTAATCTAGAGTCAAAATTATGTATTTAGATTGATTAGAACCCAAAATTGCTCAAAAACACCCAAATTGCTTACTAATTCACTTAAACCCTTAACCGTAAATTCTCTAAATTACATGAATACCTTGCCTACACCTAAATAATGCATGGAACACACAAATTTCACTTCTTTGGGCTGTAATGGATGAAATTATTGATGCCATTATGCAGCTGAATTATTGCCAAAAGTTGCACTAAAACAAAATGCCAAAATGTCACCATAAGAGACATAATTCCTTAATTTCATACAACTTTGTCTAAAATGATTTTTCCTCCCTTATTTCTCCTGCAAAATTCCGTCCACTACCTCATCATGTTGGCCAATTAGAAGCCTCAAAATCTTCTATAAATAGGCTTGCTTGAGTGGTCTTGGAATGCTTGGTTCATAACTAGTTTTTAGGAGCACCAAAAACTTTCTTTCTTCCTCCTCTTTGGCTGAATTCTTTCTTCAATTTTTCAAAGAGATTTTGTTTCATTTCACTTCAAGAAACCAAGTTCTCTTCCTCTTCTTCAACTCAGATTAGGTAGGGAGTAGTTTCTAAATTTATTTCTATGCTTTGAAGAGTTGTGTTTTTAGCTCAAAATGATGAAATTATGAACTTACCTTAGCTTTTCATTTTGGTTTTCCTCTTCAATTTTTCTTTAACCAATTCAACCATATGGCCTAGGTGGAACTAAGATGATGGCTTGATGATGAGGACCTTGAGGGTGGGTTGTAAATCCATCACAAGTTAGGCCGCTAAAGCTTGAAAATTCCACTTGATGCAAAACTTTAAAGAATAATGCTTTATGATGCTAAAACAAAGATTTTTAGTTTAGAACTTGAAAGATGTATTTTCCTTTTATGTTTTATTTCTTGTTAAGATATGTATTGGGTTGAATTTATAATTCTTTTAAAGTCTTGAAGGAGCTCTAGTAAAGAAACAAAATGAATTTGCATCCATGATTAAGTTTATGCTTTGCATAACCATGTTTACCTTCTATGTCATCACTAAATTTTCAAGAATGAATAAATGAACTTGCATTTCTCATGTTTAAATTCCAAGCTTGTATTTCATGTTTATGTTTCAAGTCATCACTTAATCTTTCAAGATAATAAAGAGGTTGCATCTCATATTTAATTTATGCTCTCACTATATTTTATAATGGCTAAAAGAATTAACGCATGGCATGTTTATTTTATGCCATCACCTAAAGATCCTAGAGCTCAAAGACTTGCCCATGTATCACAAGCAAAGAAATATGATTATTGGAGTTAAAGAATTTATTCTTTAAAAAGTCTTGAGATTGGAGCTTAAAAGATGTAATAATAATTCTCTTCTCCCTCTCTTGGTCTGTGCGGACTCACCGCTCCGGTTTCTTAATATTCTCTTCTCCCTCTCTATCGGTCTGTGCGGATTACCGCTCCAGTTTCTTGTATCATGTTTATATTTCAAGTTCTTGCATCATGTTTAATTTTCAAGTCATCACCTTAAATCTTAAAGATAAAGAAATGGAATTGCATATCATGTTTATAATTCCAAGCTATCACCTTATAAAGATAAGATTAAAATAAGGTTGCATAGCATGTTTATAATTCTAAGATGTCACCTAAATCTCTAAAGCTCAAGACTTACTCCTTTTATCTTAAGTGAGAATTTTAATTGTGAAGATCCTCCCAAATTTGACAAAAGAACTAGTTTCTAAATGAGTTTTAAGGCTTTGCAAGGATTTTACTGAGGAACTAGTAATTTATATGCACTTAAAATATGATTCTATGTAATTGCATGAGGTTCATGATTCGGCCACTGATCTGAGTTTAGTATCAATGTGTGATAATTATGGTTTATTGTTAAGAGAATGATTCATAATTGGTTTAGTAACTAATTAGTTCTATAATTGATAATTCTATGTAAGGATTGGATGCTTATTGAATGATTTCCTGGCTTGCATGTTATAGTTCTTTGTTGCAAATAATGAGAATGCTTATACATGAAATGTTCTTTATTATGTAAAATTTACCTTTGTTGCTAGAAGAAAGTGTATCGTTGTAAAAGTGTAATTTGGAAAGGTTACGGCTAAGGAAAGACTTGGTATTTAAAGCGTGTCCATTGTGACCCACCTCTCTTTCCCCGGGAATCTCCCATATGCATGATTACTGATTGATATATATTATTCTAGCTTAAGGCTATAAATGAGAAAATGTTATGATGTTTATGAATTGTATTATGATATAACATGCAAAGATTTGATGGTGACTTAAACTTATAAGAAAATGATCCTTTGGAACCATCAAACTATAGGTGGTGAAAAGGTGATTTTAGCCCCTAACCCGTTCTCTCAAAAAGGGTAGAGTCGGGACTTTAGCTTATCAAAAGGGATAAGTATATGCTAGTGACGACTAGTAAAGTATGAGCTCATAACCTAAATTACTCCCAAAAGGGTGGAGTATAGGGTGGCCTAAGGAAAATAATGATGATGATAAGATTTTAAGTCACCTAAGGCACTAAAGAAATGAAATATGTGCACTATGTCCACATGTAGCTAATATTATATGACGTTCTTTTATGCATGTTATTTTGATAATGATAATGAGGAATATGATGTAATGATAAAGGAAAAGTTCATTGTAAATATGACATGTTAAGAATAAGATGCATTATAAGGCATGATTAAAAATTGGCGAACCTCGGTTAAGTATTTGTCAGAACTTAAAATGAATCTTTGCATGCTCACTATTTTAGAATAATCCCGAGGTTCACTGGGGACTTTGATGATGACCTTTGTAGAAGGAGGTACCTTCTTGAGAATTCTTTAGCAAGATTCTCACTCCTTTTCTTTATTTCCGTCATTGTCTCCAGATTCGGATGGCGACATTCGTCTGTTCGTTGATACCCCTACTTGGGAATTTCCCTATGATCCGGTGCATCGTTCGTATCATTTTGAAGGGAGGTCTTGTGATTCGTGTTTTTATTTACATAGGTCGTCCATTTGCACATCCTGTCCCTAGTTATCGATTTTCTCCTACTTCTCCCTATAGCGATGAAATGGTTTCGAACATGCACGTCCACTTGATGAAAGGATGTTACGTTCTTATCCGCTTCATCTGCTGTCCATGGATTTCAGTAGTATGTTCGAGGCGAGATATTCTAAAACTGATCCTTGAGGACACTCCTACTCATGTATATTCTCGAGAGCTCTGCTCCTACTCCCACACGTGTAAGAGAGGGTAGTGAGGAAACAGTTGTTCAGCCGAGGTTAGCAAGAAGGTCGTCCATGCGACCCCAGCTTGGTGCATCTCGTGTGTCCCCTCCCGAGGAAGCTCATCAGTGGATCGGATTTATTCCCCATTTCCGGGACGGTGGCCATAGAGGGTTTTTAGTAGATTTATGTGTGATCATGCACCCTAGTTTTAGGATAACCTTCCCGGCTTATGGAGTTATCTAGTTTAGGGGCATGTATTTCCTTAAGTATATGAACATAACCCACCCTTTGAGTGAGGTTATTGTATGTAAATATATGCTATAATGTGCTTATGGATGTTATATGATGGAGCCTAAGTGATATGATGTGATATATTCTTAAACGTCTTATTATACTCCGCTTACTCGTTCACGTTGTACTCGGCTCACGTTTTCAATTATGTGTTTAAAAAAAAATGGCTCGTAATTTCACTAAGTATTTTCAAATTATGAAGAAAGAACCAAAGCAAGGAGTAAAGTCTAGTCATTAATCAGATTCAACCTAGGTGTATCTGGTTGATTACTAGGGTGTTACAAATAGCCTATGTTTTAAGTTTTCCTTAAAGCCTTACAAATCTTTATAAGGTTATGTCATCACAAGTTGTGATTTTATCCTCTTTTAGGAGATGAAATATATTTTGGTCTTTAACCTAAGGCTTCACTTAGCCTCATGACGAATTAAAATGTTTTGCAAAGAGTTTTAGAAGTTCTAGATTGATTCCGAGAGAAACTAGTTAACTTATGTACCTAGAAATGTCAATTTAACTTTCTTATTGAAGTTAAATGTTTTCGGTTCTGACATGATGAGTATGATGCTGTATGATGATGTTTTGATGTGTTGGAATGTGTGAAGATATCGTATGATGATGTAGAAGCGATCCTATGCATGATAGGTAAGGAACTAGCTAACTAGAAACACCGTAAAGCTAGAATTTAACATAGTTTTGACCCATTTGTTTATGGAACTTTTCCAAACTATTTTAATGGGGACATAATCAGATTTAGATTGTTTAGACATGAAAAACTTGGTATCATTTGAGTTAGAATTGAATTCTAGCACCTACGGGGAAACTAGTAACTACAGAACCGTAAAAATGCAAATGTAGAACTCTTAGAACATTTAATTTTTCTGGATTCTGTCCAGCACCCTTGCAACATGGTAAATATGATTAATAATTAGTCCTTAAGCATAGGAATGCCTCATAATTAATTTAGATTTAATCCATAGCGCCTTCGGCGAAAACGGAACCAAGAAAGGGTCTAAAACGTAAGTTCTAGAACCCCGTATTCACATGTTAGGATTTCCACCCTATGCTATTCAGATTTAAAAGTAAAATGAGAGGTTTATGAATGATGTTTAAATATGAGCCTTAGGTGCTTAAAATATGAACGACGGATGTAGAGAACTAGATCTCAAGATTAAGACCCGTAAGGGTCAAAGCATAAGCCACCGTAAGGGTAAGCGTTTGGATGATTTATGATGATGCATGAAGTATGCTAATGATGATGATGTTATTCATATGAGGAATTTATGAGATTATATGTTAATGTGGCATAAAGCAAATTTGGAAGGAAATTCGGTGTAATGACCGTTTTGGTAGCCGAATTTCCGACAAATTTGGGGACTTAAAGAGATTTTGAAAATTAAGGTACTAAGATGGGTTCTAGGATGACACGGTTCGGCCGAGCACCTCCATAGAACTCATGTGACATCGGTACCATTTTATACTCTTAGGTGACACCGGTTTGGCCGAGCACCCTAAGAGATTTGCCCCCTAACCCGTACTCAGATAGTCGGGATTTATGATTTATGATACGTTTATCGTTAAGTGGTAAGTAAGAACTAGTGACGACTAGTTAAGGTATGAGCTCATAACCTAGATGTATGACACGTTCTGGGTGACACCGGTTCGGCCGAGCACCCCCAGTTCGATTGTCTTTTAGGGTGGCCCATGAGGAAGAGAAGTTCATGATTATGATTATGTCACTAAGTTTTGTCCCATATGAATGTTACTATTGCCACTTTATGCCACCAATGATGATGATGCTTGATGTTATGTTTTATGTATGTGCATTAGGTAGTGCCATGCATACATTTTCTATTATGTTGCATTCATGACATTAAGATCATCTTAAAATGAATGGACCTTGGCTAACGTATATTTTGAAGTTTAAAATGAACTAAATGCATGTTCAGACTTTTCGCATAATTAAACCCAAGGTTCCTGAGGACGTAGATGACGACACCTAGGTAGTAGGAGGCCCTACTGAGATTCTTTAGTAAGATTCTCACTCCCTCTATCTCTTTCTTTCCGTCACGTCTTCAGATGGCGACGTTCGTAGTGTTCGTGGACACGCCGACATGGGAGGTGCACCATGACCCGGACCACGGGTCATTCCATTTTGTGGGTCGATGCACAATTAGAGTATTCATCTTCATGGGTCGACCCTACACTCCCCTGTGTACATTCCCATCGTTTCTCCCCGTCTCACCTTTTGGCGATGACCTAGTGTTCGAAGCACGTCTCGAGAGGAGAGGCTACGCCGTACTCCACCTTCCGCATCCGCCGTTCGAGACTACCCTGAGTATGTGCCCCGTTGCCCATCGTCCTTCTCGGAGATGGATCCTTCCGAGGATTGCGCCACCCAGGTACCCTCCGGGGGATCTTCCCCCACCATACCTATGGACTTCGGAGAGGATAGCGAGCCCACCGTGACTCGGCGAGGCGTGCCACGACGACGGAGATGCGGCCATACCCTAGGAGTCATATTCGATCCCCACTCCGCCTTTTCACACCCGAGAGCTCGCTCGGTTTCAGGATATCTGCCTCGATCACGAGATGGTCGCCAGTAGGAGGTCAAGGATGGCCCGAGTTAGAGCACACACCACATAGATAGGGATAAACCTTCTTTTGTTTAGAGGTTATCCTATTAGATGCACTCGGGTAGGGGAGTAGATTATGTTTATGTTTGATGTTGTATTTCCTTTCTTGTATTTTCCTTGTACTAAATTAAGTCCCACACTTATAAGTGGGCAAGTTATATATATATGGGATGATATTCAGTGATGTTCATGATGTGCCTTATGTTATGATGATTGTGAGACGATTGTTTTACTTTGCATGGTTTACCGCTTATCGTATCACGCGGCTCTCACTTTGTATTTAAAAAAAAAAATTACCCGTATTTTCCGCTAAGTAATTCAAAGTTAAATGAGAACTATGAAGTAACAGACTAATGATTAACCTAAATATGTTCTAGAGTATTGGGTTAAAAATTAGGATGTTACACTATGTATGTCCATTATTTTATAAATAACCCGAGATTCCTGGAGACGTATATGATGACACCTAGGATAGAAGGAAAACCCTACTGAGTTTCTTTAGTAAGAATCTCACTCCCTCTATCTTTTCCTTTCCATTACGTCTTCAGAGCGAGATGGTGACCTTCGTCCTATTCATTGACACGCCACGGTGGGAGATCCACCATGACCCGGAGCACGGGTCATTTCATTTTGAGGGCGGTGTCTTGTGCGCATCTTCATGTTTTAGGGCGGCCATTCGCACACCCCTTGTACAGATTATCGCTTCTCCCGGCATCTCCCTATGGTGACCCCGCGATCTTTGAGCATGCATGGCCACGACATGAGAGGAACCTGCGGACCCACTCTGCCGGTTCAGCGGACGCCGCGAAGACGTGCCATCATCGCGGCTCGCAGAGGAGGACCGCCAGAGGATTCCCCATGGACCATGAGGGCTCTGCCCCGCTCCGCCTGCGGCGGATAGGTAGCGAGAGCAGTCACTCAGCGTCGGAGGGCCGGTGCGGACCACGACCCGGCGTGGGCGACCGCGTTGATCCACCAGGGCATGCTCGCACTGCCGAGCTCTGCCGTGGATTGGCTCACGTTCCTCCGTGCCGTGAGTGCGCTATGGAGATTGGAGGGTAGTCCTTAGTGCACGCACGTCACATAGTATGGATGAAACCTCTTTTGTGTTGAGGTTATCCATCTTAGGTTGCACATGGGTAGGGATGTTTCTTTCCAGTTCTATTCCATGTATTCTGCTTTTCTGCCATATTCATGTTACTATGTACTTGAAGAGTCCTGCCCTGTAGGGTAGGCATATTTTATCTATGAAGTATTTCAGTTATGATTGATGTTATGTTCGATGCTATGGTTTGGAGCCATTCCTATGTTATCATTCCGTATACTATGACACCGACTCGTAAAGTTACGCGCGGCTTCTATTTTAAGTAACGATTTCAAAAAAAAGTTGGCTTGTATTTTCGTTAAGTCTATTTTCTCAAGTAGATGAACCATGCCAGTAAGTAACGACTAATATTTGGCCTAAGTACGTACTAGTAGTATTGGGTCGAATATTAGGGTGTTACACAAGTCATCACTTAATCTTTCAAGATAATAAAGAGGTTGCATCTCATATTTAATTTATGCTCTCACTATATTTTATAATGGCTAAAAGAATCAACGCATGGCATGTTTATTTTATGCCATCACCTAAAGATCCTAGAGCTCAAAGACTTGCCCATGTATCACAAGCAAAGAAATATGATTATTGGAGTTAAAGAATTTATTCTTTAAAAAGTCTTGAGATTGGAGCTTTAAAAAGAATTTATTCTTTATTCTTAATATTCTCTTCTCCCTTTACTGGTCCTATGCGGACTACCGCCGCTCCGGTTTCTTAATATTCTCTTCTCCCTCTACTGGTCCTGTGCGGATTACCGCCGCTCCAGTTTCTTGTATCATGTTTATATTTCAAGTTCTTGCATCATGTTTAATTTTCAAGTCATCACCTTAAATCTTAAAGATAAAGAAATGGAATTGCCTATCATGTTTATAATTCCAAGCTATCACCTTATAAAGATAAGATTAAAATAAGGTTGCATAGCATGTTTATAATTCTAAGATGTCACCTAAATCTCTAAAGCTCAAGACTTACTCCTTTTATCTTAAGTGAGAATTTTAATTGTGAAGATCCTCCCAAATTTGACAAAAGAACTAGTTTTTAAATGAGTTTTAAGGCTTTGCAAGGATTTTACGGGGAACTAGTATTTTATATGCACTTAAAATATGATTCTATGTAATTGCATGAGGTTTATGATTCGGCCACTGATCTGAGTTTAGTATCAATGTGTGATAATGATTTGATATGATTGAAGTTGTGATAATTATGGTTTATTGTTAAGAGAATGATTCATAATTGGTTTAGTAACTAATTAGTTCTATAATTGATAATTCTATGTAAGGATTGGATGCTTATTAAGTACTTGATATCATTGAATGATTTCCTGGCTTGCATGTTATAGTTGCTGTTGCAAATAATGAGAATGCTTATATATGAAATGTTCTTTATTATGTAAAATTTAGCTTTGTTGCTAGAAGAAAGTGTATCATTGTAAAAGTGTAATTTGGAAAGGTCCCGGCTTAGGAAAGACTTGGTATTTAAGCGTGTCCATTGTGACCCACCTCTCTTTCACAGGAATCTCCCATATGCATGATTACAGTTGATATATATTATTCTAGCTTAAGACTATAAATGAGAAAATGTTATGATGTTTATGAATTGTATTATGATATAACATGCAAAGATTTAACGGTGACTTAAACTTATAAGAAAATGATCCTTTGGAACCATCAGACTATAGGTGGTGAAAAGGTGATTTTAGCCCCCTAACCCGTTCTCTCAAAAGGGTAGAGTCGGGACTTTAGCTTATCAAAGGGATAAGTATATGCTAGTGACGACTAGTAAAATATGAGCTCATAACCTAAATTACTCCCAAAATGGTGGAGTATAGGGTGGCCTAAGGAAAATAATGATGATGATAAGATTTTAAGTCACCTAAGGCACTAAAGAAATGAAATATGTGCACTATGTCCACGTGTAGCTAATATTATATGACGTTCTTTTATGCATGTTATTTGATAATGATGATGAGGAAAATGATGTAATGATAAAGGAAAAGTTCATTGTAAATATGACATGTTAAGATTATGATGCATTATAAGACGCATGATTAAAAATTGGCGAACCTCGGTTAAGTATTTGTCGAACTTAAAATGAATCTTTGCATGCTCACTATTTTAGAATAATCCCGAGGTTCTGGGGACTTTGATGATGGCAGTAGAAGGAGGTACCTTACTGAGAATTCTTTAGCAAGATTCTCACTCCCTTTTCTTTATTTCCGTCATTGTCTCCAGATTCAGATGGTGACATTCGTCCTGTTTGTTGATACCCCTACTTGGGAATTTCACTATGATCCGGTGCATCGCTCGTATCATTTTGAAGGGAGGTGTGATTCGTGTTTTTATTTACATAGGTCGTCCATTTGCACATCCTGTCCCTAGTTATCGATTTTCTCCTACTTCTCCCTATGGCGATGAAATGGTTTTCGAACATGCACGTCCTCTTGATGAAAGGATGTTACGTTCTTATCCCGCTTCATCTGCTGTCCATGGATTTCCAGGGTATGTTCCCGAGACGAGATATTACGGCTGATCCTTGAGAGACACTCCTACTCATGTATATTCTGAGAGCTCTGCTCCTACTCCCACACGTGTAAGAGAGGGTAGTGAGGAAACAGTTGTTCAGCCAAGGTTAGCAAGATGGCCGTCCATGCGACCCCAGCCTGGTGCATCTCGTGTGTCCCCTCCCGAGGGAGCTCATCCGTGGATCGGATTTATTCCCCATTTCGGGGCCGGTGGCCATAGAGGGTTCTTAGTAGATTTATGTGTGATCCTGCACCCTAGTTTTAGGATAACCTTCCCGGCTTATGGAGTTATCTAGTTTAGGGGCATGTATTTCCTTATGTATATTTTCTTTTATGGGTTTGCATAAGATAATGACGTATGAACATAGCCCACCCTTTGAGTGAGGTTATTGTATGTAAATATATGCTATAATGTGCTTATGGATGTTATATGATGGAGCCTAAGTGATATGATGTGATATATTCTTAAACGTCTTATTATACTCCGCTTACTCGTTCACATTGTACTCGGCTCACATTTTCAATTATGTGTTTAAAAAAAAATGGCTCGTAATTTCACTAAGTATTTTCAAATTATGAAGAAAGAACCAAAGCAAGGAGTAAAGTCTAGTCATTAATCAGATTCAACCTAGGTGTATCTGGTTAATTACTAGGGTGTTACAAAAAGCCAAGAAACCAAGGAAAGAGAATTCAGAAAGTAGCACAGGACATCAGAAAGTACTCTCAAAATGAAGATATTAGAATATGTCCATATGCAGCATGTTACTTAGTCTTTAATCATCACAACCGCAAAGAAATCATCATCAAGAAGATTTGATTGAAGATCTAAAAGCGAAACAACTCTTCAAGGGCTGATTGCGTAATCAGAAAGCTCACTTGTGAGTGGAGCAAAGAATGCTATAGGAAAGGGAGGAAAATTTGAAAGTTGAAATTCAAATTATCAAGTCAAACCCAGTTTTAAACTGGTACATCATCTCTTCTGCCTTGTTGATCAACGACCTTAGCTTTACGAAGGAGGAGTTCAGAAAGCTTGCTCAGAAACTAGAAAAGTGATTTCTGATTGGAGATCAGAAAGTTCACATTTACAATGCCTTCTGCAACCGATGTAACAATTCTATCGACCTTTCTTCTAGCTGCTTCTTTCAAAACACAACTGATGATCAACACGTGTCACTTGAAGAACTGATTGATGGCAATGGTCACAAAGAAAGACCATTATATAAAGGGATGTTGAGCTTGAAAAAGTTGAGAGATTTTGAAGATTCAAAGAGAGGAAACTCCGCAAAAATCTTTGCCCACTTCCTGGAATATTCAATCTTTATCATGTAATTAGTTTTATCCTTGAAGTGTAAAGAAAATCTTCTTTCTATAATCTTTGTTTGATTTATATTCTTCTTGTGGAAGAAGTAGAAGAAAGAAGTCATTCAAGTATAGAAGAAGGAAGTCATTCAAGTTCTCCTAGGATCTTTTAAAATGTATCATCTTTAAGGAAACTTGAGTATAGGTTAGTTTGAGTGGCAACCTAAACACTTAACCTTTATATCCTTGATTCGTTAGTAATCAGAGTGAGACATAGCTTGGAGAAGGTAAAACTACTTGCAACGCGATAGTGAGATGACTCTTGCTTATCACAGTTTACCTTAGAAAGGCTAGTTGAAGACTACTTGTAGCTTGGAGAGGTTAGGAAAAGACTACTTGCGGCTTGAAAAGGCTGGGAATAGACTACTTGCAACATGCTAAAGGAGTTCCCTATCAGTCACGCTTGGGCTTAGAGGAGCCAATGTCAAGACAACTCGGTGGGGCTTGGAGAAGCCAGTGTCAAGACTACTTGTAGCTTGGAGAGGCTAGGCAAAGACTACTAACAACGTGTTGAAGGAGTTGCCTGTTAGTTACAGGTTGGCTTGGAGAGGCCAGAGTCAAGACTACTCATGGCAGCTTGGAAAGGCTGGGAAAGACTACTCACAACGTGCTAAGGGTGCTGCTTTCATCAGTCACGGATTGGCTTGGAGAGACCAGGGTCAAAACTACTCATGAAAGCTTGGGAAGGCTAATGTAAAGACTATCCTCTCTTTCTCAGGTTGAGAAAGTTGTTGTTATAGTGGAGCCTCAATAGTTGTTGAGTACTGGATGTAGGCATGTTGGCCGAGTCAATATAAAATCCTTTGTGTTCTTTCTCTCTTACCTTAATCTCTTTATTTTCCTCTTTTGGTTATTTATCTTATCAATCAGTTTTAATTTTGTCATGCATCTTTTATGCTATACCTTTTAATACTGAGCATTTTATTTAATAAGGATTAGAAAGTAACTTTCTAAAGCCACTGACTTTGTTTCCACTGCACTTCAAGTTTTATACTTGATAGTAATTCTTTTCAGAGGTTTCAGAAAATGAAAAAGGATCAATGCATGATTTAATTCCCTCTTCTCGTGCACATCTCTACCTACAAGTGGTATGAAAGCCAGGCCTCTGAGGGGTTGAGTAATCCAATGATTGCAGAGGACAAAGATCCAAAGGATAGAATGGCATACATAATCTCTTGAAGATTAGCTTATATCTGATGATCCTTTGCTGACAAGACTCGAAGACATGGCACAAGTTCATTCATAAGATGAAAGGGATTCCAAAGAGACCTGCTGTCAAGTATTTCTCAAAAGAGAAAAACTCAGTCTCATTATCAAGTCAAATCTCTTTTCATATAAGCCTTGAACTATAGTTGAATATGCTATTTATGTACTACACTACATAAAAAAGGCTATATGAGACAATCAGTTCATGATGTTAAAGGATCTTAATGTGTTTCAAGATATCTTTGATCTTATTTGCAACATGTCAGACGTCTTACAACGATGAACCAATGATATTTGCTAAAGCATCTTTGAGAAGTAGAAATTTTGGTATTGTTATCTGAGATTGTTTTTAAAGGATGAATTCTTCATCTGTAGTCCATGCCTGAAGTTTGTAATGACCATATCAAAAGGACATCAGTCTAATGGAACAAATCAGGACAGAGATCCTTTTGAGAAAGATCAGTTGCTCATAGCAACTATATCTCACATCATGCATTTGTTCAACTTTTCACCATCTTATTCACGTGGAACAAGGAAGAATGTGCTAGTGATCTAGAAATTTTATGTCAAAAAGTATTGCTGTGTCAAAACCTGCTACCATTCTGTGCTTCATGTCCAAAGAGCTTCATCAGAGACATATGAGGTAAATGTTTCTGCATTTTTTTTGTTGCTAGAAGGTCATCAAGCTGATTAATCTATATATCTCAATCTATCTTATAAATCGAAAAAGTTGCCATGAACATTTGAGAAAGTCTAATCCAAAGCTGGAAAGCTAAAAGAAAGAGATACTCCAAGAGAGTTTACTCTTCTCAAGTTATATGAAGTCTCCAAGGAGCCATATAATCATGTCAGATATCTTTTCCCAAAATTCTTGAAGAGGACTTCATGGCATCTCAGATTCTGACCTATTTTATTAGACATATTCAAAAACCATGTTTTTATAACAAATGGTCAGCATCTTTTGTGTCAAAGAAACTAGATTGAGATATACAGGTGAAACATCAAAAGAAAATTCTATGCAACTTCATCTATTTGATATCTTCTAGTTCTGTTCTTTATAATGATTAAAGAGATACCTTCACAACAAATGAATCCTGAAAAGGATTTCCCTTTAGAAGGTTGAAAAGTCTCTTTATCTAAAAACTAACAGATAAGGACCTATGGAAGTCTAGGTACCAAAAGTCATTCTCCTTCTTGCAGATATTTTTGATATATTTCTCTACCTGAAACATCAAAAGAAGTACTCTGATGTTGATCCATCTATATCAGATTCTGATTCTAAGTGTTGCCATATTTCTTAAGAATCAATCCTTTCAAGGATCTCTCATAGTGATGTTAAAGAAAAAGGCTTAAGGAAGACTTTCAGAAAGATATGCCTGGACCATTCAAGATGATTAGAGAGTAATTCTTTCTGACATACAACATGAGCAATTAAGAATGACACAGAAGCTAAATGATTCGAATGTACTATAACTTCGTGAGAGTTCAATCTTTAGAAATTATCTTCTGTTGTCAAAGTTCTAAGAGTTTCCCAAAGTTATGAAATCCAAGTTATTCCTTGGATATTTATCAACCATGCTTTCATCACCACCACGATATCTATATTTGTTGAAAAAGCTTTGAACTGTCAAGTTTGGTGGAAACTATGCTGAATGTGCTACCCAAGTTCAAGAGAAAAGGCAAAGTCTATGCTTCATGCTCAAGACATCATCATCGTTGCTAAGGAAAAGACCAAAGATCATCTAGATGAGTCTAACATCATCAGAAAAAGTAAATATACTCAGGGAGAGAAGATCAAAAGGAAAGGCCAAAGGCATGCCAAGTTCTTTGAATCCAAATGCTGCGGATAAGGAATCAAATGCAAGATTATCTCTTGAGGTAAGTTGCCTTACCATCCTCTGAAATTTTTATTGTCCATGGTATCCATCTTTAAAAGTATCTAATCAACACATTTTATCTAAGTATGTTTGTGAAAAATATCTTTTTGCTTATAAAATGGAGATGCTTAGTAAATAGACGTGTCCATTGGAGATGTATTCACAATAACTGTAACTAAGGATCTCTTGGTTGTTTTCATCTTTGAAAAGTCTTTAAGTTTTTCTTATGCATAAGCATCACTGCATGAAAACTCTCTGGGTGGTCTCTCTTCACTACTCCCTTATGAAGATCAAGCCAAGTAACTATGATCATCAGTATACACATCTTCCTAGAGACTATACTTATCAGTGTACAAGAGCATCAGTAGATCAATTTGCAAGATCAGGTCTACTATCACGGTCTTCCAGAAGTCAGTTTGCAAGGTCATAGTTATTTGTGAGGTATGATATGTCAGTTTACAAGAATAGAAAGAAATAAGGTTGCTCAGTTTGAAGAAAGATGGACCAAAAAGAAGAAGTATTCAGAATAAAATTGTTTGGTAAAAAAGAAGGACTTGAGGATCAGTGCGTAATGGCATTGTACTCAGAGCTTGAAGAAAAACTCGGGACAAGTTACTAAAGTCCCTCTGACACTCAGGATGTAAGTCCTAACGCCTTAGAAAGTGAGTTCAAAAGTCAAAAGACTCTTTCTGAAAGAAGGATAAAAGGCGTGATTTTTTTTTTACCTACTATGTCAGAGTTTCTCTCTTCACGTCGCTTCTCCTTCAGCCATGTCACATCCCTTTAAACCCCATGTTTCACTTTTACTCTTACTATAACATCCTCTCAAATACAATATCAGTCTTAAGCCATGACATTGGACTTACTTATAGATTAGTAGACCTTTCTTAAATATTTATAGCAAGCTCAATTGATTCACGAGATAACTATGTCATAATTCTATTAAAATATATAGCAAAGAAACCAAAAAATTTGTTTAATACAAAGTTAAGTACATAAGGGAAGCTCTTCTAAGAGCTTTAACATATCTTTATTCTCTAACATATTTACATACATATCCATTCCACTAAATACAACATAATAAAAGCATTAACTACTACACTATTGCACTTCTGTGTTCTTTTGCATAGCAGCCTCTCGGTTCTCTGCATCAACCTAGAGATGACACGGGAACACAAAAACATAGGGGTGAGAATTATACAATTCTCAGTAGGGTAACTCCCCAAATACATAATCACAATGTCATCGTGATAGCCCTAGCTACAACAGTTTATGAAGACAAAAGTGATCATGCATTACATAGTAATGATTTATTTTTAAAGTTCCAAATCATACTTCCAAAGTGGGTTACTTTTAACATTCATTCACTTAATATACACATACCATACTACTCAACATCATATATTGCTAATTGTCCACTTAAACATATTGATCTCAATATCAATATTAAACTTCTTCACTTGCCATATAAGACAAATGATTACTTAGAAAATTTACTTCTTCAACTTGCCTTGGCCCTTGACTAATCTTGTCACGTCTGGGAATTAGGAATTGCCGTCCCCAATATGGCAATGATAGGTAATAGACTATTTTTCAGGATTGAGCTCATTCCTATACCTGATCATTGGATTTGCTTTCTCCAATTCTCACACAGGCCTATTCCTAGTTAGGTTTACTTTCCCTGACAAACCGGATTTACTTTCTCCAGTCCAAGAATCATAAATCTTACGTTTTTCTGGGTAGTCAGGTTTACTTTCCCTAATAAAATGGATTTACTTTCTCTAGTCCAAGAAATACAATCTTATGCTTTTCTCTCACATGCACACTATTATAAGAAGTATTTATATCTATGTGTGCCTAACCTCATTAATAAGTTCACATGCTCAATTATTCATATTCACATTCATGTGCTCATGCCATACTAGTACAAGATGCCATTATTTCATCAATTCAAAGCCTCAATTCAATTTCAGCACAATGACATATTCCACATATTTATAGCATAATTTATTCTGCATTTCAAACCATCGAATCCAAGGCGATGGAAATTATCTATGACACTTCAATGTGTCTAAAAGGCCCTATAAAAATTTCACAACAAACAGAGTTCTCTAATCATATCAACTAAATTGTACAAATTTGGTGATCAGAGACCACTTGTTCACTACTCAGATCAAGATTCTCATAATTTTTCAACCCTACCTATAACATCCTCCCAAGTACAATGCCATCTTTAAGTCATGAAATCGGACTCGAGAGTCTTCACTTATAAATTAACGGACCTTTCTTAAATAACTATAGTAAATGCGATAAGATCGTGTAATAACTAGCGTAATTTGGTTAAAATATATAACAAAGAAACACAATATTTATTGAATACATAGCTAAGTACAAAAGGAAGCTCTTCTAAGAGCTTTAACACATATACAATCTCTATTACATTTATTTACATGATTACTGGCAGCTATATACCATGTAAGAAAAACATCAACTCCTAAACTACTGCAATCCTAAGTTTCTTTCACGCAACAGCTGCATCATTCTCTGGATCAACTTGGAGACGACATGGGAACACAAACACATAGGGGTGAGAATTATACAATTCTTAGTAGGGTAACTCCCCAAAAACTCAACCATAATGTCATCGTCATCGCCCCAGCCACTTCGGTTTATTAAGAAAAGGTAATCAAACATTACACAATAACGATTCATTTTTAAAGTTCCAAATCATATTTCCGAAGTGGGTTGTTTTTAAATGATCAATCACTTAATACACATATATTATACAGCTCAAATATATAGTTAATAATCCTAATCAAGCAATTAAATATGATGTGAGTATGCATATGCTGACTGTATTGAACTTATCTCAAAATGACCTGGTGTCACTTGTGGCCATAGAACTCAACTCGGTGTATTTTTCTCTTTTCATCGACATAGGAAAGACTTAGTGTATACCCAACGGGTATTTGCCGTGGACAACTCCACAATAGATAGTTTATACCAAATGGTATTTATAGTGGATCACACCACATAAGGGAAATAGATTGCTTATCAGGACTGAGCTCATTCCTATACATGATCATTGGATTTACTTTCTCCAATTCTCACACAGATCTATAGGGAAGTTCTTTTTTATCTCTAGGGAAGTTCCTATTTTTGCCTTCCTCTTTATCTCTAGGGAAGTTCCTCTTTTCTCCTTCCCTTCATTCCACATAAGTCTTGTTTCTGTTTTCTTCATATGTCAGAACATGTATGAGTGAAATTTATACATTCTCTTTTCTCATATAATTGCATGATGTATTTTCTTTTCTCAAATGCATGCATAAGCCACATGTAGGCTTTCAATCACAAGTAATTCTCACTTTTGCCTCATAAATCAATCTTTAAATTGTCTAGCATACATTCATACTCATCATACTTAAATCAAGAGTCATTATATCATCAACTCAATACTTAAATTCATTTCAGTACAAATACAGCAGGTTGGCAGAATTCATGCCAAAGGTGTACAATTTATTCTACCTATCAAACATAAATTGCAAGGGCTATAAAAATTCTCCAAGACACCTCAATGTGTCCACAAGGCCCTGTACAAATTTCAGAATGAAAATCCTTCTCTAACTAGTTTAACAAAATTAGACAAACTTGGTGGTCAAAAACCACTCAGCCTCAGCTCAGAACCAAAATCTCATAATTTTTAATCCTAGAAAATGATTGAATAAAGTCAGAATAAAAATCATGGTTATAGTTTGAGATGTTATCAACACCCTGTAAAAATTTCAAAGGATAATTCAACCATTTGCTGTGATAACAAAATTGGACAAATTCACAGCTTTAATTCCAAGAGTTCAGGCAGCATAGGTACTATTTCAGTCCTAGATTTTTTTAAGGCAGTATAAATCGAAATCAGAGCTCAAGAAAATTCATGGAACTAGCCTAAGATGTTAGCTTCAACATATAAGTTTTATAGCTCATAAAAATACCAAAAATTTGCCCAGAAAATTCATGATTATCTGCTGCCTAGAATAGAACTGAAAATCCAGCATGCATGTTTGAATTTCTCTTTAGCAAAAATGATTTTTAACATCATCCAAACTCTCCACCAAATTAAACACATCAATATCTATCTATCATCAGCCAATACATCCAGGAATTTTGAATTAAAATCAGTCAGAAAGTTTCAGAAAAGTTTGCAACTAATGGCCAAAGAAAACCCTACTTTTGGTATCTTTTGGATCCTTGGCTCCAAGGTGCTCCAAGGTTGATTCCTTCCACTTCAAAGCTCCAAAATCACACCAAACTCTTCCTAAATCAGTAGGGAAGTGAGGTATCAAGGTGATGATTGATGGAGAATTGAAATTCCAATCGGTTAGATTTGTAGGGGTTGAGATGTAGAACAACTTTGGTGAAGGAACTTTGAGGTTTTAACAAAGCTAGGCTAGAGTTTTGAGGATTTAGAACTTGGAAATGGAGGTTTGGAAGAAGAAAATGAAGGCTGTCTCCTTGGTTTACTTGGCCAAAAATGTTATAAATGGAGAGATAAGGTTGGTTGGTTGGTTTGATTTTATCTTGTAATTGAACATAGATATTATATAATATAAATGAAGACTTCTTGAGAAAGAAAGATATGGATGGCTAGGATTGAATCTTGTAATTCAAGATTGAATCTTATCCATTTACTTGATATATATGGATAAGCTCATTAATTTTGTAAAGATTAAATTAGCTTTCGGTGTTAGAAATCGCACACCGAAATTTCACCAAACAGGTAAAACAGTGTACCTAAGTGATCAAACATTGCCTGAAAATTAATTCCAGGTATACAATCCTCATTCCTTACTATTTCCAATCTCAATCCTCTAATTTCTCAGTTTCGGGTATCTCCGGGTCCCGATTCTAGTGTTTCGGCTGTCCAGACGGGTCGTGGGGCCTACAAGGTTACTATTCATATTTTTTTTTTTTACAAATCCCTTGGATCATCCTCATTATTACTAAAACTGTTAGATTTTTGAAATTATGACTAGTAATGTCCAAATTAATTTTTAAATAATTTTTAGGGTGTTACACTATTAATTGATTGAATCAATTCAAAATAAAATTCACAGTTGCAATTCAATGTGTTATCAACTTTGTATAAAAATTGCAAAGAATAAATCTGTCATTTACTATGATAATAAAATCATACAAGTTTACTGTTTCAGCTTTAACATTTTAGGCAGCAAAGTTACAACTTCGGTTCTTGATTTTTCTCAGGCAGTAAAAGTATTTATCATGCACTATGAAATTTCTCAGAGTTTTCTTAGGATATTAGCTTCAACATATAATTTTTATAGCTCACAAAAATGACTACAATTGAACCAGAAAATTCATGAACAAATCTTGCCCTGTTGAAATCCGAAAATCCAGCAAACCAATTCAAAATCTCTTTTGATAAAAATGATTTTTCCACAACACCAAACACTCCACCAAAATTAATACATCAATATCAACATATTATCAACCAATATAATCAGAAAATTTGGACAAAACCAATAAGAATTTTTAGAATAGATTTTAAAACAAAAGAGAACAAATAAACCCTACTCTTGGAAGCCAATGTCTCTTTGTCTCTTGTATACTTCAAGATAGATGTTCTCCACCCCAAAGCTCTTCAAACACACTCAAACCCTCCTCTAAACAGTGATGAGTGAGGTATTAAATGTGACACCCTAATATTTAACTCAACACACCTAGGATATATTTAAGTTAATTATTAGTTATTATTCTTTTGTTTCAGTTTTTCACTCAAAACTTATTGAAAATACTGCAGTGAAAATATGGGTAAAATTTTTTTTTTGAACTTAAATACCAAAACGTAAGCCACGCATACTAAGTATCTAATGTCATTATCTTGCCTGCGTAAGAGGGATGTTAGAAACGAATAACAGGTAAATACATAACACAACCATGGCATAACATAACTCAAATAATAATAACATATCAATAACTGTATCATAATAGTGAAGTCCTATAAACATAAGGACATCAATATATATCCATCAATAGAATACAAACTGATAAATGAGATACGATCACTCTAAAAGCTAATATCCAAGGGAAAACTATCTCCGTAGCTCTTCGCCCAGTCTCAAGGTAAATCACAAACTACACTATCATTCATGTCTAGAGATGACACAGAAAAGAAAAAAGGGATGAGAAACTTATACAAGAATCTCAGTAAGGCTTCCCGACTCTAACACAAGTGTCATCGTCATCGTCCCCAGGAACCTCGGGTTTAGTTATGAAAATGGTGGACATATATATAAGGTTCGTTTATTAAGTTGTAAATACCATTAGCTGAGGTCCATATCTTTTAACATGAATTTTAATGTCACGAATGCAACATACTAGTCATGAATGCATGTCAATATCATATACAAAATATCATAGAATTCATAAAATACTGCATATGATATTAAAGAACATAGAATCATGATCATCATTCTTACAGGTGACTTAAACTTCTTATTCTCTTTTCCTTGGGGGCCGCCTTATATTCTCTTTTTTCTCGAGAGTTCTAGGTTATGAGCTCATACCTCACTAGTCGTCACTAGCATAATCTTATCCCTTTCGATAAGTTAAATTCCTGACTCTTAAGGTACGGGATAGGGGGCATTAGGATCACCTTTCATAACCTTTAATTCGAGGAGTCTAAAGGATCATTTCCTATTTGGATCACCTCTCATAACCTTTAATTCTGGGAGTCTAAAGGATCATTTCCATGTGTCTTGTGTCACCTTTAATCTTGGCATGATATATGAGATGCAAACATGAATAACTCATCATTTCAATATTTCATGCTCATAAACTTCATGAAATTATGCATCTTAATGAATCAAACATAACCATAACATGCCATAATTTAGATCACATAAATATGCACCATATTTCATTGCATATATCCATAAGCCATATAAATTTCAACACATGAACGTAGCCTTCATGAGATATCAATCACATTCATCTCATCAAATTTATCAATATTTACGCTTAAGCTCTAAATGTAACGCCCCGATTTTCTGTCTAAGAGAAAAATGACCAAAATGCCCCTGAGGTCATTTTCTGCCCAGAATTCGAGGATAGCCGGCCCGGTAGTCATCGAAGGGTCAACTCAATGTTTGAAGGCGATTGGATGGTCCTTGAGTGATTTTGAAAACAAAAATCGTGTTTTCTGTAGTTTTGGGTCAAAATGACCAAAATACCCCTATAGGGTTTTACGTGGGTAAAGGTGCCGTTCAAACCCGAAACTTTTCCCAAAGGTTTAAAATGACGTTTTCATGTGTTTAAAAATATCTATTTAAGTCCCAGTGATCCCGGGCAGTTTTTGTGTAAAATTACGATTTTGCCCCTGGCATAGTGCCACTTGAGTTTAATGATGTAATTAAGAAAACCTAAGCAATATTAGGCTCTAATCAAAGATTAATTAATTTCCATAATTAATCTAGAGTCAAAATGAGTTATTAAAATTAATTAAAACCTAAGATTGCTTAGATTAAACTCAAAAACCCCTTTTTCTTTTAAAAACTGAAGTTTCCAAGACATAGAATCTTGAATAGTGTTTTTACTATTCACTTTCCGTACTCCAAGAAGCCTAGGTACAGTAGGATTTTGACCCCACTAATGGGCTAGAATGCTCACTAGTCATGCCTTAAAATAGCCTTGATTATCTATCCTTTCACTTCCACACTTACTTATAAGATCCTAATCCTAAGCCTAATCAAAGCTAAATACACATCTAAACTACTATTAAATGAAAGATCTTCCTTCCCAATCATAAGGTAGAAATGGCGCCACCTCACCCTCCATTGTCCATCACATGTTTGTTCACTCACACAGTCAAAGAAGCATGCTACACCATGCCTAAACCCATGCATATACCATACCTTACACCTTACCTTGAAATGACATAACCAAGAGATATTTTCTCCTTCCTTCCTCCCCTAAAATAGCGCCACTTTTCCCTCCTATTCTCACCTCTCATGTTTCATTTCTCTATAAATAGCATGCTTAGATAAACTTGAATCACTTTTAGTTCATTTGCCAAGTTTGAGTTTTCAAGAGCACCTTAAAGCTTTTCTTATTCTCTCAAGCTTAAGAACTCTTTTTCTTCCTTATCTTCTTCATCTTCTTCAAGCTCACATAGAGCCACCACCTCTCAACCATACACCATCCTTTAAACAGAAAAGCTCAAAACAAACACCTCACCTTCCTTTTCTTCCTCCTTTGGCCGAA
Source organism: Dalbergia cochinchinensis (assembly GCA_031216125.1). NCBI lineage: Eukaryota > Viridiplantae > Streptophyta > Magnoliopsida > Fabales > Fabaceae > Dalbergia > Dalbergia cochinchinensis. Next base: position 41,487,552 of record CM062372.1, read on the forward strand.
TCTTTTAGCTCAATTGCAAGGAAGTTTTTCTTCTCATTTCACTTCAAGAACCAAGCTTTCCTTTTCATCACTTGATAGGGATTTTGTTCTTTAAAATCTTGTTTTTTAAAGCTTTGTCAAAAATGAGTTTTTGCTAGTTTCTCTTGGCTTTTAGAACTTCGTTTTCTTTTCTTTGATTTCAGCCTTGGAGCCTTTCTTTTTAAAGAAAATGATGCTTGATGATGAGGGTTCAAGATGTAGATCATGAGAATCTTCACTTTTGAAACCTCTAGAGCTTGGAACTTGGTTCTTGGACCAAGCATGTTTCGATTTTTCCTTTTCTTTTCATGCTCTAGTTTCGGTTTCCTTTTTTCCTTTTCTTTCCCCTTGGCTTCGGCTTTATTTCCTTTTCTTTGATGTTCAAAGGTTTTGTTTAAAAAAAGTTATTGATTTGATTTCTTTAAGTCCGTTTCCTTGAGCTTGATGATGATGTTCAACCATATGGTTTCTTTGTAAACCTTGGTACAAGAACTCTAAAGCTTGCTTTACCTTGCTATGATAAGTTTGGGTTAAGGTTTAAGTTCCTTCAAAGTCTTGTAAGGGCTTTAGTAAAGATGTAAAAATGAACTTGCATATTTATTTTCCTTGCCTAGCATATTTATTTTTGAGGTAATTACCTACAACGTAAAGATTAAAACAAGAGTTGCATTCTCATATCACCTAATCATTAATCTCGAAACTCACCTATTTCGGCCTTAAAGTTGATTGTTGTGGAGTCTAGAGCACTAAAATAAAGAACCGAACTTGTATTCATATTTATATTTCAAGTCATCACTTAAATCCTAAAAGATAAAATGAACTTGCATATTTATTTTCAAGTCTTGCATATTTACTTTCAAGTTTTGCATATTTATTTTCAAGTCTTGCATGTTTATATTCCTAGCACCTCATGTTTATATTTCAAGTCCTTGCATCTCATATTTATTTTGAAGTTCTCACTTTACTTTATAATGAAGACTAAAATGGAATGCATAGCACGTTTACTTTTTATCATCACTTAAAGACTCTAGAGCTCAAAGACTTGCTCTTTTATCTCAAGCTAAAGTTTGGTTATGGAAGCATTCCCTTGAATGCACAATTCGGCCATGTGATGATGATGAGCTTGGTGTAAGTTTCATCTAGTCACAAGTGCCCATATTCTATGTCTTAGGATTTTCTTAAGCATAGGAGAACTCAAAGAATATTTCAAGTATGATTTTATGTTTTGAATTCCAACCTTGAGCCAACTCAAATGGTTGCTGCCCTTGTTTAGTTTATAAGGATTTTAATTAAATAAGTTGGTTTTCAGAAACTAGTAACTTATATGTCTTGAAAATGTAAGATTATGTGTTTCTTGGGAACTATGCTTTTTGATTCTGCCATGGTATGGTTGCTATTGTATGATGATATTTTGACATGTTAGAATGTGTAAAAATTATATATGTTGAGGTAGGAGCCTTTCTATGCAAGTTGGGAAAGAAACTAGTCTTATAGAAAAAATCGTAAAGTTGAGTTTTAGCATAGTTTTGACCCATTTATTTTTAGCCACTGCCAAAACTGTTTTAATGGGATAATATTAAGTTTAGGATTTATTAATCATGAAAAACTTGGTAACATTTGATGTAGGATTGATTTTTAGCACCTATAGAGGAACTAGTAACTAGAAAATCGTAAAAGTGCAATTCTAGAACACTTAGAAATATAATTTTCTGATTCTATTACAGCATGATTAATCATAGCAAAAGTGATCTATAATTAGTGCAAATGTGTAGGAATCCCTTGTAATACCCTATTCTTTTTAGAAATTAAATGAAGCTTTATTAATGAGAATTTTAGGATGTTGATAAATATGGAAATGATGAGACTAACTCAAGGAAGCAAAAAAAAAAAAAAAACGTGAATAGTGTCTTACAGGCCCCACAGGTCCGTCGGAACAGCCGAAATCCTAGAATTGGGCCCCGGAGATGCCCAAAATTGAGAAATTATAAGATTATGTTTAGAAATAGGTAGGAATAATGATTTCATACCCGAAATTATTTTTCGGGCAATATTTGATTTCTCGGGTACACTTGTTTACCCGTTTGTAGAAATTTCAGTGTTCGATTTCTAACACCGAAAACTAGTTAATATCTGCAAATAATGAAGTATATCCACTTGAATACCAAGTGAATGGCTAGGATTTCATCTTGGATGAAAGATCAAATCCTGGCCATTGATTTTAAACTCTTTTAATGGAAAGAAATTATATTTTATTTTTTCAACCAATCAAAACACTCCTTAATAGATATACTTAACCCACCTAATCACATCTTTTTCATCATCATCCTCGGCCAAGTGAAGAGCAGCAGCAAAACTCATTCCTTCTTCATCCAAAAACCTTTGCTAACCTTGAAAATTTCAACCTCCAAAATCCTAGACCAAATCTTGCTAGAATCAAAAACTTCCTTAAGCAAACTTGTTCTACACTTCAACCTCTACAAATATAACCGATTAGATTTTTCAAAACCTCACTTTAGTACCTCACTCAGCACTGATTAGTGGAGGATCTAGGTGTGTTTCAAGAGTTTTGGGGTGGAGAACATCTACCTTGAAGTATACAAAAGCTAAAGAAGCATTAGCTTCCAAGGGTAGGGTTTTATTTGTCTTCTTTTGTTTCAAAATTTCCTCTGAAAATTCTGATTGGTTTTGTCCTAAAATTTCTGATTTTATTGGTTAATCATATGTTGATATTGATGTATGAATTTTGGTGGAGTGTTTGGTGTGGTGGAAAAATCATTTACATCAAGAGAGACTTGGAATTAGTTTGCTGGATTTTCGGATTTCAACAAGGTAGAACTTGTTGACAAATTTTCTGGTACAATTGTGTTCCATTTTATGGGCTATAAAAATTATATGTTGAAGGTAACATCCTGAGACAACCCCATGATTTTCCTTGGGTCATGTGAACGATTTTCTCTGCTTGAAAAAAATTCATGATTCTTGAACATTGTTACTGGAAAATCCCGGTTTGAAGCAAGCAGCAAATTTTGTCGAATTTTCTAATATATCTAGAGATCTTAGATTCAGTTGAAAATTTTATGGGATGTAGTTACCATGTTAGGGGGTCTCTATTAAAAATTTGGGGTTATTCTGGGTACTTTTTCTGTGTTTAAAAATTCAAGAACCGAAGTTGTGACTATGCTGCCTGAAATATTGAAGCTGAGGCAGTAAAATTGTGTGATTTTATTATCATAGTAAACGATGGGTTTATTCTTTGAAACTTTTATGAAAAGCTGATAACACATTGAATTGCAACTGTGAATTTTATTTTGAGTTGATTTAATCAATTGGTGGGGTCGAAAATTATGAGAGTCCTGATCTAAACTGTGAACAAGTGGTCTCTAACCACCAGATTGGAAAAGTTTAGTTGATAAGGTTAGAGAACACCGTTTGTTTGGAAATTTGTACAGGGCCTTTTACACACATTGACATGTCATAGAGAATTTTTATGGCTCTTAAATTCGCTGTTTGATAGGGAAATTAATTTTGAATTCTAGAGTAATAAATCTGCTGATTGCTGAAAACGGTAAGAATGTCTTGAACTAATGATAGAATGGCTTTAGATACAAGTATATATCATGTTAATGCATGCTAATTGTTTGAAAGAAATGTTGATGAGATATGGATGAGACTCCAACATAACTGTATGCCTACCTGTGATCTAAGCAGACCTTTGAAAGGAGAAGTACACTATGTGGTTATTGTGAGGATAAAGGAAAAGAAAAGAAAATTAACATGACTTTTAGTTGTGCAATTTTTAACATATGGGGAAAATAGAGACAAGGCTTATGTGGTTGAACGGGAAAGACAAAAGTAAGAGCTTTCCTGGGAATTTGATAAGTCGATAGATGTATCGACATATAGGAATGAGCTCATGTCCTAATGGTAAATAGTTCTTGTGGAGTGATTCCACTACAGACATCACTTGATGTGGGATTAAGCCTTCCCTATGTTAATGAGAAAAAGAACAATGCACGAATTATTATTATACTTGTACTTGATTTTACATGATGTATATACCTTGATATTGCTGTACATAGTTTTGCATGAGTATTCCCACATGAATGAGCTTATCAATTGTGTTTCACATTATACCTGAGGGAATACCCTACTGAGGATTTTATAATATTCTCATCCCTACGGTTGCATTTACTTTGTGTTAATCAGATCCAGCAGATGCCGTCACTAGTATTTTACCTTGACTCGCCACAGTGGGTGTGGCATTATGATCCTGCTCTTGACTCTCTGTATGTAGTGGGTTACTCGCAAGTTCGTGTCTATGTGTTTTTAGCCGCTCTTTTAGTACATCAGTATTTACAGCTGACTTTGACCCTGCTTTCCCTTATGATGGTGTGCCTTTCCACTTGGCACACCCAGTGATATTTGATATCCCACCTGCACTACCAGCTCCCCCTCCAGCAGATGATCCCTCTTCATCCTCGTCTTCAGACTCAGACCCATCGGAGGGTCCTGATGCCCCAGGCGGAGGTGAGGCTATCATGCCGATAGCCAACGGTTTCATCTAGTAGGACGTGAGACCTTCAGGGACTCATGATATGTATATAGTGGTAGTTTAGTACTAGTGACCCTCTAACCTGCAGATTTATCGTGTTAAATGTTGTGGGGTTTATTTCTGTTTGTACAAACTTTTGCTAGACCTCAACTTTGAGCAGGTTAGATTAGATACTGGAGGTGTTCCTTCCTTTTGTGAACTGATTTCCTGATGAGCTTAGAAGTTAACCAGTGTAGTATCAGTACGGTGTACACATTGCAAACTTAGAAATGATGTTTATATATGTATATACGAGTTTGGCCATATATGTGTCTGAATTATTTGATTTCAATTATTTTCGACTAGTATAGATTGTGAATGTAAGTAATACTTTTCTAATTACTATGTTGATACTCGAGTAAAATATGGTAATTCGGAGGGTGTTACATCCCTCATAATTGGTTTAGATTTAATTTATAGCGCCTAAGGCGAAAACGGAACTTAGAAAGGGTCTAAGACGTAGATTCTAGAACCCCGTAAGTATATGATATTAATTCAGCCCACATCCTTATGATACTGTCCAGATTTATTTATGATCATAAAAATGAGTAAGGATTACTAGTGGTGAACCTATAGGTGTATAAAAGGATAAAAGTGAACGTTAGCGTAATTAGTTTTCAAGATTAAGACCTGTAAGGATCAAAGCATAAGACAATATAGGTCCCAAGACATGACGAGCTTCATGACTTCAAGAAAATGTATGTTTAATTATGAGAATGACTTGATGTCCTATGGTGATGTTGAATGGCTATACATGTTCTATATGTTTTGTGCCATAAAGCAAGTTTGAAGGAAATCTGGTGTACACCGTTACGCTGCCGAATTTCCGATCAAACTTGAGCATTTGAGAAAAGTTTGCGAAAACTCCTGGGTGACACCGGTTCGGTCGAGCACCCCCAGAACAAATGTGACATAGTACTGTGAGAACGCGTTCTGGGGGACGGCGATACGTAACGCCCCGAAGAGGACAATATTCACCGTGTACTTGATACCAATGCGACGCGTTCTGTTATGTATACCCCCTCTATTATCCCATATTAAATCTAGTGACAACTAGTTAGGATTGAGCTCATTCCTAGGCAATAAATGAGATGTAGTTTGGTGACTAGATTATCGCCGGGGCCGGTGAGTTGGTTGGACTTTTGGTGGATATGTTAAGAGGGTGGTCTTTGAGAAAAAAAAAACTTAAGAGTTTGACTTATGAAAAAGATTTCGCATGAAAAGTACTGTGCCTTTTATGCCACGTATATGATTTATATTTCTTTATGCTGGGCCCAAGAGCTATGATTTTCACGTTAAAGTGCATATGGTACTGCCATACATTCATCAAATATCTGTTGCATTCATGTCATTAAGACACATACTAAAAGACACCCACTTCGGATAAATAGATTTGAAAAGCCTAAAACCAATCCTTATGCTTGTACACCTTTTTCATAATTAAAATTGAGGTGGTTGGGGATGACGATGATGACACTTGTGTTAGAGTTGGGAATCCCTACTGAGAATCTTGAATGACTTTCTCATCCCTCTCTTTTCTTCCGTGTCGTCTCTAGACGAGGATTACGACGAGGTTCGTGACTTCTTCTAAGGCTCGTGCTTAAGGGTCACACTAGCAAATGGAGCAGAGGGTTGCTACGGGAGCATAGATAGCTTAGCTTTTGGGTTGACACTTATCCAACCTCATAGGTGGATAAGGATCACTTTATATATGTATGGGCATGTTTTGATGTAAATGATGGTACAATGAAGCTAGTAATCTATGTATTTATAAAGATGTGATGATATTATGATTGTTATGTATAATACTATATTTCATGATTATGAATGGTGTGATTACTTTTCTTGCACGTTATAGTTATGACGAATAGTTATGACGAACGTTAGGTTAGTGCGCGGCTCACGTTTTACTTTCAAGTTTCAAAAAGAAAAATTTATTCGTATTTTTCGCTAAGTATTTTAATAAAAGGTTTTAAAGAATGGGACTACAAGGGTAATAGATTAATATTTAACCTAAATATATTCTAGGAGTATTGGGTTAAAAATTAGGATGTTACACCAAAGGGGTCAAATCGCAATTTCTCAAAGGTTATGGGCAAAATGCAAATACCCTTTTGTAACACATTCTCACAAACTAGAGATCTTTAATATTAACCAATACTTTCAAGAGACATATAACTACTAGAACCATTTAAAACTCATCATAAAAACCTTTTAGGGCCATAGACCAAATTTTAACATACTTTAGGGGTCAAAGTACATAATCGCTTGTTTTTAATATTTAACAACCGAAATTTCTGAAACTTTATCTAAACTTCATAAATGACATTTTGGATTCATGGACACATGAAACATCATTAGTAGCTCTAAATAAAATCATTTGGCTGAAATAACATAATTGATAGTTCAAAACACAACTTTCTGCATTTTGCAAAATGGCCCAAACTAATATTTGTAACTACCTTTTTATGCATCTATGGTACCAAAAACAATTTTTACAACAAATATAAGTAATTCTTAAGTGTGTGAACAATGCGAATAGCCTTGAACAACCCTTGAACAGAATCAGAAAATTAATCTCCTTAAAGTTTCACAAAAACACAATTTTAATCATTTCTAGTTACTAGACTTTCCTGAAATGCTAAGAACAATTTTTATGACAAAATTAATGGTCCTCAAGTGTGTGAACCGCAATCAACAGTAGTGAACAGTGATGAACAGGGATGAATAGTAATCAGAAAAATTAGCATTCTAAAAGCTTTATAAAAACACAATTTTGATCCTTTTTAGTTATTAGTTTTTCCTAAAACACTAAAAACAATTTTTACAATAACTATTAGTGATTTAAACTCATCTAAGCATCCTAAATCAGTAACCATTCTAGTTCTAAAAGATTAGATCAGAAACTAAAACTTTAGCATTTAGAATCAAGAGAAAAACCATATTCTTAATCCTTTGTAATTTCTAGGTCTTTCACAATTTCTTTGTACAACTATAAAGACAAGATTGTAACGCCCCAATTTTTCGGTCTGAGGGAAATGACCAAAATGCCCCTAAGGTCATTTCTTGACCGGGATTCGAGGATAGCTGACACACGGCAGTCCTCGAAGGGTCAACTCAATGCTTGAAGGGGATTGGATGGTCCTTGAGTAATTTCGGAACCAAAAATCGTGTTTCTATGAGTGGTCAAAATGACCAAAACACCCCTATAGTGTTTTACGTGGGGTAAAGGTGCTATTTGAGCCCAAAACTTCCCCCAAAGGTTTAAAACGACGTTTTCATGTATTTAAAAATATCTATTTAAGTCCCGGTGGTCCCGGGCAGTTTTTGTGCAAAATTATAATTTTGCCCCTAGCATAGTGCCATGTGAACTTAATGATGTAATTAAGCAAACCTAAGCAATATTAGGCCCTAATCAAAGATTAATTAATTTTCATAATTAATCTAGAGCTAAAATAAGTTATTAAAATTAGTTAGAACCTAAGATTGTTTAGATTAAACTCAAAACCCCATTTTTCTTTTAAAAATTCAAGTTCCCAAGACATAGAATCTTGAATAGTATTTTTACTATTCACTCTTCATACTCCAAGAAGCCTAGGTAAAGTAGGGATTTATTTTAAATATTTCTTTCATTAAAAGTTCTTATTTAGTTATGTACTTGATGGTTTCTCTTGAATCCTTTAGAACTTCTCTTTTTCTTCCCATTTTGATTTCGGCCTAGAGCCTTTGATGAACTTGGAAAAGAGAGCTTGATGATGGGGATTGCATAATGATATTCATCACTTGAGTAACCTCTAAAGCTTGATCCTGGTTCTTGAGGAAAAGATGTTTCTAGTTTATTTCCTCTTTACCTTGAAAACTTAACTTTGATGTTGTTCTAAAGTGAGTGTATGAACTCAATGATGAGGACACATGATGTTGGTGTTAATACATCATCAAGATCATGGTTTCTAGAGTTTCAAAATGGTCCTTTTTCTTACTCATGGTTTCGGCCCCATTTTCCCTTTTCTTTCTCTAAGAATTCGGCCATCATTGATGGTTCAACATGGAAGCTTGATGATTAGAGTTTCTAGATGATGACCATGTGTTTATCACAATGAGACCTCTAGAGCTTGCGTTTTAATAAAAATGTTATTTATGATTGTGCTTCAAGGGATGATATTTTGTTTACTTTAGCTTATTGTGATAAACTTGGTTAAGGTTTAAGTTCCTTCAAAGTCTTGTAAGGGCTCTAGTAAAGATATAAAAATAAACTTGCATATTTATGTTTCTGGCACCTCATATTTATATTTTAAGCTCTTGCATCTCATATTTACCTTCCTGTGTCATCACTAAACTCTAAAGATTAAAGAAAAAGACTTGCATTATCACGTTTAAGTTTCAAGCCTTGCATTGCACGTTTATATTTCAAGTCATCATTTAAAGAACTTAAAGATTTAAAATGAAAGCTTGCATATCACCTAATTAATCTCGAAGCCTTTCTATTTCGGCCTTAAAGTCGATTGTTGCTGGGCGTAGAGCACTAAAATAAAGAATTGAACTCATATGTTTACTTTGAGCCTTGCATATTTAATTTCAAGTCCTTGCATTTCATATTTACTTTGAAGCTCCCACTTTACCTTATAATGAAGAATAAAATGGAATGCATAGCACGTTTATATTTTGTCATCACCTAAAGAACCTAGAGCTCAAAGACTTGCCCTCATTATCTCAAGTTAAAGTTTGATTATGGAAACATCCCCAAGGATGCAAATTTCGGCCATGTGATGTTGATAAACTAAAAATGAGTTTCATCTAGTTGCAAGGGCCAACAATCTATGTTCAAAAGTCTTCCTGTGTTTTTAAGAGTTCTATAAGGTCATGATCAACAAGATGTGTAAATTAAACCTCTTCCAAGAGTGTTTTAAATTAGTTGCTGCCCCATGATTATTCTTAGCCTCTTTTACAAGATAAAATGTTTTGCAAAAGGGTTTTCGAAGTCCTAAGGCGATTCAAGGAGAAACTAGCAACGTATGCTTGTTGAAAATGAGATTTTATGCATGATTTGTATGTATATGGGCTCGGTTCTGCCATGACATGTTTACTGCTGTATGATGATGTTTTGACATGTTAGAATGTGTAAAAATTATGTATATGGAGGTAGGAGCCTTTCTATACATTTTAGGGAAGAAACTAGCTTTATAGAAAAACCGTAAAGTTGAGTTCTAGCATAGTTTTGACCCATTAATTCTTAGCTTTTGCCAAAACTGTTTTAGTATGTTAACCTTCAGTTTAGAATTGTTTAAATATGAAAAACTTGGGAACATTTGATGTAGGATTGAATTTTAGAGCCTATAGAGAAACTAGCAATTAGAAAATCGTAAAAATGCAATTCTAGAACTCTTAGAACATTTAATTTTCTGATTCTGCACAACACCCTTATAATGTAGTAAACATTATTTATAATTAGTTCAAAGGCTTAGGGATACCTCATAATTGGTTTAGATCTAATTTATAGCGCCTTAGGCTAAGACGGAAACAAGAAAGGGTCTAAAACGTAAGTTCTAGAACCTCGTAATCTTAAAGATGTAATTCTGCCCTTAGAGTATGATGCTGCCCAGATTTACTAATGAACTTAAATTCTAGTAAGAATTATTAGCTGTAAATCATTAGGTGTATAAGAGGTTAATAGAGAATGATAGAATAATTACATCTCAAGTTTAAGACCCGTAAAGGTCAAAGCATAAGATACCGTAAGTTCAAGGATATGATGAGCTTTTATGTTACAAGAGGGTGTATATTTTATTTGAGAATGATCATGTCAACGTATGAAATTATGATTGAGGATACATGTTCTGTTTGTTTACGTGGCATAAAGCAAATTTGGAAGAAATCCGATTGTCTTTGCTATTATCTTTGCCAATTCTGGCAATTTGGGGTCTTAGAAAAGATTTTGAAAAACCTATGAGAATTTTCTTTAAAAGAGACGAGGTACTAAGATGTGTTCTTGGATGATACCGATTCGGCCGAGCACCTCCAAGGACTCATGTGACATCAGTACCAAGATGCATTCTTGGGTGACACCGGTTCGGCCGAGCATCCCCAAGAAAATTCCCCCTAGCCCGTACTAGAGAGTCGAGATTTATTTATGATACGCTTATCGATAAGCGATAAGTAAGAACTAGTGACAACTAGTTAGGTATGAGCTCATAACCTAGAAGTACTCTCAAAAGCGAAGAGTAATAGGGTGGCCCCAAGATGAAAAGAAACTAATTTAAAGTCACCTAAAGAAACAAGGAATGTCATTCATGAACCATGTTCTATGCACACCATGCTTGCTATGAAGTTAGATGTATGATTTAGAGTTAATGTTGCATAAAGTATTGACATACATATCATAAAGAAGTATGTTGCATTCATTACAAGACTCATGATAAAATGAACGGGCCTCGGTTATGGATGTTTTAGAATTTAATAAATGAATCGTTGCATGCTCACTATTTCATAACTAAACCCGAGGTTCTTGAGGACCATGATGATGACACGTGTGTAAAAAGGGGAGCCCTACTGAGATTCTTGTATAAGTTTCTCACCCCCTATCTTTCTTTTCCATCTTCGTCTTCAGACAAGGTCGACAACGACGTCCATGGGTAGCCCTGAGATGCCGACATGGAAGTAGCTCGAGGGTAGAGAATAGAGTGGCGCAGCGGAAGCGGGGACATGGCCTTAGCTTTTTACACCATAGTTATGCGTGGTTTCTAAGTCATTGCATGCTCAACCTTTATAGGTGGGCTCAGTATGATTAATGTGATGTTACTATGGAATATTCCTATATCATTAATACTAGTAATGTTGTTTGACTTAAATATTTGAAGTTAATGTTACATGACGATGTGTTGATGTTTCTGATTATGCTATTCTTTTTATGTTTACGCTTTACGTTAATAACCTTTTACAATACGTGAGGCTCACGTTTTGTTTATGTTTTCAAAAAAAAATTCTACCTATATTTTCCACTAAGTACTTTAAAGCAAGGTTATAAAGAATGAGACTAAAAGAGTAATAGACTAATGGTTAATGTAACACCCTAATATTCGACCCAATACTTCTAGTATGTACTTAGGCCAACTATTAGTCGTTACTTACTGGCATGGTTCATCTTCTTGAGAAAATAGACTTAACGAAAATACGAGCCAACTTTTTGTTTTAAAATCGTTACTTAAAATAGAAGCCGCGCGTAACTTTACGAGTCGGTGTCATAGTATACGGAATGATAACATAGGAATGGCTCCAAATCATAGCATCGAACATAACATCAATCATAACTGAAATACCTCATAGATAAAATATGCCTACCCTACAGGGCAGGACTCTTCAAGTACATAGTAACATGAATACGGCAGAAAAAACAGAATACATGGAAAAGAACTGGAAAGAAGCATCCCTATGTAACACCCTAGTAATTAACCAGATACACCTAGGTTGAATCTGATTAATGACTAGACTTTACTCCTTGCTTTGGTTCTTTCTTCATAATTTGAAAATACTTAGTGAAACTACGAGCCTTTTTTTTTTTTTTTAAAACACATAATTGAAAACGTGAGGCGAGTACAACGTGAACGAGTAAGCGGAGTATAATAAGACGTTTAAGAATATATCACATCATATCACTTAGGCTCCATCATATAACATCCATAAGCACATTATAGCATATATTTACATACAATAACCTCACTCAAAGGGGGGTTATGTTCATACATCATTATCTTATGCAAACCCATAAAAGAAAATATACTTAAGGAAATTCATGCCCCTAAACTAGATAACTCCATAAGCCGGGAAGGTTATCCTAAAACTAGGGTGCATGATCACACATAAGTCTACTAAGAACCTTCTATGGCCACTGTCCTGAAAATGGGGGAATAAATCCGATCCACTGATGAGCTCCCTCGGGAGGGGACACACGAGATGCACCAGGCTGGGGTCGCATGGACGGCCTTCTCGCTAACCTCGGTTGAACAACTGTTTCCTCACTACCCTCTCTTACACGTGTGGGAGTAGGAGCAGAGCTCTCAGAATATACATGAGTAGGAGTGTCCTCTGAAGGATCAGTTTCAGAATATCTCATCTCGGGAACATACTCTGGAAATCCATGGACAGCAGATGAAGCGGGATAAGAACGTAACATCCTTTCATCAAGTGGACGTGCATGTTCGAAAACCATTTCATCGCCATAGGGAGAAGTAGGAGAAAATCGATAACTAGGGACAGGATGTGCAAATGGACGACCTATGTAAATAAAAACACGAACTGCGCACCTCCCTTCAAAATGATACGAGCGATGCACCGGATCATAGTGGAATTCCCAAGTAGGGGTATCAACGAACAGGACGAATGTCGCCATTTGAATCTGGAGACAATGACGGAAATAAAGAAAAGGGAGTGAGAATCTTGCTAAAGAATTCTCAGTAAGGTACCTCCTTCTACAGTGTCATCATCAAAGTCCCCAGGAACCTCGGGATTATTCTAAAATAGTGAGCATGCAAAGATTCATTTTAAGTTCGGACAAATACTTAACCGAGGTTCGTCAATTTTTAATCATGCGTCTTATAATGCATCTTATTCTTAACATGTCATATTTACAATGAACTTTTCCTTTATCATTACATCATATTCCTCATCATCATTATCAAAATAACATGCATAAAAGAACGTCATATAATATTAGCTACACATGGACACAAAGGTGCACATATTTCATTTCTTTAGTGCCTTAGGTGACTTAAAATCTTATCATCATCATTATTTTCCTTGGGCCACCCTATACTCCACCCTTTTGGGAGTAATTTAGGTTATGAGCTCATACTTTACTAGTCGTCACTAGCATTTACTTATCCCTTTTGATAAGCTAAAGTCCCGACTCTACCCTTTTGAGAGAACGGGTTAGGGGGCTAAAATCACCTTTTCACCACCTATAGTCTGATGGTTCCAAAGGATCATTTTCTTATAAGTTTAAGTCACCATTAAATCTTTGCATGTTATATCATAATACAATTCATAAACATCATAACATTTTCTCATTTATAGTCTTAAGCTAGAATAATATATATCATTGTAATCATGCATATGGGAGATTCCCAGGAAAGAGAGGTGGGTCACAATGGACACGCTTAAATACCAAGTCTTTCCTTAGCCAGAACCTTTCCAAATTACACTTTTACAATGATACACTTTCTTCTAGCAACAAAGGTGAATTTTACATAAGAACATTTCATGTATAAGCATTCTTATTATTTGCAACAGCAACTATAACATGCAAGTCAGGAAATCATTCAATGATATCAAGTACTTAATAAGCATCCAATCCTTACATAGAATTATCAATTATAGAACTAATTAGTTACTAAACCAATTATGAATCATTCTCTTAACAATAAACCATAATTATCACAACTTCAATCATATCAAATCATTATCACACATTGATACTAAACTCAGATCAGTGGCCGAATCATGAACCACATGCAATTACATAGAATCATATTTTAAGTGCATATAAAATACTAGTTCTTTTGTCAAATTTGGGAGGATCTTCACAATTAAAATTCTCACTTAAGATAAAAGGAGTAAGTCTTGAGCTTTAGAGATTTAGGTGACATCTTAGAATTATAAACATGCTATGCAACCTTATTTTAATCTTATCTTTATAAGGTGATAGCTTGGAATTATAAACATGATATGCAATTCCATTTCTTTATCTTTAAGATTTAAGGTGATGACTTGAAAATTAAACATGATGCAAGAACTTGAAATATAAACATGATACAAGAAAGCTGGAGCGGCGGTAATCCGCACGGGACGATAGAGGAGAAGAGAATATTAAGAAACCGGAGGCGGCGGTAGTCCGACAGGACGATAGAGGAGAAGAGAATTATTATTACATCTTTTTAAGCTCCAATCTCAAGACTTTTTAAAGAATAAATTCTTTAACTCCAATAATCATATTTCTTTGCTTGTGATACATGGGCAAGTCTTTAAGCTCTAGGATCTTTAGGTGATGGCATAAAATAAACATGTCATGCGTTGATTCTTTTAGCCATTATAAAATATAGTGAGAGCATAAATTAAATATGAGATGCAACCTCTTAATTATCTTGAAAGATTAAGTGATGACTTGAAACATAAACATGAAATACAAGCTTGGAATTTAAACATGAGAAATGCAAGTTCCTTTATTCATTCTTGAAAATTTAGTGATGACATAGAAGGTAAACATGGTTATGCAAAGCATAAACTTAATCATGGATGCAAATTCATTTTGTTTCTTTACTAGAGCTCCTTCAAGACTTTAAAAGAATTATAAATTCAACCCAATACATATCTTAACAAGAAATAAAACATAAAAGGAAAAAATACATCTTTCAAGTTCTAAACTAAAAATCTTTGTTTTAGCATCATAAAGCATTATTCTTTAAGGTTTTGCATCAAGTGGAATTTTCAAGCTTTAGAGGCCTAACTTGTGATGGATTTACAACCCACCCTCAAGGTCCTCATCATCAAGCCATCATCTTAGTTCCACCTAGGCCATATGGTTGAATTGGTTAAAGAAAAATTGAAGAGGAAAACCAAAATGAAAAGCTAAGGTAAGTTCATAATTTCATCATTTTGAGCTAAAAACACAACTCCTCAAAGCATAGAAATAAATTTAGAAACTACTCCCTACCTAATCTGAGTTGAAGAAGAGGAAGAGAACTTGATTTCTTGAAGTGAAATGACACAAAATCTCTTTGAAAAAATTGAAGAAAGAATTCAGCCAAAGAGGAGGAAGAAAGAAAGTTTTTGGTGCTCCTAAAAACTAGTTATGAACCAAGCATTCCAAGACCACTCAAGCAAGCCTATTTATAGAAGATTTTGAGGCTTCTAATTGGCCAAAATGAGGAGGTAGTTGTCAGAATTTTTCAGGAGTAATAATGGAGGAAAAATCATTTTAGACAAAGTTGTATGAAATTAAGGAATTATGTCTCTTATGGTGACATTTTGGCATTTTGTTTTAGTGCAACTTTTGGAAATAATTCAGCTGCATAATGGCATCAATAATTTCGTGCATTACAGCCCAAAGAAGTGAAATTTGTGTGTTCCATGCATTATTTAGGTGTAGGCAAGGTATTCATGTAATTTAGAGAATTTACGGTTAAGGGCTTAAGTGAATTAGTAAGCAATTTGGGTGTTTTTGAGCAATTTTGGGTTCTAATCAATCTAAATACATAATTTTGAATCTAGATTAATATTTAGAATTTAATAAGCTTTAATTTGAGCCTAATATTGCTTAGGTTTCGGTATATGAATCGAAAATCCCGAAATTCGCAAAACTGCCCAAAACCGGGGGCAAAATCGTACTTTCACTTAAAAACTGCCCAAGGCCACCCGAGCTTAACCAATGGTTAATCATGGCTTAAAAACACATTTTAAAACATTTTAGTGAGGTTCGGGTTCAGTCGGCACGCACATCGGAGTTAAAAGCGACCTGAGGGCGTTTTGGTCTTTTCGTGCGTCGGAACTCAACATTGAGATTCTTCTGCTCTATTAACACACATAACACAAACAATCCCTTATTATTCTCAAAACATCCCCTTGAGAATATGTGGGGCCCACAATCCTCATTTTCTGAGTAAAATAACTTCAGCGACATTTTGGTCATTTTATACGTACAGAAATTCGGGATTTGCGACTCTCGCATGAATCGTTCCTAACCTCTCTTCTAATGTTATATTCCTTTATTGAGGATTGTTCGGCCTCAAATCTTATGTAATAATTACCTACGGTAATTCGGTAATTGAGTAATTTCTAATGACAGTAAAAATTACAGTAAAAATTACAGTAAAAATTGGGGCGTTACATTACTCCCCTCCTTAAAAAGAATTTCGCCCCGGAAATTCGTTACCTGAGAACAACTCCGGGTATTGTGCTTTCATGTTTGATTCCAGCTCCCATGTAAGTTCTTCGGTTTCACCCTGTCCCCATGCTACTTTGACCAGGGGTACAGCCTTGTTCCTTAACTGCTTAACTCCTCGGTCGACGATTCTCGTGGGTAGTAAGTTAAATGTCAGGTTATCTCTTAATTGTACATGTTCTGGCTCTAGTACATGACTCGGGTCAGATTGATACTTTCTTAACTGAGAGACATGGAAAACATCATGAAGGTTGGATAGACTCGGGGGTAGGGCTATGCGGTAGGCTCACGTGTGTCCTACTTTGGTAAGGATTTCAAGCGGACCAAGAAATCTGGGCTCAATTTCTTTACTTTTATTGCTCGGCCTATGCCTGGTGGGGGTGATCCTTAGGAACACGTGGTCCCTTCTTGAAAATCTGGCGGTTATCGCCGCTTGTCCGCATAGTTTTTCTCTCGACTTTGAGCAGTAAGAATCTTATCCCTAATCTTTTTGATTTGTTCCGTTGTTTCCCTCACAATATCAGGTCCAAGTAAACTTTGCTCTCCGGGTTCATACCAACATAAGGGAGATTGACATTTCCGTCCATAGAGGGCCTCATACGGTGCCATACCGATACTTGCATGATAACTGTTGTTATATGCAAATTCAATAAGTGGCAGGTACTTATCCCAACTTCCCCTTTGATCTAAAACACATGCCCTTAACATATCCTCCAAGGTTTGGATAGTTCTTTCAGATTGACCGTCTGTTTGGGGGTGATAGGTCGTGCTTAGACATAGCTTTGAACCAAATGCCTTTTGAAAGGCTCCCCAAAATCGCGACGTAAATCGCGGATCTCGGTCCGAGATTATCGTCGACGGCACCCCATGTAACCTCACTATCTCCTGAATATATAATTGTGCTAACCTATCCGAGGAATAAGTCACCTTAATAGGTAAAAAGTGGGCTGACTTTGTCAATCGATCCACGATTACCCATATGGTATCATGATTCCTTTGGGTCCTAGGTAATCCAGTCACAAAATCCATGGAGATACTATCCCACTTCCACTCAGGGATCGACAGAGGTTGCAGCATTCCAGAGGGTTTTTGGTGTTCAAACTTCACCTTTTGACACACCAAGCACTTACTCACCCATGTGCACACATCTTTCTTCATTCCAGGCCACCAGAACATCTTCTTCAAATCTTGATACATCTTGGTGGCACCAGGATGAAGGGTAAATGGCTCTTATGGGCTTCCTCCAAAATATCCTTTCGGAGGCCACCACTAGCAGGTACACATATTCGACCTTTAAACCTCCACAAATTGTCCATTCCTTGGGTAAAACCTATCAACTTTCCTGCCTTCACTGCCCCTAAAGTCTCTTGAAACTCAAAGATCGTCCCCTTGAGCTTGACCAATCCTTTCTTTGAACTCACTTGTCACTCTAAGATGACAAGCTCTGATGCCCTTAGTGGTCAAAGTCATTCCTAGGTTTAAGTCCCTAAATTGCTCAATCAATTCAACCTCCTTCACCATCAAACGGGACACTTGTAAGGACTTCCTACTCAAAGCATCGGCTACTACATTAGCTTTACCAGGATGGTAGTTCAATCCAAAATCATAATCTTTCAAGAACTCCATCCATCGCCTTTTGCCTCATGTTTAGCTCTTTTTGATCAAAGAGATATTTCAAACTCTTGTGATCGGAAAACACCTCAAACTTAACTCCATATAAATGGTGTCTCCAAATCTTTAGAGCAAACACGACGGACTAACTCAAGGTCATGGGTAGGGTAGTTTGCCTCATGTGGCTTGAGTTGTCTTGATGCATAGGCCACCACTTGCCTATCTTGCATCAATACACAACCTAAACCCTTTTTTGAAGCATCACAATACACCTCGAAAGGCACATTGGGGTCGGGTAACACTAAAACAGCGGTCGAGCTTACCTTGTGTTTTAACTCTTGAAAGCTCTTTTCACACTCCGGGGTCCATGAAAAGGGGTGTTCTTCCTAGTCACTTGGTCAAAGGTAGGGAAATCTGGGAAAATCCCTTGATAAATCGACGGTAATAGCAGGCTAAACCCAAAAAGCTCCTTACTTGATTACCGTGGTTGGTCTTTCCCGCTTACTACCGCTTCTACCTTACTAGGATCTACAGCAATTCCTTTCTTAGATACTACATGCCCTAAAAATTGCACCTTATCCAACCAAAACTCACACTTGGAAATCTTGGCATATAGTTTCGTTTCCTTCAAGATCTCTAGTACTATGGTTAGGTGGCATTCATGCTCTTCATGGGTCTTAGAATATATGAGAATGTCATCTATAAAGACAACTACAAACTGATCTAAATAGGGTCGAAAGATCCTATTCATGTAATCCATAAAAATAGCTGGAGCATTGGTTAACCCAAAGGACATTACAGCAAACTCAAAATGGCCGTATCGAGTGCGAAAGGCCGTTTTAGGTATGTCTTCATCTCTCACTCTAATTTGATGGTAGCCTGACCTCAAATCTATCTTAGAAAACACTACCGCACCTTTCAGTTGGTCCATCAAATCATCGATCCTAGGCAGAGGATACTTGTTTTTCACCGTTACTTTATTCAACTGCCTATAATCTACACACATCCTCATACTCCCATCCTTTTTCTTTACAAACAACACAGGGCTCCCCAAGGTGATGCACTAGGCCTAACAAACTTTTTCTCCAATAAATCTTCCAATTGAGTTTTTAACTCGGTCAATTCTAATGGGGACATCCTGTATGGGGCTATGGATATAGGTCCCGCACCCGGACGCAACTCTATGGAAAATTCTATCTCTCTCTTGGGGGGAAACTCTGGTATCTCATCTGGAAATACTTCGGGATAATTTCTTACTATTGGTATCTCATCGATACTTTGCTCAAAGTCTACATCACTAGCGGCTAAGAAAATGTAACCTTTACTCTCACCCTTACCACAGTCCATTTCCACAGCACTTATGTAAAGACTTATGGGTTTCTTAGGTTCAATAGGAATAGGAAGAAAAGTGATGGTTTTCTCATAACAGCTTAACAAAGACACGGTTGGCCTCAAGCCAATCCATGCCAAGAATCACATCTAAACCTCGCATGGGTAAGCAAATAAGATCTAAAACAAAGGATCTATTATCTATAATAAAACTACAATCTAAACAACATTTACAAGTCCTAACGGGTTTTCCAGTCCGGGTAGAAACAATAAGGTCAAAAGGAAGCTCAGTCATAGGTAAATTAAGGTTTTTAACACATGAATGGGAGATAAAAGAATGAGAAGCGTCACCATCATATAGTACAATTAAGTCTTTACCATGCATATTACCCTTACCTTCCACGAGATTTCGTGACTTCGTTGTTTCTTCAGCATTAACAGTAAATACCCTTCCCTGGTATTGCGGCTTGGGATTGGGCGTTGGCGGGTTCCTTTCAGTGCATTCTCGGAGTAATGACCTGGTTTTCCACACCGATAGCACACGTTTGTTCCGCTCGACATGGCATGCTCCCATGATTCTTGCCGCACTTGGGACATTCCATGGATGGCGAGGGCCGTGGAGAATCTTCTTTGGACCTCTTTGTGGTGCTTTCCTTTATTGTTGTTATTGTTGTTGTTGTGATTGTTCTTTGGGGTTATTGTTGTAGCGGTTGTTATTATAGCGATTGTTGTTGTTTGGCCTTCCTTGTTGAAAATTTCTTTGTGTCCCTTGTGGTCTTGATTGAGGGGGGAATGGAGGTCGATTCGGCCTCTTGAACTAGCTGACCTTGAGGTGTCAACTTTTTGGTAATATTATCCGACTTTGGGGTGTTTAGTTTTCTCGACCTTCTTCAATAATCCGACATTTGTTAACTAGGGTAGAGAAATCCCTAATCTCCAAATGTGCAATCGCCACATTAAGTTCCGCCTTCAACCACGACTCGTATTTAATGCATTTCGGTACTCATCGATTTCCTTGGTACATTCTTGAGAACTTAATGAGTTCTTCAAATCTGGCGGTGTCTTGGGCCACATTCATATTCCCTGGACAAGTTGCATGAATTCAATGTCCTTGGCATTTCTAGCGACTGAAAGTACTTTTGTAAAAATGGACCTTGAATAGTTCCCAATCAATGTCCACATCGGTCGCCTCCAGGAGTCTTGAACACTGGCCCACCGTAAACGGCATCACCTCAAGCATATGACTAGCGAAGGTGACCTTTTGCTCCTCCGAGCATGGGACTACAGCAAAGACCTTCTCAATATTCCGAATCCATTCATCTGCAATATTTGGATTCAGTGTCCCCTTGAAAACCGGTGGGTTTGCCTTACGAAACTCCCCGAAACAGGCATGTTCAGGAATCTCATGTCGCTGATTCATATTGGCTTGACGATCCCGATCCATTCGTTCCATCATCATTCTCATGGTCCTTGCTACGTCGCGGAGTGCTTCAAATTGCCTCGTTGTCGTGATTATTTTGTCTTTGCGCTCCTAGTCCGTTGTCGACGTGCCTTGGGTCCCTATGCACACAAAACAGCAACACTGAGGTTATAATGCCCAATATTCCATGCAAAGTGAGCAAGTTACCATGGCACTTTCAACATACAGTAGTCATGTATTTCTACTCCCCAAGCTTATCCTAATGATAAACATCTACACATGACGTCACTAACGTATTATGCTTTAGAAGCATAGCTAGTCCAATCCTCAGGCTCCATGAGAATCGAACTGCTCTGATACCAAAATGTAACACCCTAGTAATTAACCAGATACACCTAGGTTGAATCTGATTAATGACTAGACTTTACTCCTTGCTTTGGTTCTTTCTTCATAATTTGAAAATACTTAGTGAAATTACGAGCCTTTTTTTTTTTAAAACACATAATTGAAAACGTGAGCCGAGTACAACGTGAACGAGTAAGCGGAGTATAATAAGACGTTTAAGAATATATCACATCATATCACTTAGGCTCCATCATATAACATCCATAAGCACATTATAGCATATATTTACATACAATAACCTCACTCAAAGGGGGGTTATGTTCATACATCATTATCTTATGCAAACCCATAAAAGAAAATATACTTAAGGAAATTCATGCCCCTAAACTAGATAACTCCATAAGCCGGGAAGGTTATCCTAAAACTAGGGTGCATGATCACACATAAGTCTACTAAGAACCTTCTATGGCCACTGTCCTGAAAATGGGGGAATAAATCCGATCCACTGATGAGCTCCCTCGGGAGGGGACACACGAGATGCACCAGGCTGGGGTCGCATGGACGGCCTTCTCGCTAACCTCGGTTGAACAACTGTTTCCTCACTACCCTCTCTTACACGTCAAGGAGTAGGAGCAGAGCTCTCAGAATATACATGAGTAGGAGTGTCCTCTGAAGGATCAGGCCAGAATATCTCGCCTCGAACATACTGAAATCCATGGACAGCAGATGAAGCGGGATAAGAACGTAACATCCTTTCATCAAGTGGACGTGCATGTTCGAAAACCATTTCATCGCCATAGGGAGAAGTAGGAGAAAATCGATAACTAGGGACAGGATGTGCAAATGGACGACCTATGTAAATAAAAACACGAATACGCAAGACCTCCTTCAAAATGATACGAGCGATGCACAGGATCATAGTGGAATTCCCAAGTAGGGGTATCAACTAACAGATTAATGTCGCCATTTGAATCTGGAGACAATGACGGAAATAAAGAAAAGGGAGTGAGAATCTTGCTAAAGAATTCTCGAAGGTACCTCCTTCTACAGTGTCATCATCAAAGTCCCCAGGAACCTCTGGATTATTCTAAAATAGTGAGCATGCAAAGATTCATTTTAAGTTCGGACAAATACTTAACCGAGGTTCGTCAATTTTTAATCATGCGTCTTATAATGCATCTTATTCTTAACATGTCATATTTACAATGAACTTTTCCTTTATCATTACATCATATTCCTCATCATCATTATCAAAATAACATGCATAAAAGAACGTCATATAATATTAGCTACACATGGACACAGAGTGCACATATTTCATTTCTTTAGTGCCTTAGGTGACTTAAAATCTTATCATCATCATTATTTTCCTTGGGCCACCCTATACTCCACCCTTTTGGGAGTAATTTAGGTTATGAGCTCATACTTTACTAGTCGTCACTAGCATATACTTATCCCTTTTGATAAGCTAAAGTCCCGACTCTACCCTTTTGAGAGAACGGGTTAGGGGCTAAAATCACCTTTTCACCACCTATAGTCTGATGGTTCCAAAGGATCATTTTCTTATAAGTTTAAGTCACCATTAAATCTTTGCATGTTATATCATAATACAATTCATAAACATCATAACATTTTCTCATTTATAGTCTTAAGCTAGAATAATATATATCAATCGTAATCATGCATATGGGAGATTCCCAGTGAAAGAGAGGTGGGTCACAATGGACACGCTTAAATACCAAGTCTTTCCTTAGCCAGAACCTTTCCAAATTACACTTTTACAATGATACACTTTCTTCTAGCAACAAAGGTGAATTTTACATAAGAACATTTCATGTATAAGCATTCTTATTATTTGCAACAGCAACTATAACATGCAAGTCAGGAAATCATTCAATGATATCAAGTACTTAATAAGCATCCAATCCTTACATAGAATTATCAATTATAGAACTAATTAGTTACTAAACCAATTATGAATCATTCTCTTAACAATAAACCATAATTATCACAACTTCAATCATATCAAATCATTATCACACATTGATACTAAACTCGGATCAAGGGTCGAATCATGAACCTCATGCAATTACATAGAATCATATTTTAAGTGCATATAAAATACTAGTTCTTTTGTCAAATTTGGGAGGATCCTCACTTAAGATAAAAGGAGTAAGTCTTGAGCTTTAGAGATTTAGGTGACATCTTAGAATTATAAACATGCTATGCAACCTTATTTTAATCTTATCTTTATAAGGTGATAGCTTGGAATTATAAACATGATATGCAATTCCATTTCTTTATCTTTAAGATTTAAGGTGATGACTTGAAAATTAAACATGATGCAAGAACTTGAAATATAAACATGATACAAGAAACTGGAGCGCCGGTAATCCGCACAGGAGCAGTAGAGGGAGAAGAGAATATTAAGAAACCGGAGTTATGTAGTCCCACAGACCATAGAGAGGAGAAGAGAATTATTATTACATCTTTTAAGCTCCAATCTCAAGACTTTTTAAAGAATAAATTCTTTAACTCCAATAATCATATTTCTTTGCTTGTGATACATGGGCAAGTCTTTAAGCTCTAGGATCTTTAGGTGATGGCATAAAATAAACATGTCATGCGTTGATTCTTTTAGCCATTATAAAATATAGTGAGAGCATAAATTAAATATGAGATGCAACCTCTTAATTATCTTGAAAGATTAAGTGATGACTTGAAACATAAACATGAAATACAAGCTTGGAATTTAAACATGAGAAATGCAAGTTCCTTTATTCATTCTTGAAAATTTAGTGATGACATAGAAGGTAAACATGGTTATGCAAAGCATAAACTTAATCATGGATGCAAATTCATTTTGTTTCTTTACTAGAGCTCCTTCAAGACTTTAAAAGAATTATAAATTCAACCCAATACATATCTTAACAAGAAATAAAACATAAAAGGAAAAAATACATCTTTCAAGTTCTAAACTAAAAATCTTTGTTTTAGCATCATAAAGCATTATTCTTTAAGGTTTTGCATCAAGTGGAATTTTCAAGCTTTAGAGGCCTAACTTGTGATGGATTTACAACCCACCCTCAAGGTCCTCATCATCAAGCCATCATCTTAGTTCCACCTAGGCCATATGGTTGAATTGGTTAAAGAAAATTGAAGAGGAAAACCAAAATGAAAAGCTAAGGTAAGTTCATAATTTCATCATTTTGAGCTAAAAACACAACTCCTCAAAGCATAGAAATAAATTTAGAAACTACTCCCTACCTAATCTGAGTTGAAGAAGAGGAAGAGAACTTGATTTCTTGAAGTGAAATGACACAAAATCTCTTTGAAAAAATTGAAGAAAGAATTCAGCCAAAGAGGAGGAAGAAAGAAAGTTTTTGGTGCTCCTAAAAACTAGTTATGAACCAAGCATTCCAAGACCACTCAAGCAAGCCTATTTATAGAAGATTTTGAGGCTTCTAATTGGCCAAAATGAGGAGGTAGTTGTCAGAATTTTTCAGGAGTAATAATGGAGGAAAAATCATTTTAGACAAAGTTGTATGAAATTAAGGAATTATGTCTCTTATGGTGACATTTTGGCATTTTGTTTTAGTGCAACTTTTGGAAATAATTCAGCTGCATAATGGCATCAATAATTTCGGGCATTACAGCCCAAAGGAGTGAAATTTGTGGGTTCCATGCATTATTTAGGTGTAGGCAACGTATTCATGTAAATTAGAGAATTTACTGTTAAGGGCTTAAGTGAATTAGTAAGCAATTTGGGTGTTTTTGAGCAATTTTGGGTTCTAATCAATCTAAATACATAATTTTGAATCTAGATTAATATTTAGAATTTAATAAGCTTTAATTTGAGCCTAATATTGCTTAGGTTTCGTATATGAATCGAAAATCCCAAATTCGCAAACCGCCAAAAACGGGGCAAAATCGTACTTTCACTTAAAAACTGCCCAAGGCCACCCGAGCTTAACCAATGGTTAATCATGGCTTAAAAACACATTTTAAAACATTTTAGTGAGGTTCGGGTTCAGTCGGCACGCACATCGGAGTTAAAACAGCCGCAGGGGCGTTTTGGTCTTTTCGTGCGTCGGAACTCAACATTGAGATTCTTCTGCTCTATTAACACACATAACACAAACAATCCCTTATTATTCTCAAAACATCCCCTTGAGAATATGTGGGGCCCACAATCCTCATTTTCTGAGTAAAATAACTTCAGGGACATTTTGGTCATTTTATACGTACAGAAATTCGGGATTTGCAACTCTCGCATGAATCGTTCCTAACCTCTCTTCTAATGTTATATTCCTTTATTGAGGATTGTTCGGCCTCAAATCTTATGTAATAATTACCTACGGTAATTCGGTAATTGAGTAATTTCTAATGACAGTAAAAATTACAGTAAAAATTACAGTAAAAATTGGGGCGTTACACCCTACCCATGTGCAACCTAAGATGGATAACCTCAACACAAAAGAGGTTTCATCCATACTATGTGACGTGCGTGCACTAAGGACTACCCTCCAATCTCCATAGCGCACTACGCACGGAGGAACGTAGCCAATCCACGGCGAGCTCGGCAGGTGCATGCCCTGGATCGAACGCGTGTCATCCACGTCGGGGTCGTGGTCCGGCCAGAAGCCCTCCGACGCTGAGTGACTGTCTCCCGCTTGCCTATCATCGCAGGCGGAGTGGGGCAGAGCCCTCATGGTCCATGGGGATTCTCCTGCGGTCCTCCTCTCGAGTGCTGCGATGATGGCACGCATCGCGGCGCGTCCGCCGAACCGGCAGAGTGGGTCCGCAGTTCCTCTCATGTCGTGGCCGCATGCTCAAAGATCGCGGGTCACCATAGGGGATGCCGAGGAGAAGCGATAATCTGCAAGGGGTATGCGAATGGCCGTCCTAAAAACATGAAGATGCGCATGATGACAATCCGCCCTCAAAATGAAATGACCCATGCTCCGGGTCATGGTGGATCTCCCACCGTGGCGTGTCAATGAATAGGACGAAGGTCGCCATCTCGCTCTGGAGACGTAATGGAAAGGAAAAGATAGAGGGAGTGAGATTCTTACTAAAGAAACTCAGTAGGGTTTTCCTTCTATCCTAGGTGTGATCATATACGCCTCAGAATCTCGGTTATTTATAAAATAATGGACATACATAGGTTCAATTATGAGTTTTCCAAAATCTCATTTTCCGAGGATCCATTCTTTTTAACATGGCACTTGTGTTACATAGGCTAAATACTAAAATCATAGACATAAATCATGTAGCTTGGTACGTAGAACATGAATCATATAACTGGTACATGGAACATAAATCATATAACTGGCACATGGAACATAAATCATATAACTGGTTTACTTGAAACATAAATCATATAACTGGCACATGGAACATAAATCATATAACTGGTTTACTTAGGTGACATAAGAACCTTTACTTAACTGGGCCGCCCTAATATTTCTCCCTTTTGAGAAAACTCTAGGTTATGAGCTCATACCTTACTAGTCGTCACTAGTACATGGACTTATCCCTTTTGATAAGTTTAAAGATCCCGACCTAAGGTACAGGGCTAGGGGGCTAGAATCACCTTATCCTCACCCTTAATCCGGTGGTTCAAGGATCATCTTCTCATAGTCTATGTCACCTTAAGTCTTAGCATGTTAATGCAAGATGCCACATAATTCATGCATGTCAAACATAATTACATCATAGGCATCTTTGAAGTCTTTAAAGAACAATAACATGCAAACATAAAACTATCATCGAAGAATAATAGTTCACATGGTATCATCATACTTGACTCATGGAGTAAAATCATCATAAGGTAAGCAAGAGCAATAAGCCTCTTAACTTGATCATGTTTGAAATCGAACATATAAGATCATGTATTCATGTTAGGCTAAAGTATAGACTCATGTCATAACAATTCTCAGATTCAAGCAATGCAAGATCATAGCTTCAAGTCATTAAATCAGAAAAGCATTCTGTTTGTAAACTTGTCTCCGTAATCGATTACATGAGTCTTGTAATCGATTACACAATTTCGAGATTTCAAAACATGAAGGTTAGGGGTTACGCAATCGATTACATGGGACTTGTAATCGATTACACGCCTTCGTAGATTTCGAATCAAGGCAGATAGGGTTTCGTAATCGATTACATGGAATTGTAATCGATTATTTTGTTTAAAACACTTTGCTGGGCCCTCGAACATCTGGGTAATCGATTACATTACTAGGTAATCGATTACTAGAATCCAGAATGTGTAATCGATTACACTATATAGTAATCGATTACTTTGGGCAAAAGTTCATGTTTGGGCTCGTCTGAGCTTTCTGGTAATCGATTACATGGGCTGGGTAATCGACACCAAAGCATCTTAAAACCGAAATATGGGGTCTAAACATATCTGAGTCATTCCTTTGAAATACTTATGGTGGCTAGTTTCTCTTGGAACAATTTTTGAACTTCAAAAACATCTTGTCAAACATTTTAACTTGTCAAAACCCTTATAAATCTAAGAACATACCCAAAATGTTTTTGAGTACAACATATGTTTTAGAAAGACTTAAAACATGAGCTATAGGCTCTTGTGACTAATAAACTCCTCTTGGAGCTATCTTCATCACATGGCCAAAATGTATATTCCAAGAATGTTTTCCATGGTTAACCTCTTCTCAGGATGAAATGGGCAAGCCTTTGAGCTCTAGAATCTTAGGTGATGACATAAAATAGACGTGCTATGCATTTCATTTTTAGAGTCCTTTAGAAAGTAAAGTGATAGCTCAAGGTAAATATGAGGTGCACATCCATTTTCATTCTTTGAGTTTAGTGAGGACTTGAAATATAAAATGAGATGCAAAGCTTGGAATTTTAAACGTGCATAATGCAAGTTCATTCTTAGTCTTGGGGTTTAGTGATTGCATAGAAATAAACGCGTGCCATGCAAAGCATAAACGTAACGTGAATGCAAGTTACTTTTATATCTTGTCTAGAGCTCTTGCAAGGCTTTAAGAAGGAACATAGTCCCAACCCAAAACTCATCTTCACAAGAAAAGAAAACCATTGGTACCCAGGCATCAAGAGAAAACATGACTTCAAGAATCATGAAAGTGGTCAAATCTTAACAAAAGAAAGGAACCATTTTTAAATCTCTAGGGACCAAGATCTTGATGATCCAAGCATCAACATCCTAAGTCCTCATCATTGAGTACATAGCTTCCTTCAAAACAAATATTTAAAACAAAGTTCATGATAAAGAAGAAAGAAAACCCAAAACCATGCTTGGTTTAGGGCCAAAGTTTCAAGCTTTAGAGTTTGTTCATGTGACAAGCATCAACATGAAGCTCTCATCATCAAGCTTACATTTTTCCCATGTAACAAGGCTTCATGGCCGAAAACATGAGAAGAAGAAGGAAGAAGATCCAAAATGTTCAAGAGAAACATAAACTCTTTAACTAAACTTGTAAAGAATGAAACTTTCTTTAAGAAAAACTCAAGCTTTAGAGGCCTCATGAGAGATGGACTCATGGTCACATCTAGAGAACACTCATCATCAAGCTATCATATTCAAGGCCTTGAGGCCGAAAATCTAAGGGGAGAAAAGGAAGAAACCAAAAAAGAAAGCAACATAGAGGTTCAACCATTCATCAACTCCCAAACAAGATTCAAGCATAAGAATCAAAGACATATTTAGAAAGAGTTCCCTACCTTAGAGTTTGAGATTGAGAGGAAGTGAAGAGGATGAAGAGGTTGGAGAGGATGAGCTCTTGAACTTGAGAGAAAGAAACTCAAAGTGCTCTAACTCAAAGCTTTAGTGAAATGAACAAAGGTGCTTCAAGTTCCCTAAGCTACCTATTTATAGAGAAGTGAAATGAATCGAATATTGGAGGCCTTTTGGGGGGAAGGATTTCGGCCACTTTTCAGCCACAAGAAGAAAGAAATATCTTTGTTCAAAGCATGGTATTGGTCATTCAAAGTATGGTGAAAAGTCTAGCTATGCATGTCCTAAAGCATGGCTAGAATGTACCTTATTTTCCAACCTTTAAAAATGCATAAAACTTAAAATTTTGGGCTGCAAAATCTGAAGAGAAACCATGCTTCTCATGCCCAAAAAGAAGAGAAAATTTTCTAGACTTAAATTCCAAAGCATAGGTAATGTGTTGTAAGACATGTTGTCTTGAAAAAGTTTGATAGAAAGCTTGAATGACCACAAAAACAAATCATTCCTTTTGAGTTTGAAAGACATAATTATTTTCATTTTAGAAATGAATTGAAAGCCTTGATTGACCATATAAAATATTCTTTGAGTCTTGAGTGACAATTTTTCTTGAAAGTTGATCATTGATTGAAAGTGTTCAAGACACATGTCACAAGATAGCTTGAACACATAGACTAATTTTTTTGATGATTTCTAGAGAAAATGGCGCCATTCTTGGCAGCCTTGGGGAGGAGAAATATCTCCTTAAACCATGTTCTAGAAGTGTGTTTTGGTGTGACATAGATTAGGCTTAGGATTAAAAATTGCTAAGTAGGTACTTAGGTGCACTAATAGGTTAATTAAAACCATAAATCCCTAGGTTTAGAGGTGGTCTAGAAGGATTAGGGAGTCAACACCTCTAGGACTAGTGATGTGAGTGTGACAACTTGTCTCAAAAAGAAAAGTTGATGTGAATAGTGGAAACACTATTCGACACTATTCACATATTCTTTTTCCTTTTTAAAGAGTAAGACTATGATGAGAT
Organism: Dalbergia cochinchinensis; assembly: GCA_031216125.1. Taxonomy (NCBI): domain Eukaryota; kingdom Viridiplantae; phylum Streptophyta; class Magnoliopsida; order Fabales; family Fabaceae; genus Dalbergia; species Dalbergia cochinchinensis. The sequence goes on from CM062372.1 coordinate 41,517,548, forward strand.
TTGAATTTTCTCTAAGCAATTTTAGGTTCCAATTAATTCTAAATGATGGTTTTGGCTCTAGATTAATTATGGAAATTAATTAACCTTTAATTAGAGCCTAATATTGCTTAGGTTTGGAGTTAAACGGCTCATTAAGCCGAAAATGCAATATGCAGGGGCAAAATCGTAATTTTCACCAAAAGTTGCCCGGGATCTCCGGGACTTAAACCAACATAGTTTATGCCTTGAAATCATGGTTTTGAACCTCAGAACAAAGTCCGGGTCAAAACGGAACTTAATACTGCCTTAATTCTGTTACGGGGGTATTTTGGTCATTTACGCAGTAAATCTAAATGAGGTTTTCCCGCTTTGTTAGGCACTCATGCTCATACAATCCCCTTCATATAACATATGAACCCTATGAGGATGGCCAAAGCCGGCCGTCCTCAGAGCCGGGTAAAAATGACCTCAGGGGCAATTTGGTCATTATGAAAGTTTAGCGAAAATCGGGGCGTTACAGTTAACCTAAATACGTTCTAGGAGTATTAGGTTAAAAATTAGGATGTTACAAAGATCAAACCCAAAAATAAAATATATCAAGCTTTAAATCAGAATTATATAAGGGCCAAAAATAAATAAATGAGAAGTGTCCATGATCAAAATTGCCATTTAAGATAAAAGAAGTAAGTCTTGAACTTTAGGATTTAAGTGATGACTAGAATCATAAACTTGTCTTGTAACATTATTATTATCATATAAGGCGATAACTTGGATATATAAATATGAAATGCAAGGCTTGAAATATAAATATGAAGATACAAATTCATTCTTAGGTCTTTATGATTTAGGTGATAACTTGAAATGTAAATATGAATATGCAAGTTCATATTATTATCTTCAAGAATTAAAGTGATAACTTGAAATATAAATATGATGTGCAAGAACTTGAAACATAAATATGGATGCTAGTTCATTTTTATATCTTGTTTAGCTTAAAACTCAATACTTAGTAATTCCTTTATTAATCTTTTAACATCAAGAATTAAACCTTGGGCTTTAAAGGTCATTTAAATGATGGATTCACAACCACCACTATGATTCCTCATCATCAAGCCATGGTCAATATCAAGTCATAAAAATCGAAAATATAAAGAAAGAACAAGAGAAAGAACATGAAATAAAATCCCTACCAAGTTGTTTCTTATTATCTAAAGGTAATGCTTGATGTAACGCCCCGATTTTTCTGTCCGAGAAAAAATGACCAAAATGCCTCTGAGGTCATTTCTTGACTGAAATTCGAGGGTAGCCGATCCGACAGTCCTCGAAGGGTCAACTCAATGTTTGAAGGGGATTAGGTGGCCTTGAGTGGTTTCAGAAGCAAAAATCTCGTTTTCCGCAGTTTTGGGTCAAAATGACCAAAATACCCCTATAGCGCTCTACGCGGGTACAAGTGCCGTTTGAGCCCGAAACTTTCCTCAAAGGTTTAAAACCATGTTTTTATGAGTTTAGAAGTCTTTGTTTAAGTCTTGGTGGTCCCGGACAGTTTGTGTGCAAAATTACGATTTTGCTCCTGGAATAGTAATTTTGAGCCTAATGACATGATTAAGCAAACCTAAGCAATATTAGGCTTTAATTGAAGGTTGATTAATTTCCATAATTAATCTAGAGCCAAAATGATTTATTAAAATTAATTAGAACCTAAGATTGCTTAGATTAGAGTTAAACCTTTTCTTAACCCAAATTCCAAGACATAGAATCTTGAATAGTATTTTTACTATTCACCCTCTACACCTCAAAAGGAAGCCTATGATGTAATTGAAAGCCTAGGATGAGTAGAGATGGACTCCCCTAAAAGGCTAGAATGGCCACTAATCATAACCTACATAGCCTTGATTACCTATCCTTTCACTTACACATTTCACTATAAACTCCTAATCTTAAGTCTAATCCAAAAATACACCTAAACACATCACTAACCCACAATTAATAAAACAATTTCCTCCCCTTGGATTTCCCAAAATGTGGCGCCACCTCATACCCTATACCTTACAAGTTTGTTCACTCAAACACTCAAGGAGGTATGACACACCTCACCTATGATCTTACCTATAACCTTACCTATAACCTCACCTTGAAATGACACAACCAAGAGATCTTTTCCCTCCTTTTCCCCCTCAGTATTTTGGCCACCCCTCCCTTCACTCACCCCTCCATGTTTTGTTCTTCTATAAATAGCATACATGAGTGAACTTGAAACACCTTTAGTCACTTGATAAGTTTTAGTTTTCTAGAGCACTCAAAGGCTTTCTGTAACGTCCCCTGCTGCTTTATGGATTGACGACTGTCTCCACAAACCAACACGGGTCTTTTCAGCGTGCTTTGTCCTCACTCACACGCTTCCTAGGAAAACTTCCTAGGAGGTCACCCATCCCAAAATTGCTCCATGTCAAGCACGCTTAACTATAGAGTTCTTTTAGTTTGGGCTACCGAAAAGAAGATGCATCTTGTTGGTATAGGTAGTACAAATCAATTCATATAAGCCCTCCTCAACTGTATAGTCCCATACCTATACAGTCTTAGGATCCCTCTCATTCAGGTGTGTAATCAGTTCATTCATGTACCCCTCCGCTTTCGAAGTCTACCAGGAGCCACTCCTTGTCCGTGCCTCTTTGCACCGGCGATCACTCCCCGACTTCACAATCCCCGGGCGTTACACTTTCTTTTTCTCTCAAGTTTCAAGAGTTCCTTTTCTTCAACTTCTTCTTCTTCTTCATCTTCTTTAACCTCATCCCACTAGGTAGGGATTTTATTTCAAGTGTTTCTTTCATTTTAAGTCTTTATTTAGTTATTTACTTGATGGTTTCTCTTGAATCTTTTAGAACTTCTTCTTCTTCTCCTCCTTTGTTTCATTTTCGGCCAAGGCCTTTAAAGAGCTTGGAAATGAGAGCTTGATAATGGGGATTGCATAATGATGTTCATCACTTAAGCAACCCCTAAAGCTTGATCTTAGTTCTTGAGGAAACGATGTCTTTAGCTTCTTTTCTTGTTGTCCTAAAGAGCTTAACTTGATATTGTCTTAAAATGAGTTAAGTGAACTCAATAATGAGGGCTCATGATGTTGGTGTTAATACATCACCAAGATCATGGTCCCAAATGTTTCAAAATGGTTCTTTTCCTTTTCTTTCTCCAAGATTTTCGGCCATGTTGGCCAATGAGGCACATAATAGCTTGATGATGAGAGCTTTTAGATGATGACTATGTGTTCATCACAATGAGGCCTTTAGAGCTTGAGTTTTAATAAAAATGTTATTTATGACTTCGTTTCAAGAAAAGATACTTTGTGTTCTAAGAACCTTGGGTTCACTTTAGCTTGTTGTGATAAGTTTGGGTTGAGATTTAAGTTCCTCTAAAGTCTTGGGTGAGCTCTAATAAGAAATAAAATGAATTCGCATTCATATTAATATTCAAGCTTATGCATTGCATATTTACTTTGAGCCTTGCATTCATGTTTATTTTCCAAGCTATCACTTAAAGTTAAAAGATAAGAAATGGAATGCATCTCATATTTAAGTTCTTGTCTAGCATATTTACTTTTCATCACTAAAGAACGTAAAGATCTAAAACAAGAGCTCGTATATCACCTAATTAATCTCAAAGCCTTTCTATTTTGACCTTAAAGTCGATTGTTGCTGGGCCTAGAGCACTAAAATAAAGAATTGAACTTGCATATTTACTTTCAAGCCTTGCATATTTACTTTCAAGTCTAGCATATTTATTTCCAGGTTCTTGCAACTCATATTTATTTGGAAGTCCTCACTTTATTTTCTAAAGAGGAAAAAAATGGAATGCATAGCACGTTTACCTTTTGTCACCACTTAAAAATCCTAAGAGCTCAAAGACTTGCCCATATTATCTCAAGTTAATGTTTGATTATGGAGACATCCCCATGGATGCATATTTCGGCCATGCAATCATGATGAGCTTAATATAAGCTTCATCTAGTTGCAAGGGCCAACAATTTATGTTCAAAGGTTTTCCTATGTTTTAAAAGTTCTATAAGGTCATGATCAACAAGATTTGTAAATTGAACCTCTTCCAAGAGTGTTTTAAATTAGTTGCTGCCCCATGACTATTCTTAGCCTCTTTTACAAGATAAAATGTTTTGCAAAAAGGGTTTTCGAAGTCCTAAGGCGATTCAAGGAGAAACTAGCAACCTATGCTTGTTGAAAATGAGATTTTATGCATGATGTGTATGTATATGGGTTCGGTTCTACCATGACATGTTTGCTACTATATGATGATGTTTTGACATGTTAGAATGTGTAAAAATTATGTATGTGGAGGTAGGAGTCTTTCTATGCATGTTAGGGAAGAAACTAGCTTTATAGAGAAACCGTAAAGTTGAGTTCTAGCATAGTTTTGACCCATTAATTCTTAGCTTTTGCCAAAACTGTTTTAGTATGTTAACCTTCAGTTTAGGATTTTTTAAATATGAAAAACTTGGTAACATTTGATGTAGGATTGATTTTTAGAGCCTATAGAGAAACTAGCAACTAGAAAACCGTAAAAGTGCTATTCTAGGACACTTGGATTAATTAATTTACTGAGTCTATCCAGCAACCTTATAATGTAGTAAACATGGTTTATAATTAGTTCATAGGCATAGGAATGCCTCATAATTGGTTTAGATTCAATTCATAGCGCCTTGGGCAAAGACGGAACTTAGAAAGGGTCTAAAACGTAGTTTCTAGAACCCCGTAACTGCAAGATTTATAATTTGTCAAATCTATATGGAGTTATTTGGTTTTGCTCCTAAGCATAAACATTAATGAGGATAATTCGTTGTGAACTCATAGGTGCATAAAAGGTTAATAATAGATATTAGAACAATTATATCTCAAGTTTAAGATCCATAAGGGTCAAAGCATAAGACATCATAAGTCCCAAGACTTTATGAGTGTTATGACTTCAAGAATATGCATGCCTGATTATGAGAATGGCTTGTTGTCTTATGATTTGATGATTGAGTGGCTATGCATGCTTTATATAATCGTGGCATAAACCAAATTTGGGAAAATTTGGGTTACAACCATTATGCTATCGGATTTTCACCAAATTTGGGGAACTTGGAAAGTTTTCAAGAATATATGAGACTTTGAACGTGACAAAGTACTGGGGAAAACGCGTTCTGGGGGATGGCGATACGTAATGCCTCAGAAGTAAATCCTTGAGGGGGACGGCGATACGTAATGCCCCAAAGAGAACAATATTCATGGGGCACTTGATGCCAGTGTGACGCATTTCCAATTCAATATGACATGATGTGATATGATTATTATTATGATTTTTCTTATCACAAGGATAAGTAAGAACTAGTGACGACTAGTTGAGGTGTGATACGTTCTAAGTGACACCGGTTTGGCCGAGCACCCCCAAAACGAATGTCCTTTAAGGTGGCCCCATGAGAAAGTAAAGTATGATGATTATGTCACAGAGTTTTCCCCCATGAGATTTCAATTGCCACTTTATGCCATTATTATGAGGTTTCTTGATGTTATGATTAATGTTCTTGCATTAAGTAGTGCCATGCATACATTCTTCACTATGTTGCATCCATGACATTAAGAATCATTCTAAAATGAACGGACCTTGGCTAATTATACTCTAAAGCTTAAAATGAACTTGATGCATGCTTACTTATTTTATGCCTTAAACCCAAGGTTCCTGAGGAGGTAGATGATGACACCTAGGTAGTAGGAGACCCTACTGAGATTCTTTAGTAAGATTCTCACTCCCTCTATCTTTTCCTTCCGTCACGTCTTCAGATGGCAACGTTTGTAGTTTTTGTGGACGTCCCGACATGGGAGGTGCATTATGATCTGGACCACGGATCATACCATTTTGAGGGTCGCTGTGCCGTTCGCGTGTTCATGTTCGTTGGACGACCCTTCACCCACCCTATACATACTCATCGATTCTCTCCTGCCTCACCTTTCGGCGATGATCTTGTATTCAAGGGAGCACGCCCTCGAGAGGAGCGAATTCACCGCACCCCACTGTTCACCTCGGCTATCTGGGATTTCCTGTAGTATGAGCCCCGTTCCCCCTCATCATTCTCGGAGATGGACCCTTCCGAGGACTCTGCCACTCAGGTTCCATCTGAGGGATCCTCCCCCACCGTACCGATGGACTTTGGGGAAGGTAGCAAGGTTTCTGTCACTCAGCCGATACGTGGAGGATGAGCGAGGATGATTCCCCGCCGTGGTGCCCATGCCCAGCCAATGCAGTGCATCGCCACCCCGAAGGAGATAGCCCAGTGGATCGGATACATTCCTCCTTTTCAGAGAGGACCGCAATAGGAGACGACGGCTGTGTTCGGGTGCCGAGCTTGGACTAGATTAGGGTGGCCTTATTTTGTTTGAAGGTTGTCCACTATAGGTGCACTAGAGTAGGAAAGTTTCTTTTTATGCCACCTGCTGTATTTTCATTTCCCTTGTATTTTCCCTTTCAGTTGTATTCGCTTTATGATGTATCAACTAAGTCCCGCTTTTTATAAGTAGGCATAATATGTTATATATATATATGCAGTTCAGTTTCTTTATGATGTGCCATTAACTGCTTTATGTTGTGATGTTTATGAGATGTTTGTTTTATTGCCTTACATGCTCCTTTGCTCGTCACATCGCGCGGCTCTCACTTTGCTTTTATAATTCAAAAAAAAAATTTACTCGTATTTTCTGCTAAGTAATTTTAAAGTAAAAAGGAAACTATGAAGTAATAGACTAATGATTAACCTAAATTTGTTCTAGAGTATTGGGTTAAAAATTAGGATGTTACACTTGATCTTTAGAGAATTTAGAAGAAGAAAATATGTCCTTGATGAATCCTATCAATTCGGCCAAGATTAGAACAAATGAAGGGAGGATTTTTCTTGTGTTTTTGTGTTTGATAATGGAAAGGTTATATGTTTACGGTGGAATGTGTATGCTTGAGGTTTAGAACTTGATTAGAGGTTGGGAGTGGAGTCTCTTGAGTGTGAATGAGGAAGAAGAAGAAAGCTTGAAGTATTGAGAGAATTAGAGAACTTTGAGCAAACTTTGAGTAAGAAAACTATCAAGTAAGAAAATGCTAAGGCTAGGAATATTTGTATGTACATTTTGGCAATGGAAGAGCATCTATTTATAGTGATTTTGAAGGGGTTTGGCCGTGTGGTATAAGGCTAGAAATGGAGGAGTTTGTTCATTCTTTTAATTAAAGAAAACTTAGAATAAGAATGCATATGGTGTAGTGATGATGTTGGTCATGCACTATGGATGAACTATACTAAAATATGATGAAATGGAAGCTCCATTATCATGGTTTCTTTGGCTGATTGCAAGGCTAGAATTTTTGACTAAAAATAATGTAAAAGAAAGGAAAAGAAAGCAAGTGGTATAATGATGTAGCATGTGCATTTTTGTTGAAAGAAAGAATTAAAATATGGTGAGATGAAGAGCATGCTTGACCATGGCTTTCCATGGCTGATAGGTGAGGAATTCTTTTGCTTAAACATAACTAAAAATAATGGAAAAGAAAGCTAAAGAAATGGTGATAAGGTTGGACATGTTTCTTTGTTGGAAAAACCTATTAAAATATGATGAAATGGAGCATTATGGCTGTTGCACAAAGGCTATATCACCATCAGAATTTTTGCTCAAAATAATGCAAAATAACTCAAAGATCACATGGCATGGTCATGGCATTGTTTGAGTGCTTATTTCTTTTGAAATAAAATAAAAATGGAGGCATATGGGAGTATGGAGGCTAATACATATTGTAACACCCTAATATTCAACCCAATACTACTAGTATGTACTGAGGCTAAATATTATTCGTTACTTCTTGTCTCAGTTCTATTACTTTGAAAATTACTTACTGAAAATACAAGCCAATTTTTTTTCTTTTAAAACTCTTGGTAAAATATGAGCCGCGTATAATGTAATCGAACGATATCGTAAAGTGCAGAAATGTAAACACATAAAAAGGCTCCATACCCAGCATCATGAACACATATACTGAAATACCTCATACATTAATATATAAAATGCCCACCAATAATAGTGGGACTGTTCAATACATGGAATCCAATACAACTGAAAAGCAGGAAATACATGGGAACATAAAAGATACATGCAAGAGAACACCCATACCCAAGTGCATCTGAGATGGATAACCTCAACACAAAAGAAGGTTTATCCCAACTACGTGTCGTGTGTGCACTAAGGACTACCCTCTAAACCATACGGCTAAAGTCACGGGTAAGGTGGGATGTAGCCGATCCACGGGCAAAGCTCAGTAGGAGTGGATACTCGGGCCTGTCCTCCTTATCGAGGTTGCATCTCGGGCATCTAGGCCCTCCGTGGATGGGTAACCGTCTCCTCACTGCCTACTGGCATACGTGAGGGAGTGGGGGCAGAGTCCTCTCCATACATGTGGGCGAGTGGCTCCTCTGAAGGGTCTTCCTCTAAATGCTGCGAACGGGGTACGTACTCAGGTACGGCGCCCGAGCCCGTAGTGTAGGTCCGGAGAATCCTCTCGTTGCATGTGCGAGCATGCTCAAAAACTATATCGTCACCGTAAGGCAACATCGATGAGAAGAGATAGCTATCTACAGGATGGGCAAACGGTCGTCCGGGGAACATAAAGACACGAACTATACAACAGCCCTCAAAATGGTATGATCCGTACTCCGGATCATAGTGGAACTCCCATGTGGGTGTCTCAATGTAGAGCACGAACGTCGCCATCCGAATCTAGAGACGTGACGAAAAGAAAGAGATAGAGGGAGTGAGATTTCTTACTAAAGAAACTCAGTAGGGTTTTTCCTCATATCTAGGTGTAATAATCTACGTCTCCAGGGACCTCAGTTTCTTAGTAAAAACATGGGCATATAATGGTTCAATTATGAAGTTTGAAAATGTTAACTTCCGAGGCCCGTTCCTTTTAATTCTAAAAACCTCTTGGTTACATAGTCTATAAATCATGAAACTCGAATCATAAATCATGGTTCCTTATATCATGGATCATGGCACATAAACTCATAATTCGTGGTGCATAAATCATAGTTCTTAGAATATGGTACATGGTAACTTGTCTTGGTTACTTTAGGTGACACTAAAACCTTATCATTTTCTTCCTGGGGCAACCCTAACTGATCTCCTATAGGAGAAACTTCTAGTTATGAGCTCATACCATACTAGTCATCACTAGCACATGGACTTATCCCTTTTGATAAGTTAAAGATCTCGACTTAAAGTACGGGTCTAGGGGGCTAGAATCACCTCATCCCCACCCTTAGTTTGGTGGTTCAAAGGATCATTTTCTCATAGTTTAAGTCACCTTAAGGCTTAGCATGTTTTATTGAGATGCTACATAGTTCATACATGTTATATATCTATTATTACAACATGGCATCTCTAAGTTCTTGAAGAACATTCACATGCAATAATAAAACTATCATTTAAGAATAATAGTTCACATAGCATCATATTAGTCATGAGGTGAACACCCATTCATCATTCATAGAGTAGTGCATAAACCTTTTCCTTAAGAGTGAAAACCCCCAATCGGGTAACCTCAAACTTCCAAATTATTTCATTACACCTCTAAGGGATTGATTAACCTCATTACCATAATTTATTAAGTCCTAAACCTTAATTAATTATGGCTGGACAGCATTAGGCAGTAAGCTAAATTAGATGAATTACGGTGTTCTAAAAGATGCATTTTAAACCCTTTCTCACATCTGACTTTTTCTATGATGCCACAATTAATACCTAAGCCAATTATGAGTCACTCTCACTGATCTAGACATCACATAATATGATTCTATGGATTTTAACTAAGCTGGAACAGAATTTATATTTTCTGTACCTAAGGGGCCTAGAATTCAGATTTCAAGCAATTACAGTTACTAAGCATGCTCTAAAATGTCTAGAACAATTATCGTATACTTGGTAAGGTATTTAAACATATTTAGACCACCAAAGACATGATTTAAGGTGCTGGAAGTGAACATGGCAGAATCGAAACTTAGTGATCATCAAATCATGTATAAACTTCTTTTTCAATGTACATAGGTAGCTAGTTTCTCTTGGAACAATTTTAGGACTTCAAAAATATCTTAGAAATCAACTTATCTTGTCAAGAACTCTTATAAAATACATGGGGCAGTAGGTCTTTAGTTTCACTCATGGTTGAGATCCTAAATATAAGAACATACTCAAAATACCTCTAAATGGCTCCTATGTTTAGGAAAAATTTAAAACATAAACTATAGGCTCTTGTAACTAATGAAAACTCATCCTAGAGCTTTCATCATCACATGGCCGAATGCATTTCAAGAAGATACCTTCTTGATTTAACTTTTCTCAAGATGAAATGGGCAAACCTCATTTCTGAGATTTCTGCGCGTAAATGACCAAAATACCCCTGTAACAGAATTAAGGCAGTTTTAAGTTCCGTTTCGACTCGGACTTTGTTCTAGGTTCAAAACAATGATTTTAAGGCATGAACTATGTTTGTTTAAGTCCCGGAGGTTCCGGGCAACTTTTGGTGAAAATTACGATTTTGCCCCTGCATATTTCATTTTCAGCTTAATGAGCCGCTTAACACCAAACCTAAGCAATATTAGGCTCTAATTAAAGGTTAATTAATTTCCATAATTAATCTAGAGCCAAAACCATCATTTAGAATTAATTGGAACCTAAAATTGCTTAGGGAAATTCAAATCTCATCCTAGTCTCATTCTTTGAAAAAGAATAAGAATCTGTGAATAGTGTCAAATAGTGTTTCCACTATTCACATCAACTTTTCTTTTCAAGACAAGTTGTCACACCCACATCACTAGTCTTGGAGGTGTTGACTCCCCTAATCCTTCTAGACCACTTCTAACCTAGGGATTTGTGGTTTTAATTAACTTATTAGTGCACCTAAGTACCTACTTAGCAACTTTTAATCCTAAGCCTAATCTATGTCACACCAAAGCACACTTCTAGAACATGGTTTAAGGAGATATTTCTCCTCCCCAAGGCTGCCAAGAATGGCGCCATTTTCCCCTAGAAAATCATCAATAAGTTAGTCTATGTGTTCAAGCTATCTTGTGACATATGTCTTGAACACTTTCAATCAATGGTCAACTTTCAAAAAAAATTGTCACTCAAGACTCAAAGAATATTTTATATGGTCAATCAAGGCTTTCAATTCATTTCTAAAATGAAAATAATTATGTCTTTCAAACTCAAAAAGAATGATTTGTTTTTGTGGTCATTCAAGCTTTCCATCAAACTTTTTCAAGACAACATGTCTTACAACACATTACCTATGCTTTGGAATTTAAGTCTAGAAAATTTTCTCCTCTTTTTGGGCATGAGAAGCATGGTTTCTCTTCAGATTTTGCAGCCCAAAATTTTAAGTTTTTATGCATTTTTAAAGGTTTGAAAATAAGGTACATGCTAGCCATACTTTAGGACATGCATAGCTAGACTTTTCACCATGCTTTGAACAAGATTTTTCCTCCCTCATGTGGCTGAAAAAGTGGCCGAAATTCTCCCCCCAAAAGGCCTCCAATATTCAATTCATTTCACTTCTCTATAAATAGGTAGCTTAGGGAACTTGAAGCACCTTTGTTCATTTCACTAAAGCTTTGAGTTAGAGCACTTTGAGTTTCTTTCTCTCAAGTTCAAGAGCTCATCCTCTCCAACCTCTTCATCTTCTTCACTTCCTCTCAAATCCCAAACTCTAGGTAGGGAGCTCTTCAAGAATGCTTTCTTTTATTTTCATGTTCAATGTTTATCTTGCTTGAAAGTTGTGTTGTTAGTAAGTCTTTCTCCCAAGCATTATTTCGGTTCTTCTTTTCTCTTCCTTTTCATTTTCGGCCTTAAGGCCATGGTGGTGAGAGCTTGATGATGAGTGCTCTCAAAGATGAAACCATGAGTTCATCTTAAAGTGAGGCCTCTAAAGCTTGAACCTTTCTTAAGAAAAAGTTCCATCATTTCTCATTTTTCTTTCATTTTCGGCCTCAAGACCAAAATGAGGAGAGCTTGATGATGAGTGCTCTCTTGGGATAACCATGTGTTCATCCTAACATGAGACCTCTAAAGCTTGTGTTTTGTTTGAGAAAAGTTTTATCTTTTTCATGTTTTGGTTAAGACAAGGCTATGTTTTTCATGAAAACTCTTTTTAAGCTTTTTGTTCCTAGATGTTTCAGCCATGGAGGCTAAAGGTGCTTGGAAAAATGGTAGCTTTGTGATGAGTGCTTCATGTTGGCCTTTGTCACATGAACAAACTCTAAAGCTTGAGTTTTTCCAAGAAAGGTTTCTCTTTTTCAAAGTCTTGGTCAAGAATGAGTTATGTTTCTTTGATGTCTTGAAACTTTCCTTTTCTTTTGTTTAGGTTTCGGCCATGAAGGCCTCTTGGACTTGAAATATGAGAAGCTTGATGATGAGAGTTGTGTGATGGTGTTTGTCGCATGAACAACCTCTAAAGCTTGAGTTTTCTAAAAAATAAGTTTACTACTTTCAAGTTTTGCTCAAGACATAGTTATGTTTCTCTTGAACCTTGAAAACCTCATTTCTTTTCCCTTGAGTTTTCGGCCTTGAAGGCCTTTGGGACTTAGAAAAATGGTAGCTTGATGATGAGGGCTTCATGTTGATGTATGTCACATGAACAAAACTCTAGAGCATAAATTTGGTTTCTAGGCCAAGTATGTTTCGGTTTCTTTCCTTTATGTTGGTCATGAGTTTTGTGTTGTTAATAAATGTAGAGCATTGCAAAAATACTCAATGATGAGGACTTGAGATGTTGGTGTTTGAATCACCAAGATCTTGGTCCCTAGAGTTCAAAAATAAGGTTGTTTCCTCATGATGAGGATTCGGCCACCTCATGGACTTTGAGGATATGGTTTTCTTTTATACAACTTAGCAACACTAGCATTTTCTCTTCTTGTGAAGATGAGTTATGGGTTGAAACTTTGTTTCCTTTAAAGTCTTGCAAGAGCTCTAAACAAGATATAAAAGAAGTTGCATCCATGTTTACGTTTATGCTTCGCATTAGCACGTTTATTTCTTATGCCATCACTAAGACCCAAGATAATGAATGAACTTGCACAATGCACGTTTATGTTTCAAGCCTTGCATCTCATTTTATATTTCAAGTCATCACTAAACTCTAAGAATAAGAATGGAGATGCATTTCATCTTTTACCTTGTGCTATCACTTTATTTTCTAAAGGACTATAAAATGAAATGCATAGCACGTTTATTCTATGTCATCACTTGAAACTTTAGAGCTCAAGGACTTGCCCATTTCATCTTAAGAAAAGAATTAAATCAAGGGGGTATCTCCTTGAACATCATTCGGCCATGTGGTGTAAATGGCTCTAGGATGAGTTTCATTTAACTACAAGGGCCTATAATGCATGTCTTAGAATTTTTCTAAGCTTTGATGCACTTAACCAAGGTTTTAAACATGTTTTCAAGTTTTGAATCATTGTCAAGAGCAAGCCGAAATGGCTGCTGCCCTTGATGTTCCATGATGAGTTTTGGCAAAATAAACTTTGATTTTTCATGGTCTTGAAGTCCCAAAAAGGTTCCAAGAGAAACTAGCAAGTTATATGGTTGGAAGAAAGGTTTTTCTCATGATTTTATGCCTTAAAGGTTTTCGGTTTTTCCTTAGTAATTTCAGCACCTTAAATTCTGTTTTGGGTGGTCTAAATATGTGGTAATACCTTGCCAAGTATATGGTAATTGTTCTAGACTCTTTAAAGCATTATTAGTGACTTTGTTTGCTTAATATGTGAATTCTAGAACTATAAAGAATGGCAAAATGAGTTTCTGCCCAGCCTTGATAAAATATTTAGAATCACATTAGATTATGTCTAGATGTGTGGGAGTGACTCATAATTGGCCTAGGTATTAATTATTGCACCATAGAAAAAGTCGGATGCGAGAAAGGGCTTAAAACGCATTTTCTAGAACACGTAATTCATCAAATATGAACAACTACATAAAGCTGTCCAACCATAATTAATTAGGATTTAGAACTTAATGGATTATGGTAATGAGGTTAATCAATCCCATAAAACATACTAGAAAGTAATGGGAAAGTTGAGGTTACCCGATTTAGGGATTTTTACCTTAAGGGATGATTATGCTCTAAGTTTGATGATGAATTGATGTTTTAGCTCATGACGTGTATGGTGCCATGTGAACTATTATCCCTATGTGATAGCTTGTATTAACATGTGATTATTTCTGTAAAAGAACTTTAGAGATGCCGAGGTAGTAATTATGTGTTATGCATTAATTATGTGGCATCTTAAAGAGACATGTTAAACTTAGGATGACTTAGAACATAAGAATGTAATCCTTTGAAACCACCGAATTAAGGGTGGGGACAATGTGATTCTAGCCCCCTAAACCCATACTTAAAGTCGGGAAGTTGACTTATCCAAATGGATAAAGTCTAGATGCTAGTGACGACTAGTGTGGTATGAGCTCATAACCTAGAGTTTTCTCAAAAGGGAGAAATATTAGGGCGGCCCAGTTAAGTAAAGGTTCTTATGTCACCTAAGTAAACCAGTTATATGATTTATGTTTCATGAACCAGTTATATGATTTATGTTCCATGTACCAGTTATATGATTTATGTTTCATGAACCAGTTATATGATTTATGTTCCATGTACCAGTTATATGATTTATGTTCCATGTACCAGTTATATGATTTACGTTCTACGTACCAAGCTACATGATTTATGTCTATGACTTTAGTATAAAGCCTATGTAACACAAGTGCCATGATAAAAAGAACGGATTCTCGGAAAATGAGATTTTGGAAAACTCATAACTGAACCTATGTATGTCCATTATTTTATAAATAAACCCGAGATTCCTGGAGACGTATATGATGACACCTAGGATAGAAGGAAAACCCTACTGAGTTTCTTTAGTAAGAATCTCACTCCCTCTATATTTTCCTTTCCATTACGTCTTCAGAGCGAGATGACGACCTTCGTCCTATTCATTGACACTCCACGGTGGGAGATCCACCACGACCCGGAGTATGGGTCCTATCATTTTGAGGGCCGATGTACCTTACGTGTATTCATGTTCGTTGGACGGCCATTTTCGCACCGTGTCTATAGCCACCACTTCACCTGGCATCCCCTACCATTTATCCCGCGATTTTCGAGCATGCACGACCCCAATGGGAGCAGAACCCGCGGGCCCCCTCTCGACTGCTCAACCGATTTGCTTCAGATATGTGCCGCTGACACAACACTCTGAGGAGGACCCTATAGAGGATGTCCCTATGGGTCATGAGGACTCTGCCCCCACTCCACCGCAGCGACCGACGAGCAGCGAGGAGACGGTTACCCAGCGTCGGAGAGCTCCGGCACCAGGACCACGACCTCGACGTGGGCGGCCCATCCAGTCACAGGGCATGCCTGCCCCGGCCGAGCTCCGCCCATGGATTGGCTACGTCCCTCCATACCCGTGATCTCATTGCATAGACAGAGGGTAGGTCTTAGTGCACGCACACCACTAGTATGGATGAAACCCCTTTTGCGTTGGGGTTGCCCATCATAGATTGCACGGGGATCGGGATGTTTTCTCTCAGTTCTTTTCGATGTATTTCTGTTTTCTGTTGTATTTGATTATACATTATGTACTTGAAGAGTCCTGCCCAATGGGTAGGCATTTTATCTATGAGGTATTTCAGTTATGATTGATGTTATGTTCGATGTTATGGTTTGGAGCCATTCCTATGTTATTGTTACGTATACTATGATACCGACTCGTAAAGTTATGCGCGGCTTCTATTTTTTAAGTAACGATTTCAAAAAAAAAAAGTTGGCTCGTATTTTCGTTAAGTTTATTTTCTCAAGAAGATGAACCATGCCAGCAAGTAACGACTAATATTTGGCCTAAGTACGTACTAGTAGTATTGGGTCGAATATTAGGGTATTACACATTTTCAAGAAGATGTCTCCTTGATTTAACTTTTCTCAAGATGAAATGGGAAAGTCTTTGAGCTCTAGTAGTTTTAGGTGATGGCAAAAGAGTAAACGTGCTATGCATTCCATTTTTATAGTCCATTAGGAAGTAAAGTGATAGCTCAAAGTAAATATGAGATGCACATTCATTTTTAGTCTTTGATTTTAGTGATGACTTGAAATATAACATGAAATGCAAAGCTTGGAATTTAAACGTGCATTATGCAAGTTCATTCTTTATCTTGGGGTTTGGTGATAGCATAGAAAGTAAACGTGCTATGCAAAGCATAAAATAAACGTGAATGCAAGTTGCCTTTATATCTTGTCTAGAGCTCTTGCAAGACTTTAAAAAGGAACATAGTTCCAACCCAAACCTCATCCTCCCAAGAAAAGAAGCTATTAGTGCTAAGATATTCAAAATAAATCATAACCTCAAAGGTTTTGAAACTGGCCGAATCTTCATCAAGAAGAATGAACCATTTTTAAGCTCTAGGGATCAAGATCTTGATGATCTATGACATCAACATCGTAAGTCCTCATCATTGAGTACATAGCTTCCTTCAAAACCAACATTTAAAATAAAGTTCATGTTAAAGAAGAAAGCAAAACCGAAACCATACTTGATTTAGGGTTAAAGTTTCAAGCCTTAGAGTTTGTTAATGTGACAAGCATCAACATGAAACCCTCATCATCAAGCTTCCAATTTTCAAAGCCTTAGAAGCCTCCATGGCCGAAAATATAAAAAGAAAAGGGAAGTCTAAAAAGTGTTCAAGAGAGGCATAAACTCCTTCTTTACTCAACCTTGAAAAGGATGAAACTTTCCTTTTAAAAAGGATTCAAGCTTTAGGGGTTGTTAAGTGACAAGCACCATCATGACACCCTCATCATAAGCTTTCATTTTTCTAAATGTCAAAGGCCTTCATGGCCGAAAAAGATGAGGAGGAAAAGGAAGAAAATCCAAAATGTTCAAGAGAAATATAAACTCATCCTCAACTAAACTTGTAAAAGATGAAGATTTTCATGAGAGATGAACTCATGGTCACATCTAGAGAACACTCATCATCAAGCCATCATATTCAAGGCCTTGAGGCCAAAAACTAAAGGAAAAAGAAAGGAAGAAACCGAAAAAGAAAACAACATGGAGGTTCAACCATTCATCATTTCCTAACAAGATTTCAAACATAAAGGTCAAAGACATATTTAGAGAGATTCCCTACCTTGTGCTTTTTGAAAAAGAGAGGAAGAACTTTGAGCTTGAAGAACTCTTGAAAATCTTGAAAGAAAGAGGAAGTAAGAAAGCTTAGGACTTTTTGAGAAGTGAACAAAAGAATGAAGTTGTGTAATGTTGTGTATTTATAGACAAATGAATCATGAAGGAGTGGAGAGGGAGGAGCTTGGCCGAAGCTTCTTGAAGAAGAAAGAGGGAAGAAAAAATCTCCTTGTGTTGTCATTCATGGTGTGATTGAAAGTCTAGTAGGCATGGGTCATAGGGTGGCTTTTGAAAGATAACTTGATTGACTACATAAAATACATTTCTTTTGAATTTTGGGGGGAGTGGCCGAAAATCACAAGGCCAAGGGAGGGAAGATTTCATTCAATTTAATCATGTACTAGTGAGGTGTTTAGGAGCAAACAAGGTTAGGTCACTAATTAAGATTGTGTAACCAAGTATTTAGGTGAACTAATTAGGTGATTAGGGCCATGAATTCCTTGGATCAAGAGTGGTCTTATAGGATTAATGGAGTCAAACTCCTATGACTATTGATTAGAGTGTGACGATTTTTCTTGGGAATGGGAGTGTGAATAGTAAAAATACTATTTATAGTTGCTTTTTCTTTAAAGAAAGAAAAGAATTAGAAATGAGTTTTAAATTTCCTTAAGCAATTTTAGATTCTAATCAACCTCAAATAATTATTTTAGCTCTAGATTAAATAAGAAAATTAATTAACCTTTCATTAGAGCTTAATATTGCTTAGGTTTGAGTTAAGTAACTCGTTAGGCTTAAAATGCACTAAGCAGGGGCAAAATCGTAATTTTTACCAAAAGTTGCCCGAGACCTCCGGGACTTAAATAAACATAGTTCATGCCTTAGAATCATCATTTTTGATTTCCAGGATGAGGCCGGATCTATTAAGACCTAAAAATTGCCTTAAATCTGTGCAACGGTATTTTGGTCATCTACCCACAGAAACCTCAAAAACGAGATTTTTCTGCTTGTTAAACATTCATATACATATAATCTCCTTCATATATCATAAAAACCCTGTGAGGATGGCCGAGGCCGGTCATCCTCATGTTTCAGGTAAAGATGACCTCAGGGGCATTTTGGTCATTTAAAAGTTTAGAGAAAACAGGGCGTTACACATATAGGCTGTAATACAATCAGAATTTTTGCTCAAAAAGGTTGCAAGACAAGTCAAAGAGCACATGCTATAGTTATGATATGTTTTAGGCTTTATAAAAATTAAAATTTTATGGTGGAAAGGTGCTAAAAATCGTGGCCATTATGGCTGTAATGTGGCAGAATTTTTTGACTAAATAACTAGCAAGACAACTCAACAAAGCACAAGGTAAAGCAATGATGTATTCTTGTGTATCATTGTTGAAAGAAAAAAATTAAAATATAAGGCAATAGGAGCATGGAACCTCACGACTGATTCAAGGAATAAAGAGGGACAAAGTTTCATTTGTCATTCATGTTAGGACATGTATTTGAGGTGTATCTTGAAAAAAGAAATAAAATATTGGTATCAAGGTGGTATCTAATGATGTAGTGTATTAAAAAGAAATGAAATATGACCACCATGGAGGTGTGATGGTCGCTGGTTCCTGGTTCATTTAGGATCAGATTTGTTGTTTTGTAAGTGGTAAAACATGTATTAGATGTGTATTTACTTAGGTAAAATATTAGAAATTGATAGCTTAGTGAAAATGGTAAAAGATTAACTGTTTAGGACAAATCAAGACAAGGTAAAAAGAGAAATCATACACTAGTAAATGAAGTTAATTTCAAATGAACTAAAAATCAATTTGTAATATAAGTTCTAAACTTAGGATAAGAAAATGTAAATGTATTAAATTTTACCTAAACCATAATCTTAACTTTAATCTCAGACATCACTAATTTTATGAGCTCTTATAATTAAGGAAAGGTAATTTAATTTTACCTTAGGTAATCTTAGGCTCTAATTACCTTAAGTAATTATTTTTAACCTTAGGTAATTAATTTTTAACTCAAGGTTAATGAATGAAACCAATTTGAGTTCAACTGGAGCTTAATATTACCTTTAATTACACAAGTAAACCTATTTAGCACAACTAGGGGTAAAAGGTAATTTCACGTAAAAATTCTCTATAATTACTAGACATCCTCATATTATACTTGAAATAGTTATTTTGATCCTTTGTATGAAAACTGAATTTAAAGATTATATAATTTCATGTAAAATTATTGCAGGGGTAAAATAGTAATTTTACGTACGGTAAAAATTAAGAATTGAGATTTTTATCTTTAAGGCACATATAATCCCCATCAAGCATAAAATTAACCCCTCAAAGATAATTTAGATTGGTTATCCTTGATTTCTAGGTAAAAATGGCTTTAGGGATATTTTGGTCATTTTATACGTACAGAAAAATCAGGCTTTGTGACTTTCAGACGAATCGCTATTCAAGTTTCCCATAATGTTTCTCTAATGTTATATTCTTTTATTGAGGATTATTTGGCCTCGAATTACATGCAAAAATTACCTAGGGGTATTTTGGTAATTTTTACACAGCAATAAAAATTGGGATGTTACATTAAAGTGAGGAACAAGTTTAATTGAGGAAGTTTTTGATTCTAACAAGATTTGGTCTAGGATTTTGGAGGTTGAAATTCAAAGTTATCAAGGGTTTTGTTGAAAAAGAAATAAAGTCTCTGCTGCCTTTCTCTCTTGGTCGAAGCTTAAAGGTGAAGTAATGAGATTCGGCGTGTTAAAATTATCTCTTAAGGAGTGTTTTAATTGGTTGGAAATAAAGCATGAATTCTTTTCATTAAAAGGATTTAATATTAATGGCTAGGATTTGATCTTTCATCCAAGATGAAATCCTAGCCATTCATTTGGTATTCAAGTGGATATACTTCATTACTTGTAGATATTAACTAGCTTTCGATGTTAGAAATCGCACACTGAAATTTTACCGAACGGGTAAAACAGTGTACCCGAGTAACCAAACATTGCCTGAAAAATAATTTCGGGTATAAAATCTATATTCCTACCTATTTCTAACATTAATCTTATAATTTATCAATTTCAGGCACTCCGGGTCCTAATTCTAGGGTTTTGGCTGCCCAGCGGGGCCATGGGGTCTGTAAGTTACTATTCATATTTTTTTTTTACAAATCCATTGGATTTTCCTTATCATTATTGAAACTATTAGATTTTTGAAATTATGTCTAATAAAACTCAAATTAATTTTTAAATAACTTTTAGGTTGTTGCATTACCACCTACTTTAAAGGAATTTTGCCTTCAAAATTCCTTTGAAAACAATTTTTGAAAGATAGTTTTCATATATCAAACAAGCAATTTAATCAAATCCTAAACAATCCTAACTTAGGTTGGATTCTTGGGTAGTGACGTCCTTTCAGCACTTATGGTGAAGACTGTACTTTGTTGTTGTGGCTTTGTAGTTGTTTTTTAATGCCTATCCGGGCACTCCCAAATCTTGTGTCCTGGCTTTTCAAAGAGATAGAACACACTTTGTCCAGCTAAGCAAGATCTATCTATTCCCATGATCTCTTCCACATTTTGAGCATGAACTTGACTGTTGTTGCTGTTTATCCTTAGGTGGACTTAGTTGAAACCGCTTCTTCAAGGGTGGGTCATCCTCTTAGTCTTGGTCTTCAAGGGCCAACCTTTTATTAGGAGTGTTCCTAGCATATTGAGCAATTGCTAGCTTCTTATTCGAGTCATCTGCATGATGGCACTTGTTTACCAAGATTGCATAATCTCTTATGTCCAAGAGTCCCACCATAGTTTCAATGCCTTCACATAATCCTCCTTCATACTTCATGCACTTCCAAACTTCATTAGGATTATGTTGACAAATGGTTGAAAACTTGCAGAGCTCTTCAGAGTTTGCTGTGTACTCTGCTACACTCATGGACCTTGCTTAAGTGCCATGAACTCCAACTCTTTTGCATTCCTTATAGAAACAGGAAAATATTTGTGATAAAAGGCCTCCTTAAAAACTTCCCAGGTAACTTTAATCTGAGAGGCTTCAAACAATCCCTTGGTGCCAACCCACCATAATTCTGCAGATCGCTTCAAAGATGTAAGTGGCAAAAGCCACTTTTTGGGTCTCGGTGCAAGGAAGAACCGAGAAAATCTTCTCCATGGCTTTAATCCATTCTTCGACTTTATTTGGATTGAAAGCTCCTAAAAAAGGCAGAGGATTTGCTTTTCTGAACTCCATAAATTTTTTATATTCTTTATCCACCTCATTCCTCCCAGGGTCACCAACTGGGTTCCATTCCTCATTATGGCCCAACCTTTCCATCATTCAATTAGCTGCCTGTTCCCTCATTGCAGCTGCCATCTCATGGAACGTATCCATCATATCGGCTTCATTTCCAACTCTGCTCCTAGTATGCTGATTTGAAGTCATCAATTTCTATCACACCAAATAAGAATTATTGAGTTGATCAGACTCAATACCAAGAAAAGTGTAGCAGCAACCCACAACATTCCCAACCAGTAGTCATACACATGTATAAAATTATAATGCACAAAGGAAGCATAGCCAGTCCATTCCTCAAGGTCCTAGAAGGATGAACTGCTCTAATACCATTGTGTAACATCTTCTCAAGGACAATATTGGTCTTAAGCCATGACATCAAACTCAAGAGTTGTTACTTACAGATTAGCGGATGTAACATCCTAATTTTTAACCTAATACTCTAGAACATATTTAGGTTAATCATTAGTCTGTTACTTCATAGTTCTCATTTTTACTTTGAAATACTTAGTGGAAAATACGGGTAATTTTTTTTGAAATAAAAAGTGAGAGCCGCGTGATGCGATAAGCGGTAAACCATGTATAGTAAAACAAATGTCTCACAACATCATAACATAAGGCACACCATGAATAACACTGAATATCATCTCATATATATATAACTTGCCCACTTATAAGTGTGGGACTTACTTTAGTACAAGGAAAATACAGGAAAGGAAATGCAACATAAACTTAAACATGATCTACTCCCTACTCGAGTGCATCTAATGGGATAACCTGTAAACAAAAGAAGGTTTATCCGCATCTAAGTGGTGTGTGCTCTAACCGCGTACTCCATCGGTCGATCATCACCTCCCATCGACGTCCGTCTCGCTAACGCAGGCAAGTATCCTGAAATCAAGCGAGCTCCTGGGCGTAAAGAGGCGAACGGGATCGAGAGTGACCCTGTGTGGCCGCATCTCCGATCGCCCGCAAGTCGTGGTGAGTCACGGTATCTCTCACGCCTCCTCATCAATGGTGGAGAGGGGCGAGCTCGCTATACGGATTAGTAGGCGGGTCTCTGACGGTCGGTCTCCCGAAAAGTAGGTTCGGGCACGAATCGGGATGGCCTCGCATGGCTAGAGGCGGCAGGTGCATGCGGAGCACTTCTTCATCATGCGCACGCGCTGGCCAAAACCCGCCGCCGCCGCCATAGGGTGTAGTCGGGGAGAAGCGATGGGTGTGCACGGGATGAGCGAAGGGGCGTCCTACGAACATAAAGACCCGCACCATGCACTGCCCCTCAAAATGGTATGACCCATGAGCCGGGTCATAGTGCACCTCCCATGTCGGGGTGTCCACGAACACTACGAACGTCGCCATCTGAAGACGTGACGGAAAGAAAAAGATAGAGGGAGTGAGAATCTTGCTAAAGAATCTCAGTAGGGCCTCCTACTACCTAGGTGTCATCATCTACGTCCTCAGGAACCTTGGGTTTAATTATACAAAATGACTGAACATGCATTAAGTTCATTTTAAACTTTAAAATATACTTTAGCCAAGGTCCATTCATTTTAGGATGATCTTAATGTCATGAATGCAACATAATAGAAAATGTATGCATGGCACTACCTAATGCACATACATAAACATAACATCAAGCATCATTATACTTGGTGGCATAAAGTGGCAATAGAAACATTCATATGGGACAAACTTAGTGACATAATCATAATCATGAAACATCTCTTCCTCATGGGCCACCCTAAAAGACAATCGAATCTGGGGTGCTCAGAACGCTCGGGATTGCGAAGTCGGGGAGTGATCGCCGGTGCAAGGAGGCACGGACAAGGAGCGGCTCCTGGCAGACTTCGAAAGCGGAGGGGTACATGAATGAACCGATTACACACCCGAATGAGAGGGATCCTAAAACTGTATAGGTATGGGACTATACAGTTAAGGAGGGCTTATATGAATTGATTTGTACTACCTATACCAACAAGATGCATCTTCTTTTCGGTAGCCCAAACTGAAAGAACTCCACAGTTAAGCGTGCTTGACTTGGAGCAATTTTGGGATGGGTGACCTCCTGGGAAGTTTTCCCAGGAAGTGTGCGAGTGAGGACAAAGCATGCTGAAAAGACCCGTGTTGGTTTGTGGGGACAGTCGTCAATCCATAAAGCAGCAGAGGATGTTACATGCTCGGCCGAACCGGTGTCACCCAGAACGTGTCATACATCTAGGTTATGAGCTCATACCTTAACTAGTCGTCACTAGTTCTTACTTACCACTTAACGATAAGCGTATCATAAATCATAAATCCCGACTATCTGAGTACGGGTTAGGGGGCAAAACTCTTAGGGGTGCTCGGCCAAACCGGTGTCACCTAAGAGTATAAAATGGTACCGATGTCACATGAGTTCTATGGAGGTGCTCGGTAACGGTGTCATCCTAGAACCCATCTTAGTACCTTAATTTTCAAAATCTCTTTAAGTCCCCAAATTTGTCGAAAATTCGGCGGCACAACGGTCATTACACCGAATTTCCTTCCAAATTTGCTTTATGCCACATAAACATATAACCTCATGAATTCCTCATATGAATAACATCATCATCATTTGCATACTACATGCATCATCATAAAACATTCAAACGCTTACTCTTACGGTAGCTTATGCTTTGACCGTTACGGGTCTTAATCTTGAGATATAGTTCTCTACATTCGTCGCTCATATCTTTATGCACCTAAGGGCTCATAATTAATCATCATTCCTAATCCTCATGTTCATACTTAAATCTGAAAAGCATAGGGCAAAATCTCTAACTTGTATTTACGGGGTTCTAAAACTTACGTTTTAGACCCTTTCTCGGTTCCGTTTTCACCGAAGGCGCTATATATTAAATCTAAATCAATTATGAGGCATTCCTATGCTTAAGGACTAATTATTAATCATGTTTATCATGTTGTAAGGGTGCTGGACAGAATCCAGAAAATTAAATGTTCTAAGAGTTCTACATTTGCATTTTATACGGTTTTCTAGTTACTAGTTTCCCCATAGGTGCTAGAATTCAATTCTAATCCAAATGTTACCAAGTTTTTCATGTCTAAACAATCTAAATCTGATTATGTTCCCATTAAAACAGTTTGGATAAGTTCCAAAAATAAATGGGTCAAAACTATGTTAAATTCTAGCTTTACGGTATTTCTAGTTAGCTAGTTTCTTACCTATCACGCATAGAATCGCTTCTACATCATCATATGATATTTTCACCCATTCCAACACATCAAAACATCATCATACAGCATCACACTCATCATATTAGAACCGAAAACATCTTGCCTCAATAAGAGAATTAAATTGACATTTCTAGGTACATAAGTTAACTAGTTTCTCTTGGAATCAATCTAGAACTTCTAAAACTCTTTGCAAAACATTTTAATTCATCAAGAGGCTAAGAGAAGCCTTAGGTCACTGACCAAAACATATTCCATCCCCTAAAAGAGAATAAAATCACAACTTGTGATGACATAACCTTATAAAGTTTTGTAAAGCTTTAAGGAAAACTTAAAACATAGACTATTGGTCCTAGTAGCTAGATGAAAACTCATTGCAAGTCCATCATCACTACTTGGCCGAAAATATGCATTCAAAGAATGGTTTCACATTAACTTTAACTTGGAATGAAATGGGCAAGTTTTTGAGCTCTAGGTTCTTAAGTTATGACATAAAATAAACGTGCTCATGCTCTTCATTTTTAATCTTGCTCACGAAACAAAGTGATGATGTAAAAATAAATATGCAAGGCATAAACTTAAACGTGCAAGCTCGAAAGTAAAATGCAAAGCATGAATTTAAACGTGCAAGCTCGAAAGTAAAATGCAAGGTTCAATTCTTTATTTTAATGCTCTTAGCCCAACAACAATCGACTTTAAGGCCGAAATAGAAAGGCATTCGAGAAATTAATTAGGTGATAATGCAAGTTCAATTCTTTATTTTAGTGCTCTAGGCCCGACAACAATCGACTTTAAGGCCGAAATAGATAGGCTTTGAGAATTAAATTAAGTGATGATACAAGTTCCATTTTAATCTTTATGTTCTTAGGTGATAGCTTGAAGGTAAAGATGCATAGCAAGAACGTAAATATGAGTGCAAGCACAAAATAAATTATGCAAGTTCATTTTATCTTTCTAGAGCTCTTAACAAGACTTTAAAGGAACTTAAACCTCAACCCAAACTCATCCAACCAAGGTAAAGTAAAGTCTAGAGTTCTTAGAACTCAACATAACATTTTTAGGAATCAAACCATGAAACTTTAGAAAAAGAAAGGTGTAACACCCCGATTTTTCTGTCCGAGGGAAATGACCAAAATGCCCCTGAGGTCATTTCCTGACCCGAACTCGAGGATAACCAACTCGGTCGTCCTCAAAGGGTCAACTCAATGTTTGAAGGGGATTAAATGGCCCTTGAATGCTTTCGGAAGCGAAAATTTCATTTTCCGCAGTTTCGGGTCAAAATGACCAAAATACCCCTATAGCGTTTTTACGCAGGTAAAGGTGCCGTTTGAGCCCGGAACTTTCCCTAGAGGTTTAAAAACATGTTTTCATGTGTCTAGAGGTCTCTGTTCAAGTCCCGGTGGTCCCGGGCAGTTTTAGTGCAAAATTACGATTTTGCCCCTAGAATAGTATTTTTGAGCTTAATGACGTAATTAAACAAACCTAAGCAATATTAGGCTCTAAACGAAGATTAATTTATTTCCCTAATTAATCTAGAGTCAAAATAATTTATTAAAGTTAATTAGAACCTAAAATTGCTTAGATTAAACTTAAATCCCTTTTTAGAACTCAAGATTCCTAGTCTTGGAATCTTAAATAGTGTTTTCTCTCTCCAATTCCTTAAATCAAGGAAATGTGTCTAGAATTGTTTAGACTCTAAATTGAGGATTTAACTCACTAATGGTGCAAGACCACTCCTTAATTATGTCTAGACCACCTTAATTACCCATTTACCTTACCTAAACACCTTCTTACAAATTCCTAATCTTAAGCATAATCAAAGATACACCTAAACACAACTCTAAACCACAATTAAAATGCAAAGAAACCTCATATTCGGCCATCTCTCTCCAATTACCACACATATTAAATTGTTTTCTCACTCAAAGAACCATGCTTGAGCCATACCTTGAGCCATACCTCACCATGCTTTGAACCATACCTCACCATACCTCAAGAACACATTATCTCACCTCATGGAACTCATGGAAAGCCTCCAATCTGCACCCTCATGGCGGAAACCTCTTCACCCATGAGCTCCCTCCATTTGTTTCATTTCTCTATAAATAGAATGCCTTGAGGAGCTTGCACCACTTTTAGATCATTTGCTAAGTTTAGGAACTCTCAAAGCTTTTCTTTTTCTCTCAAAGTTTTTGTGTTCTTCAAGTTCTTGGAGTTCCTCAAGTTCTTCATCTTCTTCATCTTCTTCATCTTCTTCATCCATCTTCAAGTTCATCACACCAAGTAGGGATTTTCTTTCATGTATTCTTTTCTTTAAAGTTCTTGTTTCAAGCTTGATGTTCATAGTTTCTCTTGTTTCTCTTTAGAACTTCATTTCCACTCCTTTTTCCTTTTCATTTTCGGCCATAGGCCTTGGAGAACAAAGGAATGAGAGCTTGATGATGAGAGTTTCATGATGATGTTCATCACTTGAAACAAACTCTAGAGCTTGATCTTTGTTCTTGAGCAAAAATGTTTTTAGTTTTCTTTTCTTGAACTCTTAAGAACTTTAGCTTTGATGATGTTTTTAAAATGGCTCTATGAACTCAATGATGAGGACTCATGATGTTGGTGTTAATATATCATCAAGATCATGAACTCTAGAGTTTTAAAATGTTCCTTTTTCTTCTTGAAGATTTCCGCCATTTCCTTAAATTTTCTAAGCTTCATGGTTTGATTTCCTAAAAATATTATGTTAAGTTTTAAAGAACTCTAAGCTTGACTTTACCTTGTTTGGATGAGTTTGGGTTATGGTTTAAATTCCTTTAAAGTCTTGTTAAGAGCTCTAGAAAGATAAAATGAACTTGCATAATTTATTTTATGCTTACATCCATATTTACATTCTTGCTATGCATCTTTGCTTTCTAGCTATCACCTAAGAACATAAAGATTAAAATGGAACTTGTATCATCACTTAATTTAATTCTCGAAGCCTTTCTATTTCGGCCTTAAAGTCGATTGTTGTTGGGCCTAGAGCACTAAAATAAAGAATTGAACTTGCATTATCACCTAATTAATTTCTCGAATGCCTATCTATTTCGGCCTTAAAGTCGATTGTTGTTGGGCCAAGAGCACTAAAATGAAGAATTGAACCATGCATATTTACTTTCAAGCTTGCACGTTTAAGTTATGCCTTGCATATTTAATTTTAAGTCATCACTTTACTTTGTAAGCAAGATTAAAAACGAAAAGCATGAGCACGCTTAGTTTATGTCATAACTTAAGAACCTAGAGCTCAAAGACTTGCCCATTTCATTCCAAGTTAAAGTTATATGTGAATGTATTCCTTGAATGCATAATTTCGGCCAAGTAGTGATGATGGGCTTGCAATGAGTTTTCATCTAGCAACTAGGACCAATAGTCTATGTTTTAAGTTTTCCCTAAAGCTTTACAATCTTTATAAGGTTATGTCATCACAAGTTGTGATTTTATTATCTTTTAGGGGATGGAATATGTTTTGGTCAGTGACCTAAGGCTTCACTTAGCCTCTTGATGAATTAAAATGTTTTGCAAAGAGTTTTAGAAGTTCTAGAATGATTCCAAGAGAAACTAGTTAACTTATGTACCTAGAAATGTCAATTTAACTCTCTCATTTAAGTTAAATGTTTTCGGTTCTGATGTGATGAGTGTGATGCTGTATGATGATGTTTTGATGTGTTGGAATGTGTGAAAATATCATATGATGATGTAGAAGCGATCCTATGCATGATAGGTAAGAAACTAGCTAACTAGAAATACCGTAAAGCTAGAATTTAACATAGTTTTGACCCATTTGTTTATGGAACTTTTCCAAACTGTTTTAATGGGGACATAATCAGATTTAGATTTTTTAGACATGAAAAACTTGGTATCATTTGAGTTAGAATTGAATTCTAGCACCTATGGGGAAACTAGTAACTAGAAAACCGTAAAAATGCAAATGTAGAACTCTTAGAACATTTAATTTTATGGATTCTGTCCAGCACCCTTACAACATGATAAACATGATTAATAATTAGTCCTTAAGCATAGGAATGCCTCATAATTGATTTAGATTTAATCCATAGCGCCTTTACCGAAAACGGAACCAAGAAAGGGTCTAAAGCGTAACTTCTAGAACCCCGTATTCACATGTTAGGATTTCCGCCCTATGCTATTCAGATTTAAAAGTAAAATGAGAGGATTATGAATGATGTTTAATTATGAGCCTTAGGTGCTTAAAATATGAACGATGGATGTAGAGAACTATATCTCAAGATTAAGACCCGTAAGGGTCAAAGCATAAGCTACCGTAAGGGTAAGCGTTTGGATGTTTTATGATGATGCATGAAGTATGCTAATGATGATGATGTTATTCATATGAGGAATTTATGAGACTATATGTTTATGTGGCATAAAGCAAATTTGGAAGGAAATTCGGTGTAATGACCGTTGTCGCCTAATTCCGACAAATTTGGGGACTTAAAGAGATTTTGAAAATTAAGGTACTAAGATGGGTTCTAGGATGACAAGTTCTGAGAGCACCCTAAGAGGTTTGCCCCCTAACCCGTACTCAGATAGTCGGGATTTATGATTTATGATACGCTTATCGTTAAGTGGTAAGTAAGAACTAGTGACGACTAGTTAAGGTATGAGCTCATAACCTAGATGTATGACACGTTCGGTGACAAGTTCCGAGCAGCACCCAGTTCGATTGTCTTTAGGGTGGCCCATGAGGAAGAGAAGTTTCATGATTATGATTATGTCACTAAGTTTTGTCCCATATGAATGTTACTATTGCCACTTTATGCCACCAAGAATGATGATGCTTGATGTTATGTTTTATGTATGTGCATTAGGTAGTGCCATGCATATATTTTCTATTATGTTGCATTCATGACATTAAGATCATCCTAAAATGAATGGACCTTGGCTAAAATATATTTTTAAGTTTAAAATGAACTTAATACATGCTCAGTCGTTTTGTATAAATAAACCCAAGGTTCCTGAGGACGTAGATGATGACACCTAGGTAGTAGGAGGCCCTACTGAGATTCTTTAGCAAGATTCTCACTCTCTATCTTTTTCTTCCGTCACGCCTTCAGATGGCGGCGTCAGAGTGTTCGTGGACACCCCGACATGGGAGGTGCACTATGGCCCGGCTCACGGGTCATACCATTTTGAGGGGCAGTGCACGGTGCGGGTTCTCATGTTCGTAGGACGCCCATTCGCTCATCCCGTGCACACCCATCGCTTCTCCCCGACTGCACCCTATGGCGACGACGAGCGGGTTTTTGAGCCGTCTTGGCGTCGCATGACAAGAGAGTGCTCGCATGCACACCTCCGCCTTAGCCATGCGAGACTATCCCGACACGTGCCGGACCTACTTCTGGAGACCGACCCGTCCGAGACCCGCCTACTCATCCGTATAGCGAGAGCTCTGCCCTCTCCACCATTGATGAGGGAGGCGTTGAGGATACCGTGACTCAGCCCGAGCTTGACTGACGACGAGAGATGCGGCCACACCGCGGGGGTCACTCTCGATCCCCGTTTCGCCTCTTTATGCCCGAGGAGCTCGCACAGTTTCCCGGATACTTGCCTCGTTCATGAAACGGACGTCAGTAGGAGGTGACGATCGACCGATGGAGTACCCGGTTAGAGCACACACCACTAAGATGGGGATAATCCTTCTTTTGTTTAGAGGTTATCCCATTAGGTGCACTCGGGTAGGGGAGTAGATCATGCTTACATTTATGTTGTATTTCCTTTCCTATACTTTCCTTGTACTAAACTAAGTCCCACACTTATAAGTGGGCAAATTATTTATATATGAGATGATCTTCAGTGTTACTCATGGTGTGCCTTATGTTATGATGTTGTGAGATAATTGTTTCACTTTACATGGTGTACCG
Source organism: Dalbergia cochinchinensis (assembly GCA_031216125.1). Lineage (NCBI taxonomy): Eukaryota > Viridiplantae > Streptophyta > Magnoliopsida > Fabales > Fabaceae > Dalbergia > Dalbergia cochinchinensis. The sequence goes on from CM062372.1 coordinate 41,548,185, forward strand.
CTTATCGCATCACGCGGCTCTCACTTTTGTTTCCAAAAAAAAAAAATTACCCGTATTTTCCGCTAAGTAATTCAAAGTTAAATGAGAACTATGAAGTAACAGACTAATGATTAACCTAAATATATTCTAGAGTATTGGGTTAAAAATTAGGATGTTACAAAAGGAAAAGGGTCGAAACTTCAAAAGGAAAAAGGAACATTTTAAAACTCTAGGGTCTATGATCTTGATGATATAATAACACCAACATCATGAGACCTCATCATTGAGTCCTTAAAACCATTTTGAATCACCATCAAAACTAAAGTTCTCAAGAGTTCAAGAAAGGAAAAACTAGAAACATTCTTGCATCAAGAACAAAGATCAAGCTCTAGAGTTTGTTTCAAGTGATGAACATCATCATGAAACTCTCATCATCAAGCTCTTATTCCTTTGTTCTCTAAGGCCTATGGTGTAACATCCTAATTTTTAACCCAATACTCTAGAACATACTTAGGTTAAACATTAGTCTGTTACCTCATAGTTCTCAACTTTACTTAGAAATACTTAGCGGAAAATACGGGTAAATTTTTTTTTTGAAATACAAAGTGAGAGCCGCGTGATACGATAAGCGGTAAACCATGCAAAGTGAAACAATCGTCTCACAATCATCATAACATAAGGCACATCATGAACATCACTGAATATCATCCCATATATATATAACTTGCCCACTTATAAGTGTGGGACTTAATTTAGTACAAGGATAATACAAGAAAGGAAATACAACATCAAACATAAACATAATCTACTCCCCTACCCGAGTGCATCTAATAGGATAACCTCTAAACAAAAGAAGGTTTATCCCTATCTATGTGGTGTGTGCTCTAATTCGGGCCATCCTCGACCTCCTACTGGCGACCATCTCGTGATCGAGACAGATATCCGAAACCGAGCGAGCTCCTCGGGTGTGCAAAGGCGGAGTGGGGATCGAATATGACTCAGTGGTATGGCCGCATCTCCTGGTCGTCGTGGACGCCTGGGCTGAGTCACGGTGGGCTCGGTATCCTCTCGGAAGTCCATAGGTATGGTGGGGGAAGATGCCTCGGAGGGTACCTGGGTGGCGAATCCTCGGAAGGATCCATCTCCGAGAAGGACGATGGGCAACGGGCACATACTGGGGTAGTCTCGAGCGGCGGATCACGGAAGGTGGAGTACGGCGTAGCCTCTCCTCTCGGGGACGTCTTGGCGCTCGAACACTAGGTCATCGCCAAAAGGTGAGACGGGGGAGAAACGATGGGAATGTACAGGGGGAGTGAAGGGTCGACCCATGAACATGAATACTCTAATTGTGCATCGACCCACAAAATGGAATGACCCGTGGTCCGGGTCATGGTGCACCTCCCATGTCGGCGTGTCCACGAACACTGCGAACGTCGCCATCTGAAGACGTGACGGAAAGAAAGAGATAGAGGGAGTGAGAATCTTGCTAAAGAATCTCAGTAGGGTCTCCTACTACCTAGGTGCCATCATCTACGTCCTCAGGAACCTTGGGTTTAATTATGCGAAGAGTCTGAACATGCATTTAGTTCATTTTAAACTTCAAAATATACGTTAGCCAAGGTCCATTCATTTTAAGATGATCTTAATGTCATGAATGCAACATAATAGAAAATGTATGCATGGCACTACCTAATGCACATACATAAAACATAACATCAAGCATCATCATCATTGGTGGCATAAAGTGGCAATAGTAACATTCATATGGGACAAAACTTAGTGACATAATCATAATCATGAACTTCTCTTCCTCATGGGCCACCCTAAAAGACATTCGAACTGAGGGTGCTCGGCCGAACCGGTGTCACGCAGAACGTGTCATACATCTAGGTTATGAGCTCATACCTTAACTAGTCGTCACTAGTTCTTACTTACCACTTAACGATAAGCGTATCATAAATCCCGACTATCTGAGTACGGGTTAGAGGGCAAAACTCTTAGGGGTGCTCGGCCGAACCGGTGTCACCTAAGAGTGTAAAATGGTACCGATGTCACATGAGTTCTATGGAGGTGCTCGGCCGAACCGGTGTCATCCTAGAACCCATCTTAGTACCTTAATTTTCAAAATCTCTTTAAGTCCCCAAATTTGTCGGAAATTCGGCGGCCTAAACGGCCATTACACCGAATTTCCTTCCAAATTTGCTTTATGCCACATAAACATATAATCTCATAAATTCCTCATATGAATAACATCATCATCATTAGCATACTTCATGCATCATCATAAAACATCCAAATGCTTACCCTTACGGTAGCTTATGCTTTGACCCTTACGGGTCTTAATCTTGAGATATAGTTCTCTACATCCGTCGTTCATATTTTAAGCACCTAAGGCTCATAATTAAACATCATTCATAATCCTCTCATTTTACTTTTAAAATCTGAATAGCATAGGACAAGTTCTCTAACTTGTATTTACGGGGTTCTAGAACTTACGTTTTAGACCCTTTCTCGATTCCGTTTTCGCCGAAGGCGCTATGTATTAAATCTAACTCAATTATGAGGCATTCCTATGCTTAAGGACTAATTATTAACCATGTTTACCATGTTGTAAGGGTGCTGGACCGAATCCAGAAAATTAAATGTTCTAAGAGTTCTACATTTGCATTTTTACGGTTTTCTAGTTACTAGTTTCCTCATAGGTGCTAGAATTCAATTCTAACTCAAATGATACCAAGTTTTTCATGTCTAAACAATCTAAATCTGATTATGTCCCCATTAAAACAGTTTGGAAAAGTTCCATAAACAAATGGGTCAAAACTATGTTAAATTCTAGCTTTACGGTATTTTTAGTTAGCTAGTTTCTTACCTATCATGCATAGGATCGCTTCTACATCATCATATGATATTTTCACACATTCCAACACATTAAAACATCATCATACAGCATCACATTCATCACATCAGAACCGAAAACATCTTGCCTCAATAAGAGAATTAAATTGACATTTCTAGGTACATAAGTTAACTAGTTTCTCTTGGAATCATTCTAGAACTTCTAAAACTCTTTGCAAAACATTTTAATTTCTCAAGAGGCTAAGTGAAGCCTTAGGTCACTGACCAAAACATATTCCATCCCCTAAAAGAGATTGGAATCACAACTTATAATGACATAACCTTATAAAGAATTGTAAAACTTTAAGGAACACTTAAAACATAGGCTATTGGTCCTAGTAGCTAGATGAAAACTCATTGCAAGTCCATCATCACTACTTGGCCGAAAAACATACATTCAAAGTATGGTTTACATTAAACTTTAACTTGGAATGAAATGGGCAAGTCTTTGAGCCCTAGGTTCTTAAGTTACGACATAAACTAAACGTGCTCATGCTTTTCATTTTTAATCTTGCTTTCAAAGTAAAGTGATGACTTGAAATTAAATATGCAAGGCATAATTTAAACGTGCAAGCTTGAAAGTAAATATGCGAAGCATAATCTTAAACGTGCAAGCTTGAAAGTAAATATGCAAGATTCAATTCTTTATTTTAGTGCTCTTGGCCCAACAACAATCGACTTTAAGGCCGAAATAGATAGGCATTCGAGAAATTAATTAGGTGATAATGCAAGTTCAATTCTTTATTTTAGTGCTCTAGGCCCAACAACAATCGACTTTAAGGCCGAAATAGAAAGGTTTCGAGAATTAAATTAAATGAAGATGCAAGTTCCATTTTAATCTTTATGTTCTTAGGTGATAGCTTGAAAGTAAAGATGCATAGCAAGAATGTAAACATGAATGCAAGCATAAAATAAATTATGCACGTTCATTTTATCTTTCTAGAGCTCTTAACAAGACTTTAAAGGAACTTAAACCTCAACCCAAACTCATCAAACCAAGACAAAGTAAAAGTCTAGAGTTCTTAGAACTCAACATAACATATTTAGAAAATCAAACATCTAGCATGAAAAGGAAAGGTAATGGCCGAAACTTCAAGGAAAGAAAAGAAATGTTTGAAACTCTAGAATCCATGATCTTGGTGATATACTAACACCAACATCATGAGACCTCATCATTGAGTCATTAGAACCATTTTGAAACAACATCAAAGTTAAAGTTCTCAAAGGTTCAAGAAAGGAAAAACTAGAAACACTTTTGCTCAAGAACAAAGATCAAGCTCTAGAGTTTGTTTCAAGTGATGAACATCATCATGAAACTCTCATCATCAAGCTCTCATTTCTTTGAACTCCAAGGCCCATGGCCGAAAATGAGCAAGAACAAGAAAAGGAAAAGAAGTTCTAAAAAGAATCAAGAGAAACTATGAACATAAAGCTTGAAGCAAGAACTCTAAAGAAAGAATTCATGAAAGAAAATCCCTACTTGATGTGATGAACTTGAAGATGGAAGAAGAAGATGAAGAAGATGAAGAACTTGAGGAACTCCAAGAACTTGAAGAACACAAAAACTTTGAGAGAAAAAGAAAAGCTTTGAGAGTTCCTAAACTTAGCAAATGATCTAAAAGTGGTGCAAGCTCCTCAAGGCATTCTATTTATAGAGAAATGAAACAAATGGAGGGAGCTCATGGAGGAGGAGGTTTCGGCCATGAGGTGCAGATTGGAGGCTTTCCATGAGTTCCATGAGGTGAGATAATGTGTTCTTGAGGTATGGTGAGGTATGGTTCAAAGGATGGTGAGGTATGGCTCAAGGTATGGCTCAAGCATGGTTCTTTGAGTGAGAAACAATTTAATATGTGGTCAAAGGGGAAAGGTGCTGGTCGAAATGCATCAGCCCATGGGGAGGATTAGTTTGCATTTTAATTGTGGTTTAGAGTTGTGTTTAGGTGTATCTTTGATTATGCTTAAGGTTAGGAATTTGTGAGAAAGTGTTTAGGTAAGGTAAATGGGTAATTAAGGTGGTCTAGACATAATTAAGGAGTGGTCTTGCACCATTAGAGAGTTAAATCCTCAATTTAGAGTCTAAACAACTCTAGACACATTTCCTTGATTTAAGGAATTGGAGAGAGAAAACACTATTCAAGATTCCAAGACTAGGAATCTTGAGTTCTAAAAAGGGATTTAAGTTTAATCTAAGCAATTTTAGGTTCTAATTAACTTTAATAAATTATTTTGACTCTAGATTAATTAGGGAAATTAATTAATCTTCGTTTAGAGCCTAATATTGCTTAGGTTTGCTTAATTACGTCATTAAGCTCAAAAACACTATTCTAGGGGCAAAATCATAATTTTGCACTAAAACTGCCCGGGACCTCCGGGACTTGAACAGAGACCTCTAGACACATGAAAACATGTTTTTAAACCTCTGGGGAAAGTTCCAGGCTCAAACGGCACCATTATCCGCGTAAAAACGCTATAGGGGTATTTTGGTCATTTTGACCTGAAACTGCGGAAAACGAAATTTTCGCTTCCGAAAGCATTCAAAGGCCATTCAATCCCCTTCAAACATTGAGTTGACCCTTCGAGGATGACCGAGTTGGTTACCCTCGAGTTCGGGTCAGGAAATGACCTCAGGGGCATTTTGGTCATTTCCCTCGGACAGAAAAATCGGGGTGTTACATATGGCCGAAAATGGGAAGGAACAAGGAGAAGAAAAGAAGTTCTAAAAAGAATCAAGAGAAACTATAAACATAAAGCTTAGAACAAGAACTTTAAAGAAAGGAATACTTGAAAGAAAATCCCTACCTGATGTGATGAACTTGAAGATGGAAGAAGAAAATGAAGATGATGAAGAACTTTGAAGAACTTGAAGAACACTAGAACTTTGAGAGAAAAGAAAAGCTTTGAGTGTTCCTAAACTTAGCAAATGATCTAAAAGTGGTGCAAGCTCCTCAAGGCATCCTATTTATAGAGAGATAAAACAAATGAAGGGAGCTCATGGTGGAGGATGGCTTCGGCCATGTGTGCAGATTGGAGGGCATCCCATGAGTTCCATGAGGTGAGATAATGTGGTCTTGAGGCATGGTGAGGTATGGTTCAAAGTATGGTGAGGTGTGGTTCAAGGTATGGCTTCAAGCATGGTTCTTTGAGTGAGAAAATAATTAAACATGTGGTCAATGGGGGCATGGCTGTTCGGCCATGTTGCAATAAGGAGGAGAGTTTCTTGCATTTTAATTGTGGTTTAGAGTTGTGTTTAGGTGTATCTTTGATTATGCTTAAGATTAGGAATTTGTAAGAAAGTGTTTAGGTAAGGGAAATGGATAATTAAGATGGTCTAGATATAATTAAGGAGTGGTCTTGCACCATTAGTGAGTTAAATTCTCAATTTAGAGTCTAAACAACTCTAGACACATTTCCTTGATTTAAGGAATTGGAGAGAGAAAACACTATTCAAGATTCCAAGACTAGGAGTCTTGAGTTCTAAAAAGAGATTTAAGTTTAATCTAAGCAATTTTAGGTTCTAATTAACTTTAATAAATTATTTTGACTCTAGATTAATTAGGGAAATTAATTAATCTTCGTTTAGAGCCTAATATTGTTTAGGTTTGCTTAATTATGTCATTAAGCTCAAAAACACTATTCTAGGGGCAAAATCGTAATTTTGTACTAAAACTGCTCGGGACCACTGGGACTTGAACAGAGACCTCTAGACACATGAAAACATGTTTTTAAACTTCGGGGGAAAGTTTCGGGCTCAAACGGCACCTTTACCAGCGTAAAACGCTATAAGGGTATTTTGGTCATTTTGACCCGAAACTGCGGAAAACGAAATTTTTGCTTCCAAAAGCATTCTAAGGTCATTCAATCCCCTTCAACATTGAGTTGACCCTTCGAGGATGACCGAGTTGGTTACCCTCGAATAAGGGTCAGGAAATGACCTCAGGGGCATTTTGGTCATTTCCCTCGGACAGAAAAATCGAGGTGTTACAGCGAACCTTTCTTAAATATCTATAGCAAGCTCGATTGATTCACGAGATAATTATGTCGTAATTCTATTAAAATATATAGCAAGGAAACCAAAACATTTGTTTAATACAAAGTTAAGTACATAAGGGAAGTTCTTCTAAGAGCTTTAGCACACCTTTGTTCTCTAATATATTTACATACATATCCATTCCGCTAAATACAACATAATAAAAGCATTAACTACTACACTATTGCACTTCCGAATTCTTTTGCATAGCAGCCTCTTGGTTCTCTGCATCAACCTGGAGATGACACAGGAACACAAAACCATAAGGGTGAGAATTATACAATTCTTAGTAGGGTAACTCCCCAAATACATAATCACAATGTCATCGTCATCGCCCCAGCCACTTCAGTTTATCAAGAAAAAAGTGGTCATGCATTACATAGTAATGATTTATTTTTAAAGTTTCAAATCATGCTTCCGAAGTGGGTTACTTTTAACATTCATTTACTTAATATACACGTACCATACTACTCAACATCATTTACTGCTAACTTTCCACTTAAACATATTGGTCTCAATATCGATATTAAACTTCCTCACTTGGCGTATTAGACAAAGGATTACTTAGAAAATTTAATTTTTCAACTTGCCTTGGTCCTCAACTAATCTTATCACATCTGGGCATTACGTACCGCCATCTCCAGCGTGGCAATGATGGGTAATAGACTGCTTTTCAGGATTGAGTTCATTCCTATACATGATCATTGGATTTGCTTTCTCTAATTCTCACACAGGCCTATTCCTAGTCAGGTTTACTTTCTCCGAATCAATTCAAGGGTAGTCAGGTTTACTTTCCCCGATAGATCGGATTTACTTTCTCCAGCCCAAGAATCATAAATCTTACGCTCTTCTTGGTAGTCAGGTTTACTTTTCCTAACAAACTGGATTCACTTTCTCCAGTCCAGGAAATGCAATCTTATGCTTTTCTCTCACATGCACACAATTATAAGAAGTATTCATATCTATGTGTGCATAACCTCATTAATAAGCTCACATGCTCAATTGTTTATATTCACATTCATGTGCTCATGTCATACTAGTACAAGATGCCATTATTTCATCAATTCAAATCATCAATTCGAGTTCGGCACAACGGTAGACTCCACATATTCGTAGCACAATTTATTCTGCATTTCAAACCATCAAATCCAAGGCTATAAAAGTTATTTATGACACTTCAATGTGTCTAAAAGGCCTTGTAAAAATTTTACAACAAACAAAGTTCTCTAACCATATCAACTAAATTGTACAAATTTGGTAGTCAAAGACCACTTGTTCATAGCTCAAATCAAGATTGTCATAATTTTCAACCCAATCAATACAATTCAAAATAAAATTCACAATTGCAATTCAATCTGTTATCAATTTTGTATAAAAATTGCAAGAATAAATCTATCATTTACTATGATAATAAAATCATACAAGTTTACTGTTTCAGCTTCAACATTTCAGGTAGCAAAGTTACAACTTCGGTTCTTGATTTTTCTCAGGCAGTAAAAGTATTTGTCATCCACTACAAAATTTCTCAAAGTTTTCTTAGGATGTTAGCTTCAACATATAATTTTTATAGCTCATAAAAATGACTACAATTGAACCAGAAAATTCGTGAACAAATCCTACCCTGTTGAAATCTGAAAATCCAGCAAACCAATTCAAAATCTATTTTGATAAAAAAGATTTTTCCACAACACCAAACACTCCACCAAAATTAATACACCAATATCAACATATTATCAACCAATATAATCAGAAATTTTGGAAAAAACCAACAAGAATTTTCAAAATAGATTTTGAAACAAAAGAGAACAAATAAACCCTACTCTTGGAAGCCAATGTCTCTTTGTCTCTTGTATACTTCAAGATAGATGTTCTCTACCCCAAAGCTCTTGAAACACACCCATATCCTTGAAAGACCCCAAGAACTTTAACAACAGAAGATAACTTTTAAAGACTGAACTATCATGAAGTTACAGTACATTCAAATCATTTAGCTTCTATCTCATCCTCAAACTGCTTATGTTGTTTATCAGAAGGATTACTTTCTGATCATCTTGAATGGTCTGAGCATAACTTTTTGAAAGACTGAGGTTCTGGAGCTCACTTTCTGAAGCTTTTGGCTTTCATCTGCTGGCTTTCTGGAGTTGCCTTAAAATAAAAAATCCCAGGACATTCTTCATGATAAACAAGAATATCAACAAATTCCTTAGCTTTTCATCATCATCATCATTATGAGAAATCCCTAAAAGGATTGTTTCACATGGAATTGTGAAAAACCTTTTTTAGAAACAAAGCGTAATATCTGGAGGAATCATCACCAGAGAGCTTCCTTTGATGTTTCAAACAATGAGATTTCCGATATATCTATATGAAAGGAAAAAAAAACTTTTGGTACCCAAACTTTCATGGGTCCTTTTTTATTAGTATCAGATAAAGATATTTTTCTAACCTTTTTTAAGGAAAGTCCTTTTCAGGACTCATTAGTTGTAAAGGTATCTCTTTAAGCAATCTTGAGAAACAGAACTAGAAGATATTGTATAGATGAAGTTGGATAGATTTTTCTTCTGCTATTTCATCTGTATATATCAATCCATTTTCTCTGAGGCAAAAGATACTGACCATTTGTTATAAAAGCATGGTTTTTGAATATGTCTAATGAAACAGGTTAGATCTTAAGATACCATAAAGTCCTCTCAAGAATTCAGAAGAAATTTTTGACATGTTCATATAGCTTTTTGGAGGCTTCAGAAACATATAACTTGAGAAGAGTAAACTCTCTTGGAGTATTTCTTTCTTTCAGCTTTCCAGCTTTAGATTAGATCTTCTCAAGTGTTTATGGCAACTCTATGAGATCTTTGATTGATTGAGATATATAGACGAATAGGCTTGGAATCTTTCTAGCAACTTATCTCATAAACAGAATTAACAAAGATAGGATACTGAGACTTTTACCTCATGAGTTATTTATAATGTTCTGCTATGAAGTACAGAATGGCCGCAAGTTTTAGCGCAACAAGTCCTTCTGACCAAGACTTTTCTAGATGACTAGCACATTCTTCCTTTTTGCTCAGGGATAATTTGCTAAAGTGTTGTTATAGGCAAATGTTCTTTCTCAAAATGATCTTTGTCCTGATCTGTCACTTATGAGATTGATGTCCTTTTGATATGGTCGTTACAAACTTCAGACATGGACTACAGATAAAGAATTTGTCTGTAAAAACCAATCTCAAATAACAGTATTAGATTTTCTACTTCACAAAGAAGCTTTAGCAATTTTCATTACTTCATCATTGTAAGACTTCTGATATGTTACAAATAGGATCAAAGATATCTTGATACACGTTGAGATCCTTAAACACCATGTACTGATTGTCTCATATAGCCTTTCTCATGTAAGAACCCATGCATAGGTAACATATATAGTTTAAGCTTGAGGTAGAGACTTGATAAAAATGCTGATCTTTCTCCTTTGAAAGATCCTTGACAACAGGTCTCTTTTGAATCCTTTTCATCATATCAATGAACTGTGCCATGACTTAGAGTCTTGTGAGCAAAAGATCATCAGATAAAAGATTGATTTTTTAAAAAAAATATGCCATTCTATCCTTTGTATCTTTATCCTCTACAATCGTTAGATTACTCAACCCCTTAGAGGCCTAGCTCTTATACCACTTGTAGGTGAAGATGTGCATGAGAAGGGGGGTTAAATCATGCATTGATCCATTTTTTTTCATTTTCTGAAGCTTCTGAAAATAATTACTATCAAGTGTAAAACTTGAAGTGCAGTAGAAATAGGTTAGTAGCTTCAGAAAGTAGCTTTCTGATCCCTAAAGAGTAAAATGCTCATAATAAAAAGAATTAACAGAAGGCGATAAAGATATTTATACAAAACAAAGAAATGGAGAAAGATCCAACAAAGAAGAATGAATAAGATCAGAGAAAGAGAGATTGGACATAAGGAATTTTATACTGGTTCGGCCATCCTACCTACATCCAGTACTCAACAACTGTTGAGGTTCCATTATAACAATCATTTTCTCAACCTGAGAAAGTAAAAATGGATAGCCTTTACATTAGCCTTCCCAAGCTATCATCCAAGGATTTCAGAAATCACCTGTACCTAAGGATTTTGAGTAGTTCTCTACTAGCTTCTCCAAGCTAACATGAGTATCTTAACTCTGGCCTTTCAAAGCCAACTTGTGACTGACAGGCAACTCATTTAGCACGTTGTTAGTAGTCTTTTCCCAGCTTCTCCAAGCTATAAGTAGTCTTGACACTGGCCTCTCTAAGCTCAACCGAGTAGTCTTGACACTTGCCTCTCCAAGCCCAACCGTGACTGACAAGCAACTCCTTCAGCACGTTGCAAGTAGTCTTTCCCCAACCTCTCCAAACTACAAGTAGTCTGTTCCCGGCCTCTCTAAGCCACGAGTAGTCTTTGACTAGTCTCTCCAAGCTAAACCGTGATAAGCAAGAACATCTTGTTATCGCGTTGCAAGTAGTTTTACAGTAGCCTCTCCAAGCTATGCCTCACACTGATCACTAATGGATCAAGGATACAAAGGTTAAGTATTTGGGTTACTACTCAAACTAACCTACACTCAAGTTTCCTTAACATATACATGAAAAGTTCCTTGGAAAACTTGAATGACTTCCTTCTTCTATTTCTTCCATAAAAAGGGCTTAAATCTAACTAAGAATGTAGAAGGAAGATTTTCTTTACACTTCAAAGATAAAACTAATTACATGATAAGGATAGGATATTCTAGGAAATGGGAGGAGATTTTTTGTAGAGTTTTCTCTCTTGAATTTTCAAATCTCTCAACGTTCTTCAAGCTTAGCATCTCCTTATATAATGGTCATTCTTTGTGACAAGTGCCATAGATCAATTCTTCAAGTGAAATGTGTTGATCATCAGTTGTGTCTTGAAAAGAATAACTAGAAGAGAAGTTGACAGAACCGTCATATCGGTTCCAGAATCCATTATAAATATGAGCTTTCTGATCTTCCATCAGAAACTACTTTTCCACTTTCTGAGCAAGCTTTCTGAATTCGTCCTTCATGAAGCCAGGGTAGTTGATCATCGAGGCATAAGAGATGACGTACTAGTTTGAAACTAGTTTGACTTGAAGATTTGAAATTCAAATTTCAAATTCCCTCCGTTTTCTGTAGCATTCTTTGCTCCACTCACTGGTGAACTTTCTAAAGTACGCAATCAGTTCTTTGAAGTGCTTTTCACTTTCTGATCTTCAATCAAATCTTCTTTGCTGATTAGATCTTTGCAATTGTGATGATTGAAGAGTGAATAACACATTGCATATGGACATATTCTGATTTCTTCATCTTTAGTGTACTTTTTAGTGTCCCATGCTACTTTCTGAAGTCTCTTTCCTTGGTTTCTTGGTTCGTGACTTGATCTCCTTTAGTCCTTAAGCATTTACACGTTCTTTGCATGAGATAATGATAACTTCATTTAAGTTTAATCTCTTCACACTAGATAAAACATGTTTGCACATGTGTAGTAAAATTATTCTCGATTCAAGTCCGTTTTTGTGCTTTGTTCCATAAGTATGTATACATGCTTTGCTTGAAATAACATTCACTTTCTATTAGGCTCAATCTCTTCCCATGAGACAAATCATGCTTGCACATGCAAAGTGAAACATTATTCTTGCTTTAAGTCTGTAACATACTAACTGGATTTGACCTGTTATACTTTGTTAAGAAACTCAAGGTAAACATTAGTCATTCTTCAAAGCATTTTTTTGGAATTGGTTTTATTGTCATTCAAACCACATGAGCGCATAGGGTTCTAGAGCTAACATTTTAGACCCGAAATTTAATTTCAGGTAATATTTGTTTTGTGGGTATGGTATTTTACCCGTTCAATTAAATTATAGTATGTACTTTTTACACCATATGAGTATTGCAGTATAAGATGGACACCTAGTAGGACAAGTGTGTGGTCTAGAAAATGCCACACCATTGCCTTTTCTAGGGACCAATAGGATGTTTCCAAATTTTCATACATTTATCTTCAAGAAAAATCATTTTATCAATTTCATTTATTACACAATTATCACAACAATACAAGACAAACATGTTAACATTTCTCCCCTAGTATTTTTGACCAACAAACCCCCCAAATCAACCATCTCCATTTTCTTCTTCCTTAAACACTAAAATCTAGCTAGAACTCTAAGTTACAACATCAAAGTTCCAAGATCAAAGCACAAGTTACATACTATCTCTTGAAATTTCTATATCAATTCTCTAAAGAGAACCTTAACTATGTTAGCGATTATAGGCATAGCTATTGAGTTTTACTTTATAGCAGGATGATGTTTTATACTTTGATGTATTTTGATATGTGTTAGACAGTCCCTATGAAAACTATTTGGTATATGCCCCAAAACTAGTGGATGACTGTGTATGATGTAATGTACTGATATGTTTAGTACCTTGAGAAAATCTAATGAGACTTGTTTATACATTATTTTCTCCCTATTCAAAAGGTTTCACCTATATGTCACTAAACACTAATGCTTCGTACTAAGTAAATATGAACAAGGAAAAATAAATGAGTTAATTATTATATGACACATAAATACGACATGTAGTACCACACTCTTAATTACAATGTTACAACCTAGTTAGAACACTCTGATTAAAGGGGTGTTACAACAAGGAACTTGAACTCTTGGCAAACATAGCTAATAGATTAAGGAATCGGCCTAAAGTACAATGAAAACCTCAAAATAGGTACTAAGCTAATAACCCAATTGGGGACGCAAAAGCTTAACACCCGATGAGTGGGGGGACAATGGACATTTGTAGAAATCCTAGCCAATTATGAATGAGGTTATAACCTCGCTATAACTGCTTTATATGGCTTAAACCACGTGTTTGGAATCCTCCAGATGAACTAATAAAATGAAAAATAAATGACAAATCTTAATTTGAGAATTCGATTTCCAAGAAAGAGTTTGTTGAAGGTGCTCTTGATATTTAACTCTAGCACTCTGACTTTTGAGTATGTAACCTCATGTGATACTGGACCCTCATGAATGGGGGCTTCATTTTCATTATAGTGCTTCATGACTTATATTCTCAACTCGAATCTCTTATACAACTAATCTAAGAAGGAAGCCAGGTGCCTAAAGCCCATTTCGATACTGATGGAAGGTAAATCAACGCATTAAAAATGAAATTCGATGTATGTAAACTTACTCCAAAACCTGAAACATTTATTAAGCTTGTAAACTCAACATCCGATGTTGAAATCTCAAATGTCGAGTTGGGGGCTCCTATTATGGGAAAAATATATGGACCCAATACCAAGTGCACTAATTAATGGCTTATGACCCATTATCATTCTCATATCTCTATTGAAGGCAATGAGTAACCTTAGAAAGGTATGCACTTTTTCCTATTACTTTTACATCTCTTGACCACTTCCTGAATTGAGCGTCAAAGTTCTTGCAGGTACTCTACCCCTGTTGGGCCGTGGAGCTCGGAGCATGGAGGAGGATGATGCAATGGTCTCGTGTTCCCCAGCCTCTCCATACCTCAGATGTTTCCTATCTGATCTATGCTACTTATGAACTAGGACCAATTTGTCTAATTTTGTTTTATAAAGGAAATCAATTTATCCAATATAAAATTTAAGAGCAACTAATTTGGAGATTTTGTAAATTATTAAACAAAAGATATCTTGTTTCGGTCACTAAAAATGTTTGTTTGCAAATTGACCCCACACTTCTTGCACCGGAAAACAATGACTTTGCACCCACCTCGCTCGCTTCTTTCAAAAGCACCATATATACCTTTTACGAGTGTATTTTAAGCCTCTTTGTCCCTTTTGTCTTTTTGTTCATTCATTGGTTCTACCAATTCAACCACCCTCTCTTTTTTCCTCTGCCTCCCTGAATCTGAATTAAACCACCTAAACAGAATAAGTAATATGAAGAAGATCAGTGTATTACTCAGAAAGTGTAAGAGCTTATCAAGGCAGCTAGGAAGATCTTCATCATACAGTAGCTTGAGGTCCAAATCTGCGAAAGAGGACCTATGGGCTGCACATGGCATGCAAGAAGATGAAAAATGTGAAACAATATTCGTCGGCAGCACAAGGAAACGGTATGTGGTCAGCTCCAAGTATCTGAATCACCCTATTCTGAATGCTCTAATCAACAAATCAAAGCAAATGGGCAGTGATGAAAATGTTTTAGTGATCAACTGTGAGGTGGTTCTCTTTGATCATCTGCTGTGGATGCTAGAAAATGCAGATCCTATGTTCAATTCTGACTCTTTGGAGGAGTTGGCTGAGCTCTATGTGTATTAAGACTTTTCAAAGTGCAGATTGCAGAAGCCAAACATAATTATTATGTTAGCGCTTGCCTACATCTTGCATAATGTAAGTTGAGAGTCCTTTTTGTTTTCTTTAATATAACTTCATTTCTATGGTTCATTAAATGGTTCCGCAATTGCATAGCTGATTTCTAACTAATGGATTTTTAAGAAACAACTACTGCCATAGAAAAACTTTGGTAGTATTTTTCTTTTTCCTTTTTTTCCGCGCACGCTGAATGGATATTAAAAAAATAGGCTTCAAAGTTGAGAACGACCACTTGAAAATAGAATTACAGAAGGTGCATTCTTAATTTAGCCTTTAATTATGTGTGTATATATTGTTGGGAAAACATTCCTCCGCCTACAGATATCAAACAAATATTCAAAGCAAAAAAACACAAATTTAACATAGGTCGACCATTACTATCCATAACCATTAATACACAGAAGACTACTAAATTCAATAAAACAAATGAGTAAATCCCCAAATAAATCCATAACACATTACAAAATATGCACACCTCAAGTCCTAGGTCATCTATTGACTATTATAATTAATGTGTCCTTCACTTTGATTCAAATTGCAGACTGTAGTGCATGATATGGCTGCAATATTGTAGTTACATCATCGTCGCAATCACATTATGTCACAATTTTGGTGTCATCATATTACAGGAATGAGCCGCAATGTAACCGCATCACATTGCAATGGGGACCGCATTAGGATCCCAGTAGGTTGTAGTAGGCTGCAGCAGGCTCCATTTTAAGTGGCAAAAAAAAAATCATGTTTTATCTACTGCTATGCATGTCGCGATGATCACATTATCTACAATCACAACAATCGAAATTGTATGCATAGCCACAACCACAATTTAAAACCCTCTAGTCATTCTTCACAATGTTTTAAAACTTGGACCGAACAGGCCGATCCGATCGGTGAATTGATGAACCGGTCAAGTGGCTGGTTCGAGCAACGTATTAGATTGGTTTTGCATGGTGATCGGTATGAACCGGTAAGAACTGATGATTTTTCATAAAAACCGGTGACCCAGGAACCACCAGCTGCCGCCGTTGTGCCTCACCACCATGCCGTGCTGCCACTTTGCCTCGCCACTATTTCCCCCATCAATAGCTCATCTCACTGTTGCTATGAGAAAGAACATGAATAAGTGAGGAAAGAGAGAGATCGAGATTGAGAGAGAGAGAAAGAGAAGTTAACGAAGAAGATATAATGGACAGAAGCTAGCAAGTGAGGAAGGGAAACTAGAAAGGCTCTAGGACACGCACAAGTCAAGTGAAGTAGGGAAAGGTTCCAGCACAATTGAAGAGGGAAAGGCGCCAACTTTGATACCAAAGAAATCAAGACAAGAGGCTCCAGCACAAGTGAAGAAGGGAAAAGCTCCAACTTTGATATATTAGCGTTTTATTGGATTGGGCCTTGGACTTGCTTTTTTGTCATATTCTAAAATTGCATTTTTTTTTTGACACACAAGTGAAATTGCAATTTGCAACTACAAGATTAGATTTTTATTGTTTTGAAGAGTGTTAAGTTTTGACCCAAAAAAATAAAATATACAGTGATAACTAAGGACATGCCATGTATAATTTTAAAGATGTGTTAGATTTATTATATTTATTTTAGTTTTAAAGTATTTTATAATTTATTTAATTATATCCGGTTCAACCAGTGACTCACCAATTGAATCAGTGACCCATTAACCCAATATCTTGACTGGGTTAATCACTGAGTGAGTTTTAAAACTACGATTCTTCATGTAGCCTCCAACCCAATTTTTTATGAGCACATTAAACATACTGACATTGATTGTCATATGCTTGGGAGAAGTTGTATGCCGGTATCATCCATCTCTTCCTATCCCTACTTAAGCTTTCAGGTGGCAGAATTTCCGTTGGTCCCTTCTTCGTTTTTTTGGGTCCATTCTCTGATCATTAATCCAACTCGGGCATGTAGGATATACATGCTCCACTCCAAGCTTGCGGGGGTGTCACCGAGCTTACATGTGGCCCAAACCGATAAGGCCCAAAAAGAAAAGAGTACACATCATCCAGCCGAACAACTCCAGGAAGCTAAAGTACTGTATAACTTTCGACCAAAAACAGGACAAAAAAGCTACTGCATAACTCCTCACTGCTTGGTTTTGTAACTATGGGCCCCAAAGCATGGGTAGTTACTTTGCCATTCACATTAGCATGTTATTAACTGTAGTTTGGCGGTTAGTTAGTTAGGATTTGTCAGTTAGTTTGAAATTTAGTTGATTCTATATAAACAGATGCCAGGGTATGAAACTGTGAATTCATTGATCATCGGGTGCATTTATTTCGGATATCTGGAAAAAAAAATTATGAACCTTAAATTTTATATTTAACTGGAAAAGTTGATAATTAATTCTTCTTATAAAGTACTCATTTTAGCTTCTAAAAAAAATGAAAAACTGAATCTTGAGAGTCTAATTATTTTTTAAAAATTAATCAAACATATGAAAAATAATTTTTTTTTAGTGAAAAAAGTGATTTCAAGCTAAAAAAATCCCAATCCAAGGCATCCCATATCTCAAATTCTCAATACAGAATTTCAGTTTCTCATCATCTCTGAATTTTCTCTCTTGCTCTTTTCCTTCTTTCAAGTTCATGTTTTTGTTAATTGTTTTAGGCTTTAGACTTGTAGCCTTTACTGCTAGACGTAGGCATAATTTGTTAATGAATAATTGACCAGATCTATTGTACATTGCTAGGAAGCATTTACTTTTATTATTTGAACTGTTAGGCACAAGCTTTTCCGTTCTTTGCAGATCACATAATGCATTTGCGATTCACACTTGACCATAATTGTTCAATTAAATGACCTGGTGGAGCCTAATCTAGTATGGGTTGTAAAGTCACTTTGCCGAGCCATAGAAGTGGTCGAACCAACTTGGATATATCTGTTCAGAAATGCTATTTTGACATCCGCTTTGGGTGTCTCAGTATAGACACCGTAGAGGTGCACATATGGATTTAAAAATTTGGGTCCACAATAGTTGAGCTCGAAAAAGAAAAATTGCGCCCCTCCAAAATTTGGTTTCCTTCCTCTCAGTGTCAAAACTCCTCCACTCTACTCTCCTCTCTCACTTCATCCTGAAACTAACTTTGCAACCCCAAAGCTATCACCCCACACCCTTTTCCATATCCAGCCCTGTTCCAAAGTCCCCAACCCCATACAAACATCTTCCTCTTACTCGCAAAACCCCAAATTGCTTCCCCCACCACTCATCACTTCCCCCAAATCGCGGAATCCCTATCCCGCGCCAACCACTAGCTACACCCTTAAGCTCATAAGCTCCGTATAGCTCACTCTCCCTCACAACATTGCCACAACCATAAGCTCCCTCACAATCGCTCACTCTCGGTGCCTATCTCTATCGAACCCTTCTCTCCGGTTGTCCTTTGTTGGCACTGCGTTTTGTGCTATCGTCGGTGGTGGTCTTTGGCAGTTCCCTATTTTTCATGTTCTGTGTTGTTCTTCTCATATTGTGTGTGGGTTCTTTTCTTGGTGAGTGGTTGTGTTCTTTTTCGGGTGTTAGTCAATTCATTCAGCTATTGTATGTTGCTTTGTAGTTGTTTGTGTTTTGGAATTGTATGATGCAGCTGCAATGGAATTCCTAGACTTACTCTGATTTTTTTTTTCATTTTTTGGGTGGAATTTAGCTTGACGGTTGTTTCCTCACTTCTTCAAAAATATAAAATTGATCCTAAGCAAATTGGATGCATGGAAGTTAGTAGTGAAATTATCACTGACAAAAGCAAAGCCATCAAGACCTTCCTGATGCAAGTTTTTGAGGTATCTCATTCTCTATTTTGGTTTTGAGTGTTGATCATGTGAAACAGACAGCATACCAATGGGATTGAAGATCCTCACTCTATATCAATAATAGATTCTAGAGCTTTATGCTTGCTTCACGGTTGGAATAATACTAATTTATGTAGAGTTCTAATAGATTCTAGATGTTTTCTAATGCAGCATTTTTTAATGGCTGTCTCGTGTTGTTTTATGAAGTATAGATTGGTCCAAATTCAAAAAGGAATAGAAAGAAAGAAATTTCTGTATGTGCTTTTGTGATTCCTGCATTTTATATTAACTCATGTAACATTCAGGAGAGTGGTAATACTAACATTGAAGGTGTTGATTCAACAAATGCATGTTCTGGTGGAACAGCAACTTTGTTCAATTGCATGAATTGGGTGGAGAGTAGTTCATGGGATGCACACTATGGACTTGTTGTCTGTGCAGACAGTGCGGTTTGAGCTTGAAAATATTTTGCGCAAATTTAAGTTCTTCTCAGTATTGTTTTAAAGATATCAACAGTAATTTGAACATATAACCTGTAATACTAACTTGAAGTAATATGTGGTAGTGGGGTCACGTGTTGCCTTGTAGTAATCTCCTATCTCTAGATGCATGTGCATGAACATAAAATTATATAAATCCCCAATTAATACAAATTAGATGTTATATTTGCAATCTTAGCATTTCCTAGCTTCATGATTTTAGGTTGTGTTTCTAATGAAATTTCTGTGGCATAGCCTCATAACGTAGTTATAACAGTAGAAGTTCAATATATTTCCATCACATGAAAATATTTGAGGGAGTTTGGTTAGCTGAGTACAAGAAAGTTGTTTTTATCCAAATGAAGCTTCTTGTTGGCTAGAATGATATAATTTTCTCTTGAATCATGGATGAAAGAAATTCATTTACTAATGAAACAACAAAGTACAAACTGCAGAAGCTATATTGAACCATATAATTGAGTTTCACCATCTATACCCCATTGATGGTATAAAATTAACTTTCAAGGACATTGATTTCAGAAGAAAGCAACATGCAATAAAAGTCTTATTTGAAATGCCTACGATTCTACGTGTCTCATTGTTTGTTCTTATTGTACGGCTATTCTACTTTTGCTTATTTCTTCTCAAATAATGAATCAAGTTGTAGATATATGTACACCATCAAGCAATTTTCTCAGTGTTGACTTTATGTTCAGTTGTGTGTTGATGGACCTGCACATCCTACTAGAGGAGCAGCTGCAATTGCCATGCTTGTAGGGCCAGATGCTCCAATTTCTTTTGAAAACAAATTCAAAGGTAGCCACATGTCACATGCCTACGATTTTTACAAGCCAAATCTTGCAAGTGAATACCCAATAATGCTTTGTCACCTCCACTCTATTAATTGTACTCGCTTCATAAGTGTGTAATCAAGTGTTGTCTTAGTTTATGAGTGACTTGCTTCTGTTCTCACATTATGAACAACTCCACTTATTATCTATAATGAAGATATTTCCAATTTTCAGCACTATCTTTCTTTCTTTTTTTTTCTTTTTTTTTATGTTCTATTTTTCATTTGAAATGTTAATGAATAAGAAGGATCACAATCAAGAAAGCATCTACTAGGAAAACACATTTGTTGTCTTTGTGAACCAAAGCAATAGTGTCTTTAGCTAGTCCCATTTTCTTTGTGACTTATGAAGATTCCTCCTCCCACCCCCCACGAAACCACCACCACACAAGTAAACACTCAAGCGCGTTGTTTGGCTAAGGCAATAAAAACTCATGTGCCTGAACTTGACTATCGTAGCCTATAAGTCTTACACAACTTACTTAAACTCTTCCATAGCCTACGGCCATCTTCTGGGACCAATATGAAGAAATAAAAATGACACTAGCACTATAATGATTAGAATTTCCCTTGAATTGGATTGCTCATTATTGGTAATTTGGCATGGCTAGCTGGTAATTCCTTCTGAAAATGCTTATAATTATGTGGAAAAGCTAGAAATCCTGCAGGTTTCTTCAAAAAAATTTTCCTAATCCCATAAGCCTTACTCAATTAAAGTTTTTAATAGCCTTTAGCCATTTTTTTGGATCAATACCAAGAAATAAAAATGACACTAGTATTAAAATGATCAGAATTTTCCTTGAATTAGACTACTCATCGCTGGCAATTTAGTATGGCTCGCTGGTAATTCATTTTAAAAATGTTAATAATTATATACAAAAGCTAGTAATTCTGTAGGTCTCTTCAAAAAACAAAACCTAATCCCATAAGCAAACCCAATCCCATAAGCCTTACTCAGCTTAATTGAAGTCTTCCATAGCCTGTAGCCCCTTTTTTTGGATCAATACCAAGAAATAAAAATGACATTAGTACTAAAATGATTAGAATTCCCCTTGAACTTGATTGTTCATTGCTGGTAATTTAGCAGGGTATACTGGTAATTCATTTTGCAAATGCTGGTAATTACATGAAAAAGCAAGTAATCATGTGGGTCTCTTCAAATTTTTTTTCCTAATCCCATAAGCCTTACTCAACTTAATTAAAGTCTTCTATAGCCTATAGCCCTTTTTTTGGGACCAATACTAAGAAATAAAAAGACATTAGTGCTAAAGTGATTAAAATTTTCCTTGAATTTGACTGCTCAATGCTGGTAATGTGGCATGCTACGCTGGTAATTCATTCTGAAATTGATGGTAATTATGTGGAAAAGCTAGTAATCTTGCATGTTTCTTAGAAAAAAAAATTCCACTCCCATAGGCTTTACTCAACTTAATTAAAGTCTTCCATAGCTTGTAGCCCTTTTTTAGGACAAATACCAACAAATAAAAATGACACTGGTGTTAAAATAATTAGAATTTCTCTTGAATTGGACTAGCAATTTTTGAAAACGCTGGTACTTATGTCAAACAACTAGTAATCCTCCAAGGCTTTTTAATTTTTTTTTTCAATACCATAAGTCTTACTCAACTTAAAGTCTTCCATAGCCTATAGCTCTTTTTTGAAACTAATACCAAGAAATAAAAATAACACTAGTGCTAAAATTATTAGAATTTCCCATGAATTGGATTGCCCATAGCTAGTAATTTTGCTTAATATGCTAGTAATTGAGAGAAAAAGTGAATAATCCTGCAAGTCTCTTAATTTTTTTTTCTCATTCCCATAAGTTTTACTCAAGTCTATAGCCTTATTTGGGGTCAATGCCTACAAGTAAGTATGACACCAGGGATAAAGGTATTAGAATATTCATTGTAATGGATTGTGCACATACTACTAAACATACAAACAATTGCCGACCAATTTACATGCCATCTAATAAAATATCTATTCTATTCCTATAACACAACTCTGAATTAAAAAAAAATCACATGTCATTGATATTGTCCTTCTTCACACTTCATTGCAATGTCCTATAAAGTTTCTTATCATGTTCTAATCGCACATCTGATGTGAATTGTGACCATGACTTCCTATATTTAATAGCCAGAATTTTAGTGATGAGAAAACCACTACCTTCATGTACCAATAATTCCTCCATATTTGCTTATGCATGTTTCCTTTTATCTATGGCTTCCAATTTCTCATGTCTTTTTCGAGTCAAAGAAAATGCATCAGCACCATAAATTTGTATTGTATCCTAGGTTCGTGCTTAAAATTATTCATTTATAAGCTTATATGCTTTACAACCATGTTTAATTGCATTCTGTTAATTGCCATAAATTTATAATGTTTAATAACATAATTCAAAAAGAAAAACCTTAGCTATTGGCATGTCAGCTCATACAAATTTGTCATATTATCGTAGAACAGACATTTTGGACCTAAAATTTGAGGTCAACAAACCTTCTAACACAACATGAACAACATTTGTTGCATTACATTGGTAAGAATCACAAGACAAAGAATGAGCAGAAACCTAATAGATGAAAAATGAAAACACAGAACACTTTATTTTCAGTAGAAGCAATTTATTTTTATTCACCTTAATCAATAAAATGCCATTTGGCACATATATGCCAACATCCTCATCCCATTTTATAAGCTGTAATCATACAGATATTCTATGTTATATTACATCCTCAAAAATTGACACGGTTGCAAGAATAGCATATTCTATCATTTCCTATTTGTGATATCAAAGAAAGCAATTCCTTGCAAAAAAACTAATGGTTACTGCCCTTCAAAAAATATAACAAAATTTAAGTATGTCAAATAAGAATTTTACTCTGTCTTCAGTTTCCACCCTCGAGTAGCAAGCGCTTCATGAACTCGTTTAGTTGCATCAGCAGTATCATTAAGGGGCGGATAGCTTCAACTTTCTGTTATCTGAAATTTTAAAAAAACATGCCCATTAAAACTTAGGTGTTCAAATGTCAAAAATGCAAGATATATCACAAATTCACAACAAATGCCCTTCTGCATATTAATTTTAATCATTGTATTAGACTAGTAGAATGCTAACTTACATCTTTAGAACTTGTAAAAGGCCTAACAACTCCTCTTTCTCTCAATGATTTGTGGAATTCAGTAAACTTCCATTTGCAATGCTCAGCTCCCATAACATAAACAGGCTTCTTATGGGAATAATAAATTTGGTTTCTTGATAAAACAGAGTATCGAAAATTAAAATACATGTATCAAGAGATATCAACTACAAGAAAAACTAAATTTTTAGTAAAATCATTCAAAGAGACAACACTAGAATTAGCATTCCCACAAAATTTAGTTTTCAAGCAACATATTTCATATTTCCTAACCACCACTAGCATGAAAATAAGAAATAATCATCATCTTAGCAACAACATTCATTTCACCTGGCTCCTAGAATAAGTCAGCTATCACTTACACTCAGGGGTACAAAATTTAACTTAAACCTTTTCCCCAGTTTTCTATGTAACTTCTGCATTTCCATTAAGCCACTCTCCTAGTTTCTCCTAGAATAACCATTAATACCACTCTATTGAATGTTACACGAGTTAATATAAGATGTAGGAATCACAAAAGCACATTTAGAAATTTCTTTCCTTTTATTCCTTTTTGAATTTGGACTAATCTATACTTCAAAAAACAACATGGGACAACCATTAAAAAATGCTGAATCAAAAAACATCTAGAATCTATTAGAACTCTACATAAATTAGTATTATTCCAATCGTGAAGCAAGCATAAAGCTCTAGAATCTATTATTGGTATAGAGTGAGGATCTTCAATCCCATTGGTATGCTGTCAACACTTAAAACCAAAATAGAGAATGAGATAGCTTAAAAACTTGCATCAGGAAGGTCTTAATGGATTTGCTTTTGTCAGTGATCATTTCACTACCAACTTCCATACGTCCAATTTGCTTAGGATCAATTTTATATTTTTGAAGAAGTGAGGAAACAACCATCAAGCTAAATTCCACCCAAAAAATGAAAAAAAAAATTAGAGTAAGTCTAGGAATTCCATTGCAACTGCTTTATACAAATCCAAAACACAAACAACTGCATAAGCAACATTGATCAACTACAATAGCTAAATGAATTAACTAACACCCCAAAAAGGACAAAACCACTCACTATGAAAAGAACCCATACGCAATCTGAGAAGAACAACACGGAACACGAAAAATAGGGAACTGCCAAAGACCACCGCCGACGACAGCACAAAATGTGGCACCAACAAAGCACAACCGGAGAGAAGGGTCCGACAGAGATAGGTACCTAGAGTGAGTGATTGCGAGGGAGCTTATGGCTATGGCAATATTGTGAGGGAGAGTAAGCTATACGTAGCTCATGAGCTTAAGGGTGTAGCTAGTGGTTGACGCGGGTTAGGGATTTCACGATTTGGGGGAAACGACGAGTGGTGAGGGAAGCAATTTGGGTTTTGCGAGTAAGAGGAAGACGGTTGTATGGGGTTGGGGAGTTTGGAAAAGGGCTAGAAATGAAAGAGGGTGTGGGGTGATAGCTTTGGGGTTGCAAAGTTAGTTTTAGGATGAAGTGAGAGAGGAGAGTAGAGTGGAGGAGTTTTGACACTGAGAGGAAGGAAACCAAATTTTGGAGGGGCACAATTTTCCTTTTTCGAGCTTAACTATTGTAGACCCAAATTTTTAAATCCATGTGTGCACTTCTAGGGTGTCTATACTGAGACACCCAAAGAAGATGTCAAGATAGCTTTTCTGATATTTGTTAGGGTATGAAACATTTGTTATTTTAACACCAAAGTGGGCACCTTTTATGGTTGGACGTCTCATGTTTAGGCTCCACCATAACCCACATTAAAATTAGTAAAAAAGCTCATCTTAATTGTAGTGTCCACTCCAATTCTCTCTCAATTTGCTGCTTCTTCTTCACCTTTGATCTCAAAGCTCACACCAACTCCTCTAACATTCTACTTCTCTCTCATCCTGCTACTTCTCCTTCATCACCTTCAACTTAATTAGACATGATTAGGGAGTAATTGCAGTGCTGTGCTACCATCGATGCTAACTCTTCCACTGTTTCAACCTCACGTTCAGATCTATTCAGCCACTGCAACTACATTTCATCCATGAAAATGAGCCACACCATTGCAAACCTATCTTTCATCGCCGCTTCTTGCGTCACCACTGCACATCTGCCACGGCGGACCAGCCCACAGCCATCCACCAGCTTTTCTCCGTCTCAGCCCTAGGGGAATTTAGTGACCAGCACCCTGTGAAGTCCTGCCTCGCACTGTTGTCAGTGTCCTACCTCAACTGTTGTTGGCGTTCAAGCACCAATAGCCATTAACAGCAATTTTGCTCGTGTTCCTAATTTGTTGGTTGCTGTTGGATCTGAAGTTGGATTTCTGATTTATGCTTGATCTGAAATTGGATCTCTAATTCTTGTTGGATTTGATCTTAACCCATCTTCTCCTATGTGTTTTCAAGTCATCTTCTCTGATATGTTTTATTTCTATATTGTTGGTTTGAGTTGCTATAATTTTAGATCTGGTTTCAGCAGCTCAGAGTTGTTTCATGACTGTGTTTGCTATTGAATTTGGTTCAACATTTGTGGTTGGTCCTTAGAATTTGTATGATAGTAGTGATCGAGAGAGCAAGAGTACGGGGGAGAGCACGGGAGTGGAAGAGGGTGGGTCAAAGGAGACTTGAGGATTCTACCTTCCGATTACACGGAAGAGGGAATGATAGTTACAGGGACGTGAGAAGACATGTACAACAGCCACAACAGCATATGAATATGGTTTAGCAGAGATTGGAGCATGTTTCTTACACAGTGTTTGTGGACAATTTGCCTAATTCAATGTCAAAATCATGGCTGTGGCAACTGTTTAGTCATGCTGGGAGGGTTACTGATATTTTTATTTCATGGAAAAGAAGGAAAGGAACTCAGAATCCTTTTGTGTTCGTCAGATATGCCACCATTAAGGAAGCTCATGCAGCGATAGTAGATGTGTAACACCCTAAAAATTAGTTAAAAATTAATTTGAGCTTTATTAGTCATAATTTAAAAAATCTGACAGTTTTATGAATGATGAGGACGATCCAACGGTTTTGTAAAAAAAAAAAGTGAATAGTAGCCTACGGACCCCACCGGCCTGTTGGGACAGCCGAAACCCTAGAATTGGGCCCTGGAGACATCCAAAATTTAGAAATTATAAGATTATGGTTAGAAACAGGTAGAAATAAAGATTTTATACCCGTAATTATTTTTCGGGCAATGTTTGATTACCCGGGTGCACTGTTTTACTCATTCGGTAAGATTTCAGCGTGCAATTTTTAACACTGAAAGATAGTTTAGTCTCTACAAAAGGGTAATGTATATCCATTTTGACTTAGTGAATAGCTAAGATCTAATCTTGCTTTACAAGATTAAATTCTAGCCATCTATTTTTCTTTCTTAGATTAAAGCTTATCTACTTATAATATATAATATATAATATATACCTTTTATTATAAGATCAACACAACTTCAAGCTTCAAAAAGAAGCCACACCTTCGGCCATAACCAGGCAGCAGCTCCATCTTCCATTTTCAAAGAGCTCAAGCCTTCAAAGCCTATAAACACTAGTCTAGAGTTATTGAAACTTCAAAGTTCCTTTACTAAACTTGTTTTATACTCCGATATCTACCAAACCAACCGATTAGAATTTTAAATAATCTCCAAGCTGAACCTTGAGCTATCATTCTCTGCTATTTAAGGAAGGGTTAGGTGCTGTTTGGAAGACTTGGAGAGAGGAAAAATCATTTCTGATGGAATTAGAAGCCTTAAAGCTTCACAAGTAGGGTTTTTGTGACTTGTTCTTGTGATTTCTGTTCTTGCTAATTTTGGCTTGTTTCAATGTAATAAAATCTGGTTCTTCTGAGATGTTACACTTAGATATTCATATATTTGCATAGATGGATTAGTTTGGTGTTGGGGAAAAATCAATTTTGTCAAAAATATGTTGAGAAATACTTGCTGGATTTTCAGTTTTTGTATAGCCAGCCACTGATCATGAATTTTCTGACCTAGTTCGAGGTTTTAGATTGAGCTGAAAATTTTGTATGATGTAGCTAACATGTTAAGGTATCTTCAATAAAACTTTTGAGGTATTCTGGTCTCTTTTGCTACATCTAAAAAATCAAGAACCGAAATTGTACCTATGCTGCCTGAACTATTGGAACTGAAGCTGCGAATTTGTCTATTTTTGTTACCACAGCAAACGATTGATTTTTCCTTTGAAAATTTTACAGGGTATTAGAGACATCTTAAGGTTTTTCCAGGATTTTTATTCCCAATTTTCGAGTTTCATTTGCTAGAGTTAAAAATTAGGGAATTTAGGAATTTAGTTGAGAATCAATGGTCTTCGACAACCAAATTTGTCTAATTTTGTTAACATATTTAGAAAACACTTTTCACTATGAAATTTTTATGAACTTTGTGAACGCATTGAGGTGTTATTGAGAATTTTTATAGCCTCAGATTTGATGGTTTGAGTTGCATATTATATTGTGCTACAAATATATGAAATATGTCATTGTGTTGAAAATAAATTGATGCTTTGAATTGATGAAATAATGGCATCTTGTACTAGTATGACATGAGTAAATGAATATGAATATGGATAATTGAGCATGTGAGCTTATTGATGAGGTTAGGCACGCATAAATATGAATGCATATTACAATTGCTTACATGCGAAAGAAAAGCATAAGATTATGTTCCTTGGGTTGGAGAAAGTAAATCCAGTTTGTTAGGGAAAATAAACCTAACTATCAAGAAGAGCATAAGATTTATAATCCTTGGGCTAGAGAAAGTAAATCCGATTTGTCAGGGTAAGTAAACCTGACTACCCTTGAATTGAATCAGGGAAAGTAAACCTGGCTAGGAAAAGGTCTGTGTGAGAATTGGAGAAAGTAAATCCAATGATCATGTATAGGAATAAGCTCAGTCCTGAAAAGCAGTCTATAACCCATTATTACCACACTGGGGATGGCGGTACATAACGCCCAGACATGACAAGATTAGTCAAAGGCTAAGGCAAGTTTAGAAAGTAAATTTTCTAAGAAATCCTTTGTCTTATATACCGAGTGAAAAAGTTTAGTATCGATATTGAGACCAATATATTTAAGTGGAGTGTTAATAGTATATGATGTTGAGCAGTATGGTATATGTACATTAAGTGATTGAATGTTAAAAGTAACCCACTTTGGGAGTATGATTTGGAACTTTAAAAATAAACCGTTATTATATAATGTATGACCAAATTTTCTTAATAAATTGATGTGGCTGGGGTGATGACGATGACATTATAATTATGTATTTGGGGGAGTTACGCTACTGAGAATTGTATAATTCTCACCCCTATGTTTTTGTGTTCCCGTGTCGTCTCTAGGTTGATGCAGAAAATTGAGAGATTGCTGTGCAAAAGAACTCGGAATTGCAATAGTGTAGTAGTTAATACTTTTATTATGTTGTATTTAGTGGAATGGATATGTATGTAAATATGTTAAAGGACAAAGGTGTGTTAAAGCTCATAAAAAAGCTTCCTTTATGTATTGAACTTTGTATTAAATAAATATTTTGGTTTCATTGCTATATATTTCAGTAGAATTGTGACCTAGTTATCTCACGAATCAATCAAAATGGCTATAAACATTTAAGACAGGTCCGCTAATTTATAAGTAACAACTCTCAAGCATGATGTCATGACCTAAGGATGACGTTATACTTGGGAGGATGCTACAATATGCACGAGGTGGAAATAAGAGGATGTAAAGTTAGTGTTTCTATGGCTGAATTTAGGAGAAACCAATTGAGAGAAAAGAACAGAGAAAATGCAAGAGGTGCCGGAACAGTAGGTACATGGGTCACACCTGTTGTGCAACAAGCAAACCCTGGTGAAAACTATGGTGAAGGAGTACAGAATGGAAGATCTTTTAAAGATGCTTTTTCCAACCATGGATACCAAGAAGTAGAGGATAAGATTACAAAAGCAAGAAGAGTGAACAACGAGGGTAAGAGTGTTAATAACAATGGTATTTTGAAAAGTATCTGTGGGAATACCAACCAGGAGATGTTGCCTCTAGTGGAAATGTGTGATAGGTGAATCATTATATCCGAGTGAAATTAGTTCCATGTCAGATTTTTTACGATCAACATTTCCATTTGTTGAAAGAGTAAGGGAATTGGATTCACACAAAATTTTGATTGCATTTGATTATAAAGAAACTATGGAGGACATCCTTTACAACAATACTGGCTTACTAGGAGAATACTTTTATGAAATCTGAAAATGGTCAATTGCAGAAGTGAGCAAACATAGAAGGGTATGGATAGAGTGTTTTTGTATTCCTCTTCATGCTTGGTCATTAGAAAATTTGGGGAAAATTAGAGAAATATGGGGCTCTGTGATATGTTTTGACTATCAAACCTCAAAAGGATTATCTTTTTCTTCTGCATAAATATTGTTGGATACTTCACAATTTTCTTTTATTCAAGGAAGTGTGTGTCTCTCTGTTAATGGTGTTGAGTTTCATATTTTCATTAAAGAATCAAATACGAATTTCAGTTTTTGGGCTCCTGGAGTTGTTGCTCAAGTACAAAAGAATGGTGATGGTTTGTGAATGTCAAATGAAGATGGAGAAGATAATATGTCAAAATCTTCTTCTGACGGAGAGGATTATCACAATCAAGATGGGAAATTGGATAATGATGTGGAAGATATTAATGGGTCTTTGAGACTAAATATGCCTGATAATAGGGTTCATGAGTTGCCTAATGTCATTGGGTACATGAACTACCAAACATCACTGAATTGGGAAGTAAGGAACAGTCAAGAATAATAACATTGGAGGATGATAGGTGGATTGGTGAAGTCATTAGCAGTTTTGGTTTGAAAAACAAAAATCCCAAGAAAGCAAGTGGGGTTGAAGTTGGGCCTTATACAAATCAGCCTCTGTCTCAAGATGGAGTTGTTTTCTCCACTTATTCTACTAGTTCAAAACCACCGAGTTTTAAAATCTTGGATAATCCCATTTCCAAGAATGGTTCACAAAGTTTTGTACCAGATTCACTTCTAGCTGATGACTACATCAAAAATCACATCTAATTCATGGAGGATAGAGGGATCAATATGGTTGCTAATAGTGATGTTGATTCAGATTTAGATATGGAGATTAATTTTCCTCATGGGGTGGTTGTTCAATCATGGGGTGCCGGGAAAAAAATAGGCCTTTCATCCCACTGTGAAGATGCGGTAATTCAAACCATTATGGATGATCATGATGATGACAGATCTAGGAATGGTAAAAGGTCCAAAAAAAAGAAGAAGCCCAAAGGAGAAAGATGAATCAAAAAGGTAAAAAGAAAGGTGAATTCTCTCCTTAAAAATGAAATTTGTTTGTTGGAATTTAAGGGGTGTGGGGAGTAAAGCTAAGAGAGGTGTAGTTCAAAATTTTTTTAGGGATTTAAAAGCTGTTTTTGTAGGTTTGATAGAAACTATGAAACCAAATTGGTCTACTTATGAGGTTAGAGGCATGTGGGATTTAGATGATGTATGTTGGGTTGCTGCTGATGCATAGGGAAGGAGTGGAGGTATTTTATGCATGTGGGATTAAACTTTTTTGTCAGATGTGCTGATTATGAATGGGGATAGATGGATTTGTGTCAAAGGCATGATTACTTAATAAGGAGATAGCTATAGGAGTAGTCAATGGCTTTCATGACAGTGAAAGTAAAATTAGATTGTGGTAGCAATTGTCTGAGGTCAAGGCTAGAGTTGATGTTCTTCTAATATTAATAGGGGATTTTAATGAAGTCAGAAGTCCGAAGGAAAGAAAGGGTTGTTTAAGTATGTCTAGGGATATGGAACAATTTGCAGAATGGATTGATAAAATGGGTTTCATTGAGCTACCTCTAATTGGTAGAAAATATGCTTGGAGGAGAAGACAATTGTGTAGTAGGATTGATAGAGTTCTTGTTGATTCTTTTTGGTCTCAAACACTGAAAAATCTTAGACTATCAGCACTGAATTGTTCTTTGTCTGAAAATGTACCTTTGTTGGTTCAAGCTAAGTCTGTAAATTGGGGACCAAAACCTTTTAGGAGTTTAGATATGTGGTTCTCCTACCCTGGCTTCCTTAATTTCATTGGGAAGGAGAGGGACAACTATGGAGAACTATGTTCAATGCAGAAACTTCAGTCCCTAAAAGCTCCTTTAAGGAAAAGGAATAAGGAAGTATTTGGAAATTTTGAGTTTAGAATTAAATAGTTTGAAGATGAGTTAGAGACTATTTCTAGAAAATTAGAGGAATGAGAGCTTGAACTGGTTTCTCTTGAATCTTTTGGAACTTCTTTTCTTCTTCTTTTCCTTTTCCATTTTCGGCCTTAAGCCCTTGAAAACAAAGGAATGAGAGCTTGATGATGAGGGTTTCATGATGATGTTCATCACTTGAACAACCTCTAAAGCTTGATCTTTGTTCTTGAGTTAAAAATGTTTATAGTTCTTTCTTTCTTAAACCTTGAAATCTTTAACTTTGATGATGTTTTAAAATGGTTACGTGAACTCAATGATGAGGACCCATGGTGTCAATGTTAATATATCATCAAGATCATGGTCTCTAGAATTTCAAAATGGTTCTTTCTTGCTCTTAAGTTTCGGTTTCTTTCCTTTCCTTTTCTCTAAAATTTTCGGCCAACAATTGATTGGATGAACCATCATAATAGCTTGATGATGAGAGTTCTAGTTGGTGACTTTATGTTCACCACAAAGAAATCTCTAAAGCTTGAGTTTTCTTAAAGGTGTTATAAAGTTCATTTATGGTTATATTTTTAAGGAATGTTATCTTGAGTTCTAAGAACTCTAGACCTCACTTTATCTTATCATGATGAGTTTGGGTTAAGGTTTAAGTTCCTCTAAAGTCTCGAATGAGCTCTAATAAGAAATAAAATGAACTCACATTCATATTTATATTCAAGCTTATACATTGCATATTTACTTTGAGCTTTGCATTCATATTTATTTTCCAAGCCATCATCTAAAGTTAAAAGATAAGGAATGGAGTGCATCTCATATTTAAGTTCTTGTCTAGCATATTTACTTTTCATAACTAAAGAACGTAAAGAATTAAAATGAGAGCTTGCATATCACCTAATTAATTCTCAAAGCCTTTCTATTTCGGCCTTAAAGTCGATTGTTGTTGGGTCTAGAGCACTAAAATAAAGAAATGACATGCATTGCATATTTGCTTCAAGTCTTGCATATTTAAATTTCAAGCCTTGTATATTTATTTCCAAGTCTTGTATATTTACTTTGAAGTTCTCACTTTACTTTGTAATGAAGAATAAAAATGTAGGGCATAACATATTTATATTTTGTCATCACTTAAAGACCTTAGAGCTCAAAGACTTGCCTATTTTATCTCAAGTTAAAGTTTAATATGGAAGCATTCTTTGAATGTATAATTTCGGCCAAGTAATAATGATGAGCTCGGAATGAGTTTCATCTAGTTACAAGGGCCAACAACCTATGTTTTAGGATTTTCTTTAAGCTTGATGAGTTTTATAAAGTTATGACCAACAAAATTTATGATTTTAATCCCCTTCTAACGAAGAATTAAATTGGTTATTGACCTAAGGTTGTTTTTGGCCTCTTGATAAAATAAAATGGTTTGCAAAGAGTTTTAGAGGTCCTAAAATGATTCCAAGGGAAACTAGCAACTTATATGCTTTAGAAATGTCAAATTATGTGTCTTTTTGGACTTGAACAATTCGGTTCTACCTTGATGTGTTTGTTGCTGTATGATGATGTTTTGATGTGTTAGAATGTGTGAAAATGACATATGATGAGGTAGGAACACTTCTATGCATGTTAGGAGAGAAACTAGCTTCATAGAAAAACTGTAAAGTTTGAATTTAACGTGTATTTAACCCCTTCAATTCTAATCAATGCCAAAACTGTTTTAGTATGATAACAATCAGTTTAGAATTGATTAATCATGAAAAATTTGGTTACATTTGAAGTAGGATTGAATTTTAGCGTCTATAGAGAAACTAGTAACTAGAAAACTGTAAGAGTGCAATCCTAGAACTCTTAGAACATTTAATTTCTGGATTCTGTCCAGCAACCTCATAATATGGTAAACATGGTTTATGATTAGTTCTTAGGCATAGGAATGCCTCATAATTGGTTTAGATTTAATTTGTAGCGCCTTAGGCGAAGACGGAACTGAGAAAGGGTCTAAAACATAAGTTCTAGAACCTCGTAATCATAGATATATAACTCTGCCCTTGGAGTATGATGCTGCCCAGATTTATTAAAGAACATAAATGATAGTAAGATTTGTTAGAAGAGAATCCGTAGGTATATAAGAGGTTGATAGAGAATGATAGAATAATTACATCTCAAGTTTAAGGCCCGTAAGGGTCAAAGCATAAGATACCGTAGGATCAAGAGCATAATGAGTTTCAATGTTATATGTGAATGTATGTTTTATTTGAGAATGATTATGTAAACGTATGAAATTATGATTGAGGATACATGTTCTACTTGTTTATGTGGCATAAAGTAAATTTGGAAGAAATTCGGTATGCCGCCATTATGCTACCGAATTTCTGATAAATTTGGGGACTTAGAAAATTTTTGAAAAACCTATGAAATTTTCTTTATAAGATATGAGGTACTGAGATGGGTTCTTGGATGATACCAGTTCGGCCGAGCACCTCTAAAGAACTCATGTGACATCGATACCAAGATGTATTCTTGGGTGATACCGGTTCAGCCGAGCATCTCCAAGAAAATGCCCCCTAGCCCGTACTAAAGAGTCGGGATTTATTTATGATACGCTTATCGGTAAGGGATAAGTAAGAACTAGTGACGATTAGTTAGGTATGAGCTCATAACCTAGAGATGTGACATGTTCTGGGTGACACCGGTTCGGCTGAGCACCCCTAGAATGAATATCTTTCAAGGTGGCCCCATGAGAAAGTAAAGTATGATGATTATGTCACAAAGTTTTCCCCACATGAGATTTCAATTGCCACTTTATGCCACCATTATGATGCTTCTTGATGTTATGACTGATGTCCTTGCATTAAGTAGTGCCATGCATACATCCTTTACTATATTGCATTCATGACATTAAGAATCATTCTAAAATGAACGGACCTTGGTTAATTATATTTTAAAAGCTTAAAAATGAACTTAGTGCATGCTCACTTATTTTATACACTAAACCCAAGGTTCCTGAGGATGTAGATGATGACACTTAGGTAGTAGGAGGCCCTACTGAGATTCTTTAGCAAGATTCTCACTCCCTCTATCTTCTCTTTCTGTCACGTCTTCAGAAGGCGACGTTCGTGGTTTTTGTGGACACCTCGACGTGGGAGGTGCACTATGATCCGGAGCACAGATCATATCATTTTAAGGGTCAGTGCACAGTTCGTGTCTTCATGTTCATTGGACAACCCTTTGCTCATCCTGTGCATACCCATCGCTTTTCCCTGACAGCACCCTACGGTGATGACGAGCGGGTTTTCGAGCGCGCATGTACGCACAATGAGAAAGTGCTTCGCATGCACACTGCTGCTTCAGCCATGCGCGACTACCCCGACTATGTGCCCCGGACATACTTCTCGGAGACCGACCTATTGGAGGACCCGCCTACCCATCTGTACAGCGAGGGCAGTGAGGACACCGTGACTCAGCCTTGGCTAGCACGATGACCGGAGGTGCGGCCACGTCGTGGGGGTCACTCCCGATCCCCGCTTTGTCTTTACACGTCGGAGGAGCTCGCTCAGTTTGCTGGGTATGTGCCTTACTCACGAGATGGACGTCAGTAGGAGGTAACGAATGACCAATGGAGTACCCGAGCTAGTGCACACACCACTTAGATGAGGATAAACTTTCTTTTGTTTAGAGGTTATCCCTTAGTTGCACTTGGGTAGGGAGTTTGCTTTTATGCTTTCCATCGCACTTTCCTTTGTATTTTCTTTTTAGATGTATTCATTTCATGTTGTACCAAACTAAGTCCCACTCTTCATAATTGGGCATATCATATCATATATGCAGTTCAGTTTTATCGTGATGTGCCCTTACCTGCTTTATGTTATGATGTTTATGAGATGCTTGTTTTATCTCCTTACATGCTTCATTGCTTATCGTGTCATGCAGCTCTCACTTTGCTTTTATAATTAAAAAAAAAAAATTTACCAGTATTTTTCACTAAGTATTTTAAAGTAAAAAGGAAACTATGACGTAATAGACTAATGATTAACCTAAATATGTTCTAGAGTATCGAGTTAAAAATTAGGATATTACAAATCACACCATACATAATCATGAAATATAGTATTATACATAACAACATAATATCATCACATCTTCATAGATACATAAATTACTAGCATCATTGTACCATCATTCACATCAAAACATGCACATATATATGAAGTGTTCCTTATCCACCTATGAGGTTGGATAAGTATCAACCCAAAGGCTAAACTATCTATGCTTCTGCAGTGACCTCTGCACCGTTTGCTAGAGTGACCCTTAAACATGGCATTTAGAAGAAGTCACGAACCTCATTGTTATTCTCGTTTGGAGATGACACCGAAGAAAAGAAAGGGATGAGAAACTCATTCAAGATTCTCAGTAAGGATTCCTGACTCTAACACCAGTGTCATCGTCATCGTTCCTAGCCACTTCAATTTTAATTATGAAAAAGGTGTACATGCATAAGGTTTGGTTTTAAACTTTTCAAATCTATTTATCCGAAATGGGTGTCTTTTAGTATTAGTCTTAATGACATGAATGCAACAGATATTGGATGAATGCATGACAATACCATATGTACATTAACATGAAAATCATAGTACTTGAGAACAGCATAAAGAAACATAAATCATACACATGGAATAAAAAGGCATAGTACTTTTCATGTGACATCTTTCTCATAAGTCAAACTCTTAAGTTCTTTTTCTTAAAGACACCCTCTTAGCATATTCACAAAAAATCCAACCGACTTACCGGCCCTACAAGCGATAACTGTCACCAAACTACATCTCACCTATCGCCTAGGAATGAGGTCAATCCTAACTAGTCATCACTAGATTTAATATGGGGTAATAGAGGGGGTAATACATCATTTCCTTCTTTGAAACGCAATTACTGGTATCTAGTACACAGTTATTTGTCCGCTTTGGCAAGCTCGATGTCAATACCCTCATGGTTTTGTTCATGGGGGTGCTCGGCTAAACCGGTGGCACCCAGAACGCGTCTCGGTACTATGTCACATTTGTTCTTGGGCTTGCTCGGCTAAACCGGTGTCTCCCAGGACGTATCTTATATCTTTTAAAACAAAAACTTTCCAAGTCCTCAAGTTTGGTAAAAATTCGACAAAGATAACTACTGTATAATCGAATTTTCCCAAACTTGCTTTATGCCACAAAACATATAGTGTATGTACATTCAATCATAATTTCATATTCAAAATAAACCATCAAAGTCATATAAATATATTCTTCATAGCACATGCGTCAACACTAACAAACTTTATTATGTTAGTTAACTCACAAAGCTTCATGCCTTTGACTCTTACGGGTATTAAACTTGAAATCTAACTAACCTATTATCCGTGTTTAACCTTTTATGCACCTATAGGTTCACGACTAATGATTCTCACTTCTTTTTATGATCCTAAACAAATTTGGACAGCATCATAAAATGTGGGCAGAATTGATGTCATTAAATTACGGGGTTCTAGAAACTACGTCTTAGACCCTTTCTAAGTTCCATCTTTACCTAAGGTGCTATAAATAATTTCTAAACCAATTATGAGGGATTCTTACTCATATACACTAATTATAAATCATTCTAACTATGATTAATTATGCTGGAACAGAATTTGAAATTTTAATTTCTAAGTGCTCTAAAATTCTCATTTCTAATCCTTTCTAGTTACTTATTCTTCCTAACCTTCATAGTTCAACTCTAGCATCAATGAATCATAATTTCACACATTCTAACATGTTAAAAACATCATAAGTCAGCAAGCAAATCATCAAGGTAGAACCGAATTCATTCATCATCATATCAAGCATGGAATTTCATTTTCAATAAACACAAGTCACTAGTTTCTCTTAGAACCATTTTAGGACTTCTAAAAATCTTTGGAAACCAATTTATTTTACTAAAATTATCATAAAATAACCAAGATCAGTAACTATTTAAAATCATTCATGGTTGGAATTTAAAACATAAAATCATGCTTGAAACATTCCTTGAGTTCACCTACACTTAAGAAAATCCTAAGACATAGATTATATGCACTTGTGACTAGATGAAACTACACACCAGGCTTATCATCATCACATGGCCGAATTTTGCATTCAAGAGAATACTCCCATGTCCAACCTTTGCTTGAGATAAATGGACAAGTCTTTGAGCTCTAGAATCTTTAAGTAATAACAAGAATATAAACATACTATGCACTTCATTTTATTCTTTATTAGAAAAGTAAGGCGAGTTCTCAAAATAAATATGAGATGCAACTTCATTCTTATCTTTAAGTTTGGGTGATGACTTGAAATGTAAATATGCTAGACAAGGAAATGTAAACATGAATGCAAGTCCAATTCTTTATTTTAGTGCTCTAGGTTCCGCAACAATCAACTTTAAGGTCGAAATAGGTGAGTTTCGAGATTAATTATTTAGGTGATATGAAAATGCAAAATCGTTTTAATCTTTAACCTTTAGGTGATGGCATGAAAAGTAAAGATGCTAGGCAAGAAATGTAAATATGAATGCAAGTTCTTTATTATGTAGTTACTAGAGCTCATACAAGACTTTAAAGGAATATAAACCTCAATCCAACACATATCTTATCAAGGCAAAGTGAGCTTTAGAGTTCTTGTACCAAGGTTTCAAAGAAACCTTATGCTTTGAACATCATCATCAAGCTTCACGGAAATGGAACAACAGATCAAAATAAACAACAACCTTTCTTTGAAAAGCAAGGCAAGGAAAAAGGAATCCAAAAACCAAAACCATAGGAAAAGAAAAGAAAAGCGAACCGAAACTATGTTCAAAGAAAAGAAAAGGAATGACCAAAATGTGTTAAGATCAAAACTAAGTTTCAAGCTTTAAAGTTTTCTCAAATGATAATCATGAATCCATTATCTTGAAACCTCATCATCAAGCTATAAATTTTCCTTTCAAGGAAAGGCTCCAAGGCTGAAAATCAAAAAGGAGAAAAGAAGTTCTAAAAGCTAAGAGAAAGCTTTAAAAGACAAAACTTTAAAGAAAAAAAATCCCTACCAAGGTTGTCTTTGAGTTGTAAGATGAAAGGCTTAATTCTTTGAAAGGGAATGAGAAGAAAAATCTTCTCTTGAATGGGTATTATAGGTTCGGCCAAGGAGGGGTCTAAGGGGGTGAGGTGTTTTACTTGAGATCTTGTGTCTTAGAATAGAATGGTTATGTGTTTAGGAGGTGGTTTGTAGTGGTTCTTTGTGGTAGAGGAGGAAGATGAAGAAGAAGAGAATGAGAAAGAACTTTTGAGCTCTTCGAGAAGAAAAGAAACTTAAGACAATTCTCTTTGAAACTTTGATGCACAAAATAAGCAAAAATGGACCAAGTGCTCTCAAGACAAGTATTTATAGAAGAACAAAATGTGAAGGAGTGAATGGGGAGGAAGAAACACGAAATTCATGGCCATGGAGGAGAGGAAATATCTCTTACAAAGTGTCATTCCAAGGTATGGCTTGAGGTATGGCTAGGTATGGTTCAAGGTATGGTGTAGGCATGGTTCTTTTAGTGAGAATAAAGCAACATGTGATGAATTGTGAGGGATGAGGTGGTGCTGAATTGTGCAGCCAAGGGGAGGGAAAAATCATCTCTTTTAATGTGGATTAGAGGTGTGGTTAAGTATGGGTTTGATTAGATCAAAGATTAAGGGTTTGTAACTAAGTGTTTAGGTAAGTAAGTAGGTAATTAAGGGCTTGTAAGACTAGATTAGGAGGTGATCTTTCTAAATTAATGAAGTTAAACCTCATTAACTTGGAATCCAATGCCAACAAAATTCCTTGATTTAGGGAAATTGGAGTGAGAAAATATTATTCAAACACTATTCAAGATTCCATGACTTGGAATCTTGAGTTTTAAAAAGATATTTAAGTTTAATATAAGCAATCTTAGGTTCTAATTAACCTTCATAAATTATTTTGACTCTAGATTAATTATCAAAATTAATTAATCTTCGATTAGAGCCTAATATTGCTTAGGTTAGCTTAATTACATCATTAAGCTTAAAAACACTATTCTAAGGGCAAAATCATAATT
This sequence comes from Dalbergia cochinchinensis, assembly GCA_031216125.1. Classification (NCBI taxonomy): domain Eukaryota; kingdom Viridiplantae; phylum Streptophyta; class Magnoliopsida; order Fabales; family Fabaceae; genus Dalbergia; species Dalbergia cochinchinensis. The sequence continues at coordinate 41,588,041 of CM062372.1, forward strand.
TTGCACAAAAACTACCCAGGGACCATTAGGACTCAAATAGAGGTCACTAAATATCATTTAAAACCTTCTGAGAAAGTTCTAGGCTCAAACGGTACTTATACCCAGGTAAAAACGCTATAGGGGTATTTTGGTCATTTTGACCCCAAACCTTAGAAAACGAGATTTTCGTTTCCGAAACCATTCAAAAACCATCTAATCCCCTTCAAATATTGAGTTGACCTCAAGGAAATTTTGGTCATTTTCTCTCAAACAGAAAAATCGGGGTGTTACATGTAACATCCTAATTTTTAACCCAATAATCTAGAACATACTTAGGTTAATCATTAGTCTGTTACTTCATAGTTTCTCATTTTTACTTAGAAATACTTAGCGGAAAATATGGGTAAATTTTTTTTTGAAATACAAGGTGAGAGCTGCGTGATGCGATATATCATGTAACGAACAAAACATACATCTCATAACGTCATAGCATAAGGCACTCCATGAATAACATTGAATATCATCTCATATATATATAACTTGCCCACTTATAAGTGTGGGACTTAATTTAGTGCAAGGGAAATACATGAAAGGAAATACAACATAAACATAAACATGATCTACTCCCCTACCCGAGTGCATCTAACGGGATAACCTCTAAACAAAAGAAGGTTTATCCCCATCTAAGTGGTGTGTGCTCTAACCCGGGCCATCCACAGCCTCCTACTGGCGACTATCCCTCGAGCGTGGTACGTAACCAGGAAACTGAGCAAGCTCCTCCGGCGTGAATAGACGGGACGGGGCTCGGAAGTGACCTCCACGGCGTGGCCTCATCTCCGGTCGTCGTGCAAGCCTCGGCTGAGTCACGGAAGGCTCACTACCCTCCCCAAGGTCCATGGGTATGGTGGGGGAAGATCCCTCGGAGGGTACCTGGGTTGCTGAATCCTCGGAAGGATCCGTCTCCGAAAAAGACGACGAACAGCGGGCACATCGGGGGGTAGTCTCGAGCGGCGGACGTGGATGGTGGTGTACGGCGAAGCCTCTCCTCTACGGGACGTGCGCGCTCGAACACCAGGTCATCGCCAAAAGGTGAGATGGGGGAGAAACGATGGGAATGTACAGGGGGAGTGAAAGGTCGACCCATGAACATGAATACTCTAACCGTGCATCGACCCACAAAATGGAATGACCCGTGGTCCGGGTCATGGTGCACCTCCCATGTCGGCGTGTCCACGAACACTACGAATGTCGCCATCTGAAGACGTGACGGAAAAAAAGAGATAAAGGGAGTGAGAATCTTGCTAAAGAATCTCAGTAGGGCCTCCTACTACCTAGGTGTCATCATCTACGTCCTCAGGAACCTTGGGTTTAATTATACAAAATGACTGATCATGTATTAAGTTCATTTTAAACTTTAAAATATACTTTAGCCAAGGTCCATTCATTTTAGGATGATCTTAATGTCATGAATGCAACATAATAGAAGATGTATGCGTGGCACTACCTAATGCACATACATAAAACATAACATCAAGCATCATCATACTTAGTGGCATAAAGTGGCAATAGAAACATTCATATGGGACAAACTTAGTGACATAATCATAATCATGAAACATCTCTTCCTCACGGGCCACCCTAAAAGACAATCGAACTGGGGGTGCTCGGCCGAACCGGTGTCACCCAGAACGTGTCACATATCTAGGTTATGAGCTCATACCTTAACTAGTCATCACTAGTTCTTACTTACCACTTAACGATAAGCGTATCATAAATCATAAATCCCGACTATCTGAGTACGGGTTAGGGGGCAATCTTCTTAGGGGTGCTCGGCCGAACCGGTGTCACCTAAGAGTATAAATGGGTACTGATGTCACATGAGTTCTATGGAGGTGCTCGGCTGAACCGGTGTCATCCTAGAACCCATCTTAGTACCTTAATTTTCAAAATCTCTTTAAGTCCCCAAATTTGTCGGGAATTCGGCAGCACGTTGGCATTACGTCAAATTCCTTCCAAATTTGCTTTATGCCACATAAAAATATATCCTCATGAATTCCTCATATGAATAACATCATCATCATGTACATAACACATGCATCATCATAAAACATTCAAACGCTTACCCTTACAGTAGCTTATGCTTTGACCCTTACGGGTCTTAATCATAAGATATGGTTCTCTAACATCCGTCGCTCATATGTTATGCACCTAAGGGCTCATAATTAAACATCATTCATAATCCTCATGTTCACACTTAAATCTGAAAAGCATAGGGCAGAATTCCTAACTTGTGATTACGGGGTTCTATAACTTACGTTTTAGACCCTTTCTTGGTTCTGTCTTCGCCTAAGGCGCTATGAATTAAATCTAAATCAATTATGAGGCATTCCTATGCTTAAGGACTAATTATTAATCATGTTTATCATGTTGTAAGGGTGCTGGGCAGAATCCAGAAAAATAAATGTCTTAAGAGTTCTAAACTTGTACTTTTACGGTTTTCTAGTTACTAGTTTCCCTATAGGTGCTAGAATTCGATTCTAATCCAAATGTTACCAAGTTTTTCATGTCTAAACAATCCTAATCTGATTATGCTCCCATTAAAACAGTTTGGATAAGTTCCAAAAACAAATGGGTCGAAACTATGTTAAATTCTTACTTTACGGTATTTCTAGTTAGCTAGTTTCTTACCTATTATGCATAGAATCATTTCTACATCATCATATGATATTTTCACACATTCTAACACATCAAAACATCATCATACAGCATCACACTCATCATATCAGAGCCAAAAACATTTAGCTTCAGTAAAGGATTTAAATTGACATTTCTAGGTACATAAATTAACTAGTTTCTCTTGGAATCAATTTAGAATTTCTAAAACTCTTTGCAAATCATTTTAATTTATCAAGAGGCTAAGAGAAGCCTTAGGTCAATGACCAAAATATATTTCATCTTCTAAAAGGGAATAAAGTCATATCTCATGATAACATAACCTTGAAAAGATTTGTAAAGCTTTAAGAAAAACTTAGAACATAGACTATTGGTCCTTGTAGCTAGATGAAAACTCATTACAAGTCTATCATCACTACTTGGCCGAAAACATGCATTCAAGGAATGCATTCACATTGAACTTTAACTTGAAATGAAATGGGCAAGTCTTTGAGCTCTAGGTTCTTTAAGTTACGACATAAAATAACCATGCTCATGCTTTTCATTTTTAATCTTGTTTACAAAATAAAGTGATGACTTAAATTAAATATGCAAGGCATAAACTTAAACGTGCAAGCTCGAAAGTAAATATGCGAGGCATAAACTTAAACGTGCAAGCTTGAAAGTAAATATGCAAGGTTCAATTCTTTATTTTAGTGCTCTTGGCCCAACAACAATCGACTTTAAGGCCGAAATAGATAGGCATTCGAGAGAGTAATTAGGTGATAATGCAAGTTCAATTCTTTATTTTAGTGCTCTAGGCCTAACAACAATCGACTTTAAGGCCGAAATAGAAAGGCTTTGAGAGTTAAATTAAGTGATGATGCAAGTTCCATTTTAATCTTTATGTTCTTAGGTGATAGCTTGGAAGTAAAGGTGCATAGCAAGAATGTAAATATAAATGCAAGCATAAAAGAAATTGTGCAAGTTCATTTTATCTTTCTAGAGCTCTTAACAAGACTTTAAAGGAACTTAAACCTCAACCCAAACTCATCAAACCAAGACAAAGTAAAGTCTAGAGTTCTTAGAACTCAACATAACATTTTTAGAAAATCAAAACATTTTGCATGTAAAAGGAAAGCAAATGGCCGAAATTTCAAGGAAAACAAAAAGAACATTTTGAAACTCTGGAGTCCATGATCTTGATGATATATTAACACCAACATCATGAGACCTCATCATTGAGTCCTTAGAACCATCTTAAATCACCATCAAAACTAAAGTTCTCAAGAGTTCAAGAAAGGAAAGAAACTAGGAACATTTTTGCTCAAGAACAAAGATCAAGCTCTAGAGTTTGTTTCAAGTGATGAACATCATCATGAAACTCTCATCATCAAGCTCTCATTTCTTTGAACTTCAAGGCCCATGGTCGAAAATGATAAAGAAAAAGGAGAAGAAAAGAAGTTCTAAAAAGAATCAAGAGAAACTATAAACATAAAGCTTAGAACAAAAACTTTAAAGAAAGGAATACTTGAAAGAAAATCCCTACTTGATGTGATGAACTTGAAGATGGAAGAAGAAGATGAAGATGATGAAGAACTCCAAGAACTTGAAGAACACAAGAGCTTTGAGAGAAAAAGAAAAGCTTTGAGTGTTCCTAAACTTAGCAAATGATCTAAAAGTGGTGCAAGCTCCTCAAGGTATTCTATTTATAGAGAAATGAAACAAATGAAGTGTGTGTGTGGCTGAAGGGGTTTCGGCCATGAGGGTGCAGAAATGGAGGGCATCCATGAGTTCCATGAGGTGAGATAATGTGGTCTTGAGGCATGGTGAGGTATGGCTCAAAGTATGGTGAGGTATGGTTCAAGGTATGGCCTCAAGCATGGTTCTTTAAGTGAGAAAATAATTAAACATGTGGCCAAAGGGGGCATGGATGTTCGGCCATGTTACAGCCAAGGGGAGGTTTGTTTTGCAATTTAATTGTGATTTAGAGTTGTGTTTAGGTGCATCTTTGATTATGCTTAAGGTTAGGAAGTTGTAAGAAAGTGTTTAGGTAAGGAAAATGGATAATTAGGATGGTCTAGACATAATTAAGGAGTGGTCTTGCACCATTAGTGAGTTAGATCCTCAATTTAGAGTCTAAACAACTCTAGACACACTTCCTTGATTTAAGGAATTGGAGAGAGAAAACACTATTCAAGATTCCAAGACTAGGAATCTTGAGTTCTAAAAAGGGATTTAAGTTTAATCTAAGCAATTTTAGGTTCTAATTAACTTTAATAAATTATTTTGACTCTAGATTAATTAGGGAAATTAATTAATCTTCGTTTAGAGCCTAATATTGCTTAGGTTTGCTTAATTACGTCATTAAGCTCAAAAACACTATTCTAAGGGCAAAATCGTAATTTTGCACTAAAACTGCTCAGGACCACCAGGACTTGAACAGAGACCTTTAGACACATGAAAACGTGTTTTTAAACCTCTGGAAAAAGTTTCGAGCTCAAACGGCACTTCTACCCACGTAAAAATGCTATAGGGGTATTTTGGTCATTTTGACCAAATCATGAAACGAGATTTTCGCTTCCGGAAGCATTCAAAGGCCATTCAATCCCCATTCAAAGGCCATTCAATGAACCGATTACACACCCGAATGAGAGGGATCCTAAGACTGTATAGGTATGAGACTATACAGTTAAGGAGGGCTTATATGAATTGATTTGTACTACCTATACCAAAAAGATGCATCTTCTTTTTGATAGCCCAAACTGAAAGAACTCCACAGTTAAGCGTGCTTGACTTGGAGCAATTTTGGGATGGGTGACCTCCTGGGAAGTTTTCCTAGGAAGCGTGTGAGTAAGGACAAAGCACGCTGAAAAGACCCGTGTTGGTTTGTGGGGACAGTCTTCAATCCATAAAGCAGCAGGGGATGTTACATTACAGGTGGTATATCTCTAGTTGGACAATTCCTATTCTTGTGACCTTCCTGCATTGACAACAAACATACTATTTAGATACACATGGTTCATCACCATGATTCTTTCCATATTCTAGGCATTCCTTGTTATCAACTGGTTTTCTACAATTGCTTCCCTTTTGCAGTGGTAGAGTAGGCTTGAACCTTATGCTATGTGATGCTAGCCTTCTTCAAGGGATTGATGGCTTCTAGTTGTACTCTTCCACTAGAGCACTCTTGTTCACCACTGCGATGAAGTCTCTAATTTCCATAAGTAGTACCATTGCCAAAAGATCTTCTTTGAGGCCTCCTTCATACTTAACACCTTTCTGATACTCATTAGGATTATGCTGATAAATTGTGGAAAGCTCATTAAACTTTGTGGTGTATTCTAACACCGTCATGTGCCCATTTTTCAATTTTAGGAATTTCCAATTCCTTATCATTTCTGATAAAATGAGGAAAATACTTCTCATAGAAAACATCCTTAACCAAAATCCCAAGTCATTTCAATATTTGCCTCCGCAACTAGCATTCTAGTACCTATTTACCAGTAATTAGCATTTGTATCCAATATCTAGGTAGCATAATTCACTTTCTATGAGTTCGATCACTTTGATACTTCAAAAATTCTTCTCCATTACTTAATCCACCTTTCAGCCTTATCTGGGTTTAGGTTCCTCGGATTTTGGGTGGTTTTTTTCTCCTTGGAATGTCACAAACAATAGGCCTTTTTGGTATCTTCCATGAGCTTACCTGCTAATGGTGCTCATCATCTACTTCGCAACATTGCTTCCTCCCTGATTGCATGGGTTATATTAAGAAAATCAAGCATAGCGTTTGCAGATTCCTCCATTAGGTGCCTCATCATCATTATTGTTAGTCCTACTATGCTTACTCAGAGTCATTAGTTTCCTATCACATAAAGCAAAAGGCATTGAGTTGATCATGCTCAATACAGTGCTAAGCATAATAGTTACTAATTACTTCAAAAGCAAGCAGTCATGCATATGAAGTTCTACTTCTTATCTCAGTAAATAAAATCCTACTACATGACACTAGGATTTTAGAGTATGCTTTAGAAGCAATTCAAACCATCCCTAGGCTCTAACAGGATGGACTTTGTAACGCCCCGATATTTTATCTGAGAGAAAAATGACCAAAATGCCCCTGAGGTCATTTTCTGCCCGGCAGTCCTCGAAGGGTTAACTCAATGTTTGAAGGGGATTAGATGGTCCTTGAGTGGTTTCAGAAACAAAAATCTTGTTTTTTACAGTTTCAGGTCAAAATGACTAAAATATCCCTATAGCGTTTTTACGTGGGTAAAGGTGTCGTTCGAGCCCGAAACTTTTCCCAAAGGTTTAAAATGATGTTTTCATGTGTTTAAAAGTATCTATTTAAGTCCCGGTGGTCCCGGACAGTTTTGTGAAAAATTACGATTTTACCCCTGAAATAGTGTCGTTTGAGCTTAATGATGTAATTAAGCAAACCTAAGCAATATTAGGCTCTAATCAAAGATTAATTAATTTTCATAATTAATCTAGAGTCAAAATAAGTTATTAAAATTAACTAGAACCTAAAATTGCTTAGATTAAACCTAAATTTCTTTTTAAAAACTTAAGATTCCTAATCTTGGAATCTTGAATAGTGTTTTCTCTCTCCGATTCCTTAAATTAAGGAATTGTGTCTAGAATTATTTATACACTAAAATGAGTTTTTATTTCACTAATGAGGCAAGAGCACTCCCTAACCTTGTCTTGAAATCCTTAATTACATCCTTAGTCACCTAAACACTTTCTCACAAAATTCCTAAACTTAAGCCTAATCAAAGACACACCTAAACACAACTCCAAACCACAATTAAACGAGAGATTTTCCTCCCTCCCTTGGCTGATGCATTCGGCCACTCCTCCTCCTTATTTCCATCATGTAACACCCTAGTAATTAACCAGATACACCTAGGTTGAATCTGATTAATGACTAGACTTTACTCCTTGCTTTGGTTCTTTCTTCATAATTTGAAAATACTTAGTGAAATTACGAGCCATTTTTTTTTTAAACACATAATTGAAAACGTGAGCCGAGTACAACGTGAACGAGTAAGCGGAGTATAATAAGACGTTTAAGAATATATCACATCATATCACTTAGGCTCCATCATATAACATCCATAAGCACATTATAGCATATATTTACATACAATAACCTCACTCAAATGGTGGGTTATGTTCATACATCATTATCTTATGCAAACCCATAAAAGAAAATATACATAAGGAAATACATGCCCTAAACTAGATAACTCCATAAGCGGGAAGGTTATCCTAAAACTAGGGTGCATGATCACACATAAATCTACTAAGAACCCTCTATGGCCACTGTCCCGAAATGGGGAATAAATCCGATCCATCGATGAGCTCCTCGGGAGGGGACACACGAGATGCACCAAGTCGGGTCGCATGGACGGCCTTCTTGCTAACCTCACCTGAACAAGCTGTTTCCTCACTACCCTCTCTTACACGTGGGAGTAGGGAGCAGAGCTCTCAGAATATACATGAGTAGGAGTGTCCTCTGAAGGATCGGTTTGAGAATATCTCGTCTCGAGAACATACTGAAATCCATGGACAAAGCAGATGAAGCGGGATAACAACGTAACATCCTTTTATCAAGTGGACGTGCATGTTCCAAAACCATTTCATCGCCATAGGGAGAAGTAGGAGAAAATCGATAACTAGGGACAGGATGTGCAAATGGACGCCCTATGTAAATAAAAACACGAATCTGCAAGACTTCCTTCAAAATGATACGAGCGATGCACCGGATCATAGTGAAATTCCCAAGTAGGGGTATCAACGAACAGCACGAATGTCGCCATCTGAATCTGGAGACAATGACGGAAATAAAGAAAAGGGAGTGAGAATCTTGCTAAAGAATTCTCAATAAGGTACCTCCTTCTACAGTGTCATCATCAAAGTCCCCAGGAACCTCGGGATTATTCTAAAATAGTGAGCATGCAAAGATTCATTTTAAGTTCGGACAAATACTTAACCGAGGTTTGTCAATTTTTAATCATGCGTCTTATAATGCATCATAATCTTAACATGTCATATTTACAATGAACTTTTCCTTTATCATTACATCATTTTCCTCATCACCATTATCAAATAACATGCATAAAAGAACGTCATATAATATTAGCTACACGTGGACATAGTGCACATATTTCATTTCTTTAGTGCCTTAGGTGACTTAAAATCTTATCATCATCATTATTTTCCTTAGGCCACCCTATACTCCACCCTTTTGGGAGTAATTTAGGTTATGAGCTCATACTTTACTAGTCGTCATTAGCACATACTTATCCCTTTTGATAAGCTAAAGTCCCGACTCTACCCTTTTGAGAGAACGGGTTAGGGGGCTAAAATCACCTTTTCACCACCTATAGTCTGATGGTTCCAAAGGATCATTTTCTTATAAGTTTAAGTCACCATTAAATCTTTGCATGTTATATCATAATACAATTCATAAACATCATAACATTTTCTCATTTATAGTCTTAAGCTAGAATAATATATATCAACTGTAACCATGCATATGGGAGATTCCCAGGAAAGAGAGGTGGGTCACAATGGACACGCTTAAATACCAAGTCTTTCCTTAGCCAAAACCTTTCCAAATTACACTTTTACAATGATACACTTTCTTCTAGCAACAAAGGTAAATTTTACATAATAAAGAACATTTCATGTATAAGCATTCTCATTATTTGCAACAGCAACTATAACATGCAAGCCAGGAAATCATTCAATGATATCAAGTACTTAATAAGCATCTAATCCTTACATAGAATTATCAATTATAGAACTAATTAGTTACTAAACCAATTATGAATCATTCTCTTAACAATAAACCATAATTATCACAACTTCAATCATATCAAATCATTATCACACATTGATACTAAACTCAGATCAGTGGCCGAATCATGAACCTCATGCAATTACATAGAATCATATTTTAAGTGCATATAAAATACTAGTTCCCCATAAAATCCTTGCCAAGCCTTAAAACTCATTTAGAAACTAGTTCTTTTGTCAAATTTGGGAGGATCTTCACAATTAAAATTCTCACTTAAGATAAAAGGAGTAAGTCTTGAGCTTTAGAGATTTAGGTGACATCTTAGAATTATAAACATGATATGCAATCCCATTTCTTTATCTTTAAGATTTAAGGTGATGACTTGAAAATTAAACATTATGCAAGAACTTGAAATATAAACATGATACAAGAAACTGGAGCGGCAGTAATCCGCACAGGACCAGTAAAGGGAGAAGAGAATATTAAGAAACCGGAGCGGCGGTAGTCCGCACAGGATCAGTAGAGGGAGAAGAGAATATTAAGAAACTGGAGCGGCGGTAGTCCGCACAGGACCAGTAGAGGGAGAAGAGAATTATTATTACATCTTTTTAAGCTCCAATCTCAAGACTTTTTAAAGAATAAATTCTTTAACTCCAATAATCATATTTCTTTGCTTGTGATACATGGGCATGTCTTTGAGCTCTAGGATCTTTAGGTGATGGCATAAAATAAACATGCCATGCGTTGATTCTTTTAGCCATTATAAAATATAGTGAGAGCATAAATTAAATATGAGATGCAACCTCTTTATTATCTTGAAAGATTAAGTGATGACTTGAAACATAAACATGAAATACAAGCTTGGAATTTAAACATGAGAAATGCAAGTTCATTTATTCATTCTTGAAAATTTAGTGATGACATAGAAGGTAAACATGGTTGTGCAAAGCATAAACTTAATCATGGATGCAAATTCATTTTGTTTCTTTACTAGAGCTTCTTCAAGACTTTAAAAGAATTATAAATTCAACCCAATACATAACTTAACAAGAAATAAAACATAAAAGGAAAATACATCTTTCAAGTTCTAAACTAAAAATCTCTGTTTTAGCATCATAAAGCATTATTCTTTAATGTTTTGCATCAAGTGGAATTTTCAAGCTTTAGAGGCCTAACTTGTGATGGATTTACAACCCATCCTCAAGGTCCTCATCATCAAGCCATCATCTTAGTTCCACCTAGGCCATATGGTTGAATTGGTTAAAGAAAAATTGAAGAAGAAAACCAAAATGAAAAGCTAAGGTAAGTTCATAATTTCATCATTTTGAGCTAAAAACACAACTCCTTAAAGCATAGAAATAAATTTAGAAACTACTCCCTACCTAATCTGAGTTGAAGAAGAGGAAGAGAACTTGGTTTCTTGAAGTGAAATGAAACAAAATCTCTTTGAAAAAATTGAAGAAAGAATTCAGCCAAAGAGGAGGAAGAAAGAAAGTTTTTGGTGCTTCTAAAAACTAGTTATGAACCAAGCATTCCAAGACCACTCAAGCAAGCCTATTTATAGAAGATTTTGAGGCTTCTAATTGGCCAAAATGATGAGGTAGTGGACAGAATTTTGCAGGAGAAATAAGGGAGGAAAAATCATTTTAGACAAAGTTGTATGAAATTAAGGAATTATGTCTCTTATGGTGACATTTTGGCATTTTGTTTTAGTGCAACTTTTGGCAATAATTCAGCTGCATAATGGCATCAATAATTTCGTCCATTACAGCCCAAAGAAGTGAAATTTATGTGTTCCATGCATTATTTAGGTGTAGGCAAGGTATTCATGTAATTTAGAGAATTTACGATTAAGGGTTTAAGTGAATTAGTAAGCAATTTGGGTGTTTTTGAGCAATTTTGGGTTCTAATCAATCTAAATACATAATTTTGACTTTAGATTAATATTTAGAATTTAATAAGCTTTAATTTGAGCCTAATATTGCTTAGGTTTCGGTATACGAATCAAAAATCCCGAAATTCGCAAAACTGCCCAAAACAGGGGTAAAATCGTACTTTCACTTAAAAACTGCCCGAGGCCACCCGAGCTTAACCAATGGTTAATCATGGCTTAAAAACATATTTTAAAACATTTTAGTGAGGTTCGGGCTCAGTCGGCACGCATATCGGAGTTAAAACAAATGAGGCGCTTTTGGTCATTTCGCGTCGAACTCAAAATTGAGATCCTTCTGCTCTATTAACACACATAACACAAACAATCCCTTATTATCCTCAAAATATCCCCTTGAGAATAGGTGGGGCCCACGATCCTCATTTTCTGAGTAAAATAACTTCAGGGGCATTTTGGTCATTTTATACGTACAGAAATTCGGGATTTGCGACTCTCGCATGAATCGTTCCTAACCTCTCTTCTAATGTTATGTTCCTTTATTGAGGATTGTTCGGCCTCAAATCTTATGTAATAATTACCTACGGTAATTCGGTAATTAAGTAATTTCTAATGACAGTAAAAATTACAGTAAAAAATTGGGGCGTTACACATCACATGTTTGAAATCTCAAACACTCAAAGAACCATGCCTTGAGCCATGCTTTGAGCTATACCTCCCCATACCTTACCTCACCATGCTTCAAGAACACAACATCTCACCTCATGGAACACATGGGCTGGACGAAACTCCTCCCTCCATTTACATCTCTCATTTGTTTCATTTCTCTATAAATAGCATGCTTGGATGAACTTGAATCACTTTTAGTTCATTTGCTAAGTTTGAGTTTCCAAAGAGCACTTTGAGCTTTTCTTTTTCTCTTAAGTTCAAGAGTTCCTCTTCTTCAACTTCATTTTCTTCACTCATCTCAACCTCAAGGAACTTGGTAGGGATTTTGTTCTAAGTGTTTCATTCATTAAAGTTCTTATTTTGTATTATTCTTTATGATTTCTCTTGAAACTTTTTAGAACTTCTTCTCTCCCTCTTTGATTTTTGGCCAAGAGCCTTTGGGAACTTGGAAGTGAGAGCTTGATGGTGAGGAATCCATGATGATATTCATCACTTGTGTAACCTCTGAGTAAAAGATGTTTTTGGTTTCTTCCTTTCTTATTCTTGAGAAACTTAACTTTGATGATGTCCTAAAATGAATATATGAACTCAATGATGAGGATACATGATGTTGGTGTTAATACATCATCAATATCATGGTCTCTAGAGTTTCAAAATGGTTCTTTTCTTTGCTCAAGGTTTCGATTTCTTTCCTTTTTTTTCCTCCAAGTTTTCGGCCATTTTTCCTTTTCTTTAAGCTCTTGAGTTTTCATTTTTTTGGGTACAAAGGAATGTTAACTTGATTTGTTCCTTTAAATCCATCTCTTTAGAGCTTGATGATGAAGTTCACACCATATGGTTTCTTTGTAAACCTTGGTACAAGAACTCTAAAGCTTGTTTTGTCTTGCTATGATAAGTTTGGGTTCAGGTTTAAGTTCCTTTAAAGTCTTGCAAGAGCTCTAGTGAAGAATATAAAATGAACTTGCATTCATATTTACCTTCCTTGCCTAGCACATTTATTATTTTAGCCATCACCTAAAACGTAAAGATTAAAACAAGAGTTGCATTTTCATATCACCTAATAATTAATCTCGAAGCTCACCTATTTCGGCCTTAAAGTCGATTGTTGTGGAGCCTAGAGCAGTAAAATAAAGAATTGGACTTGCATTCATGTTTACGTTTCCTTGTCTAGCATATTTATATTTCAAGTCATCACTTAAATCCTAAAAGATGAAATGAACTTGCATATTTATTTTCAAGTCTTGCATATTTATATTTCTAGCACCTCATATTTGCTTGAAGTTCTCACTTTACTTTATAATGAAGAATAAAATGGGATGCATAGCATGTTTATATTTTGTCATCACTTAAAGACCCTAGAAGCTCAAAGACTTACCCTCTTTATCTCAAGTTAAAGTTTGGTCATGGAAACATCCCCATGGATGTATATTTCGGCCATGTGATGATGATAAACTCAATGTGAGTTTCATCTAGTCACAAGAGCTAACAATCTATGTTCTAAGATTTTCTTTAGGCCTTAAGAGTTTTATAAGATTATTACCAACAAGATTTATGAGTTAAACCTCTTCTAAACATGCCTTGAATTAGCTACTACCCTATGGTTATTTTTAGTCTCCTTTTATAAAATAAAATGGGTTTCAATGAGTTTTAGAAGTACTAAAATGATTTCAAGATAAACTAGTAACTTGTATGTATTAAGGACATGATTTTTGAATGATGCTTGAGCTTTTAATGTTTCAGTTTTGCCCTCATGTGCTTCCTGTTGTATGATGTTGTTTTGATATGTTAGAATGTATAAAAATTATATACGTTGAGGTAGGAGTCTTTCTGTGCATGTTAGGAAAGAAACTAGTCTTACTGAAAAATCGTAAAGTTGAGTTTTAGCATAGTTTTGATCCACTTATTTTTAGCCACTGCCAAAACTGTTTTAATGGAATAACATTCAGTTTATGATTGTTTAATTATGAAAAACTTGGTAACATTTGATGTGGGATTGATTTTTAACACCTATAGAGAAACTAGTAACTAGAAAACCATAAAAGTGCAATTTTAGAATACTTAGATTAATTAATTTTTGTTTCTGTCCAACAATCTTAAGATGCAGTAAACATGCTTTATAATTAGTTCATAAACATAGGAATACCCCATAATTAGTTTAAATTTGATTTATAGCGCTTTAGGCGAAGATGAGACATAGAAAGGGTCTAAAATATAGTTTCTAGAACCCCGTAATTGCAAGGTTTAGAACATGACAATCTATATGGAGTTGTTTGGTTTTCCTCCTAAGCATAAAAATTAATGAGGATAATTATTTGTGAACCTCATCATAGCATATACGTCATCACATCATTACTTTAACATTCTTAAAAGATAGCATGCTCCTAACCAGTTTGCCGGAATTAAGGATCAGGCTCAGCTAATGCATATGCTATGCTCAAGTCATTCTCATAATTAAACATATATCTACTTGAAGTCATAAAACTCATTACGTCTTAGGACCTATGGTGTCTTATGCTTTGACCCTTACGGGTCTAAATCTTGAAAACTAATTATGCTAAATCCGCTTTTATCCTTTTATGCACCTACTACATGACTTGATATCCTATGTTGATGTTGAATGGCTATGCATGCTCTATATATTTCGTGGCATAAAGCAAATTTGAGGAAATTCGGTTTACAGCCGTTATGATGCTGAATTTCCATCAAATTTGAGAACCTAGAAAAGTTTCTGAAAACTCCATGAGATATGTCCTGGGTGACACTGGTTTGGCCGAGCACCCCCAGGATAGATGTGATACGTTCTGGGTGATACCAGTTCGGTTGAGCACCCACAGAGCAAATGTGACATAGTACCAAGACGCATTTCTCCTGCTACGGTGAGGAGAAAGCAAAACCGTGGAGGTATGGATATCGAGCCTGCCGAATCGGACAATAGTACTGTGCACTGGATGCCAGCAGATGCGTTTCGAAGAAGAAATGATGAATTACCCCCTATTAAATCTAGTGACGACTAGTTAGAATTGAGCTCATTCCTAGGCGATTGGTGTGAGTGGGTTGGATTTTTGGTGAATATGTTAAAACGGTAGTCTTTAAGGAAAAGAACTTAAGAGTTTGACTCATGAGAAGGATGTCACACGAAAAGTACTGTACCTTTTTATGCCATGTATATGATTTATGTTTCTTTATGTCGGGCCCAAGTATTATGATTTTCATGTTAATGTGCATATGGTATTGTCATGCATGCATCCAATATCTATTGCATTCATGTCATTAAGACTCATACTAAAAGACACCCACTTGGGATAAATAGATTTGAAAAGTCTAAAACTAAACCTTATGCATGTACACCTTTTTCATAATTAAAACCGAGGTGGCTAGGGACGATGACGATGACACTTGTGTTAGAGTCGAGAATCCCTACTAAGAATCTTGAATGAGTTTCTCATCCCTTTCTTTTCTCCCATGTCATCTCCAAATGAGGATTACAACGAGGTTCGTGACTTCTTCTAAGGCTCGTGCTTAAGGGTCACACTAGCAAATGGGGCAGAGGGTCGCTGCAGAAGCATAGATAGTTTAGCTTTTGGGTTAATACTTATCCACCCTCATAGGTGGATAAGGAACACTCCTTATATATGTGCATGTTTTGATGTAAATGATGGTACACTAATGCTAGTAATTTATGTATCTATGAAGATGTGATGACATTATGTTGTTAAGCCTAATCTAAGATATGTAACACCCTAATTCTCTTTAGAAATTAAATGAGGTTTATTAATAAGAATTTTAAGATTTTGATAGATGTACAAATGATGAGAAGGATTCAAGGAAGCAAAAAAAAAATGTGAAAACTATTTTATGGGCCCCACAGGTCCGCCGGGACAGCCGAAATCCTAGAATTGAGCCCCGGAGATGCCCAAAATTGAGAAATTATATGATTACGGTTAGAAATAGGTAGAATTAAAGATTTTATACCCGAAAATATTTTTCGAGCAATGTTTGATTACCCAGGTACACTGTTTCACCCGTTCGATCAAATGTTGATGTGTGATTTCTAACACCGAAAACTAGTTGCATCTCTACAAAACAAATGAACCTATCTCTTGAAATCAAATGAATGGACAACATTCAATCTTGAATTACAAGATTGAATCACAACCATTCATTTTACTTTACTGGATGATAATTATCTAAACATATATATAATATTCATATCTTTACTATAAGAGATAAACATGACTAATTAGCTTATTTAAGAAGCCAATTTTCGGCCAGCCCAAGGGAGAGCAACCAGCTGCCTTCCTCCATAGCCAAGAGCTTCATCTTGGTTTTGATTTCCATATATACTAGCCTAGAGTCTTTGAAATCAAAATATTCCTTCATCAAAGTTGTTCTACACTTCAAACACTACAATTCTAACCAATCAGAATTCTAATTCTCCATCAATTTTCACCTTCGTTCCTCACTCCATCACTACCTAGGGGAGGTTTTATGTGTGATTAGGAGCTCTCAAGGTGAAGGGAGGTCAAGTAGAACATTTTTGGAGCAAAGAACTCAAAAGCTCTCAAAGTAGGGTTTAATTGCTCTCTTTTGTTTCAAAATTTATTCTGAGAAGTTCTTGCTAGTTTTACCCAAAATTTTTAATTTTTTTGGTTGATAATATGTTGATATTGATGTACTAATTTTGGTGGGGTGTTTGGTGTTGTGGAAAAATCATTTTTATCACAAGAGATTTTGAATTGGTATGCTGGATTTTCGGATTGCAATAGGGTAGGGTTTGTGCATGAATTTTCTGGTACAATTATGTTCATTTTTATGAGCTGTAAAAATTATATGTTGGGTAAACTTTGAAAAATTTTGTGGTGCATGATGAAGACTTTTACTACCTGAGAAAAATCAAGAACCAAATTAGTACTCTTGCTGTCTAGGTTTCAATCAAGTAAAAATTGTATGATTTTATTATCATAGTAAATGAGCGATTTCTCTTTTGAAATTTTTATAGAGAGTTAACAACATCTTGAATTGTACCTGTAAATTTTATCTTGGGTTGATTCCATTATGTGATAAATTTAAAAATTAGGAGAACCTTGTCCTAGGCTGTGAAAAGATGTACTGTGACCACTAAATTTGTAAAATTTAGTGACATGGTTATAGAACTCCTATTGTTATGAAAATTTTATAGGATCTTTTAGACATATGGAGGTGTCATAGAGAATTTTCGTGACTCTTGAATTGGCAGTTTGATAAGGAAATTAATTTTGAATTCTAGAGTAATAAATGTGCTGATTGCAGGAAATGGTAAGAATGCCTTGAACTAATGATAGAATGGCTTTAGATGCAAGTATATATCATGTTAATGCATGCTAATTGTTTAAAAGAAATGTTGATGAGATATGGATGAGACTCCAACATAATTGTATGCTTACCTATGATCTAAGCAGGCCTTTGAAAAGAGAAGTATACTATATGATTATTGTGAGGATAAAGGAAAAGAAAAGAAAAATGACATGACTTTTAGTTGTGCAATTTTTTAACATATGGGGAAAATAGAAACAAGGCTTGTGTGGTTAAGAGGAGAAGGCAAAAGTAAGAGCTTCCCTAGGAATTTGATGAGTCGATAGACGTATCGACATATAGGAATGAGCTCATGTCCTAGTAATCGATAGTTCTTGTGGAGTGATTCCACTATAGATACCACTTGATATGAGATTAAGTCTTCCCTATGTTAATGAAAAGAGATAATTGGACTAAGTTGAATTCCACGAGTGACAAGAGAAAAACACTTGATTACTACCATTTTGCATTCGACTGTATATAAATTATGCACATTAGTATTTATGCATATAATTTAGCATGATGAATTCAATATGAATGAAATTACTGGTTATATTATGTTCACATTTGAAGGAGTACCCTACTGAGAATTTTATAATATTCTCATCCCTATGGTTTTATTTACTTTTTATTATTCAGATCCAGCACATGCCGTCACTAGTATTTTACCTTGACTCGCCACAGTGGGTGTGGCATTATGATCCTGCTCTCGACTCTCTTTATGTAGTGGGTTACTCACAAGTTTGTGCTTATGTATTTCTCGGCCATTCTTTTAGTACCTCTGTATTTACAACTGACTTTGACCCTGCTTTCTCTTATGATGGTGTGCCTCTCCACTTGGCACATCCAGTGATATTTGATGTCCCGCCTGCACCACCAGCACCCCCTCCAGCAGATGATCCCTCTTCATCCTCGTCTTTAGATTCTGACCCACCTGAGGGTCCTGATGCCCCTGGCGGAGGTGAGGCTATCATACCGATGGCCAATGGTTTTATCTAGTAGGACGTGAGATCTTCAGGGACTCTTGATATGTATAGAGTGGTAGTTTAGTACTAGAGCCTTGCTAGCCTACAGATTTGATCTTATTAAATGTTATGAGGTCCAATTCTGGTTGTATAAAATTTTACTGGACCTCGACTTTGAGCAGGTTAGACTAGATAATGGAGGTGTTTCTTTCTTTTTTGTGAACTGAGTTCCTGACTATCTTAAACATTAACTAGTGTGTTTCCCGGTACGATGTACATATTGCAAACTTAAAAATGATGTTTATATATGTATATACGAGTTTAGCCATATATGTGTCTGAATTATTTGATTTCACTTCTTTCGACTAGTATAGATTATGAAGATATGTAATACTTTTCTAATTACTATGTTAACGCTTGAGTAAGACATGGTGGTTAGGAGGGTGTTACATTATGGTATCAGAGCTAGATTATCCTCTAAGCTTGAGAATTGGACTGGCTATGCTTTCTTAGAGATTGTCATACATTATGATTATATATACATATATGTGTATGTATGACGGCTGATAAGGAATGTTGAGGGTTGCTACTGCACTTAGCTTGGTATTAAGCCTGATCAACTCAATATTTTGTTTGGTGTGACTGGAATCAATGACTTCGAATCGGCAAACTAGGAGTGGAGCTGGAAATGATGTCGACATGATGAATACTTTCCATGAGATGGCAGCTGCCATAAGGGAACAAGCTACAGCTGCTACCCGAATGATAAAGCGGCTGAATCGCAATGAAAGGCAAAACCTAGTTGATAACCTTGCTATGAATGAGGTTGATGTAGAGTATCAGAAGTTCGCTGAGTTTAGGAAGGCAAATCCCCCACCATTTCGAGGAGCCTTCAACCCAAGTAAGGCAGAGGAATGGGTTAAGGCCATGGAGAAGATCTTCTCAGTTCTCTTATGCACAAAGACCCAAAAAGTGACTTTTGCAACCTACATGCTGGAAGCAGATGCGAAATTCTGGTGGGTTAGTACCAGGAGGTTATTTGAAGCTTCCCAAACTGAAGTTACTTGGGAAATTTTAAAGGAAGCCTTCTACTGCAAGTATTTCCCTACATCTGTGAGAAATGCAAAAAAATTAGAGTTTATGGTGCTCAAGCAAGGGTCAATGAGTGTAGCAGAGTACACAGCAAAATTTGAAGAGCTCTGCAAGTTTTCTACGATTTACCAACGTGACCCGGATGAAGCTTGGAAATGCATGAAATATGAAGGAGGTCTACGAGAAGATATAAAAGCAGCTGTAAGTCTCTTGGAGATCCGAGACTATCCTACTTTGGTGAACAAATGTCGACGTGTAGAGGAGTCTAACAAGAAGCTGATAAATTTCAAATATGCCCAAAACAATGCTAGAAGAGGGTTAGCACCCCAAGGCCCCCGATTCAAGCCTGTTAACTAACCCCGGCGGAGATTTCCACCTAACAATAACAACAACAACAACAACAAAGGGAAGCAACTTCAATCTTCAAGACCTGAGGTAGGGAGAGATTGCCTTAAATGTGGGAAGAATCATGGGAATTAGCCTTGCTGGACAGCACAAATCGTTTGCTTTGGATGTGGGAAGCCAGGACATAAAATATTTGAATGCCCCGACAAGAGAGGCCAGCAGCCCACCTCCAAGCCACAACAATATGGACGCGTTTTTATTATAAGTGCCAAAGAAGCTTCTCAATTTACCGATCTGATCCGAGGTAAGTGTGAAATAAATGGTAATACCCTGAATATACTGTATGATATGGGTGCCTCTTATTCTTTCATATCCCATGAGTGTGTACAGAGATTACAATTACCTATGTCTGAATTACCTTACGATCTCCTTGTATCCACTCCTACTGCCGGTCCTATTAGAACTTACTATGCATGCATGAACCTTCCTCTTCAAATAGGTGCTAGATAGTTTACTGCCAATTTAGTTTGTCTTCCTTTATCTGGTTTAGAGGTAATTTTAGGTATGGATTGGTTAATACCTAATTATGTTCTTTTACACTGTCCAGACAAAACTCCTACATTTCTTTCTACATTACCTTCTATTCCTATGGTTCCTTTTTCTTTTTATTTAGACTTAGTAACACCTAACCCAAACAAAACAGATCATCCGGAATATGTTCTTCTCTCAACCAGTGAAACTGAAGGTGACCACGAATTAATTAAGATTCCAGTGGTGAGAGAATATCCAGATGTCTTTCCAAAGGATATTCCCGAATTTCCTCCTGAATGAGAGATTGAATTCTCCATTGAGTTGGTTCCAGGGACGGGTCTTATTTCAATTGCTCCTTGTAGAATGTCCCCTTTAGAGTTGAAGGAATTAAAGTCACAAATTGAAGAATTATTAGGGAAGCACTTCATTAGACCAAGTGCCTCTCCATGGGGAGCCCCTGTTCTTCTGGTAAAGAAAAAGGATGGGGGTATGAGGCTTTGTATGGACTATAGGCAGTTGAATAAGGTAACGATTAAGAACAAATACCCTTTGCCAAGGATTGATGACCTTATGGATTAGTTGAGAGGGGCAACCATATTCTCAAAGATTGATCTTAGATCAGGCTACCATCAAATTCGAGTTCGGGATGAAGATATTCCCAAAACTGCTTTTAGAACTCGATATGGGCATTATGAGTATAAGGCGATGTCTTTTGGACTAACGAATGCTCTAGTAGTATTTATGGATTATATGAATCGAATCTTTCGACCTTACTTGGATAAATTTGTAGTTGTCTTCATAGATGATATACTTATTTATTCAAAGATGGAGGAAGAACATGTAGAGCATCTTCGGATTGTATTACAAATCCTAAGGGAATGGAAGTTGTATGCTAAATTATCAAAATGTGAATTTTGGATGGAAGAGGTTAGATTTTTAGGTCATGTGGTATCACGAGGGGGAATCTCCATAGATCCCAGTAAAGTGGAATCAGTACTTCATTGGGAACGACCCACAACAGTGATAGAGATTCAGAGTTTCCTAAGGTTAGCTGGATACTATAGGCGTTTTATTATGAATTTTTCTCAAATAGTCCTACCTTTGACTAAGTTAACCTGAAAGAATGCTCTATTCAAGTGGACACCGGAGTGTGAAAATAGTTTTTAGGAATTGAAACAAAAGTTGACCACGGCTCCAGTATTAGTATTACCCAACCCTCATGAACCCTTTGAGGTTTATTGTGATGCTTCTAATAAGGGTATAGGAAGTGTATTGATGCAAAATCAAAAAGTGGTTTCCTATGCTTCTCAGTAGTTGAAACCCCACGAAGTCAACTATCCCACCCATGACCTTGAACTTGCGGTTGTGGTTTTTGCTCTAAAGATTTGGCGACATCTCCTTTATGGTGTGCAGTTCAATGTTTTCTTGGACCACAAAAGCTTGAAATATCTCTTTGACCAGAAGGAATTGAACATGAGACAATGAAGATGGATGGAATTCCTCAAGGATTATGATTTTAGTTTGAATTACCATCCAGGCAAGGCAAATGTTGTTGGTGATGCCCTAAGCAGAAAATCCTTAGTTGTAGCATGTTTGAGGATTAAAGAGGCGGAGTTAATGGAAAGTTTTCAGAAGCTTAGTCTAGATATGTCTGTAACCCCTCAAGGTGTTGTATTAGGCCAGATAAAAGTAACAAGTGAGTTCAAAGGATGGATTTTGGCCACACAATGAAAAGATCCAGAGTTTCAAGAGATGTTAAGATCAATTCATACAAAGGAGTTGCCAGGATTTACTCAAGATCAACAAGGTATATGGAGACACATGGACAGGGTATGTGTACCTGCAAGTGGCAATCTGAGAAATGAGATCTTAGAAGAGGCTCATAGGGGTGAATTCACCATACACCCAAGGATCAGTAAGATGTATGTGGGTCTCAAGAAAATGTTTTGGTGGTCAGGAATGAAGAAAGACATAGAAGAATTTGTCAGGAAGTGCTTAACTTGTCAAAAAGTTAAAATAGAACACCAAAAACCAGTTGGAACCCTGCAACCTTTGGAAATCCCAGAATGGAAGTGGGAAAGTATCTCTATGGACTTTGTAATGGGTTTGCCAAGGACATCGTCAGGTCATGATGCTATATGGGTTATAGTAGATAGATTGACTAAGTCTACTCATTTCTTACCCATTAAGGTTAATTTTCCTTTGGATAAGTTAGCTTCTTTGTACATCCAAGAGATAGTCAGGCTACACGGTGTTCTTTCTTCTATAGTTTCTGACAGAGATCCCCGATTTACTTCGAGATTTTGGGGAGCTTTTCAAAAGGCCTTTGGAACCAAACTTTGTTTAAGTACTGCCTACCATCCCCAGACTGATGGACAAACAGAACGAACCATACAAACCTTGGAAGACATGTTAAGGGCGTGCGTGATTGAACAAAAAGGAAGTTGGGATAAGTTACTTCTATTAGTTGCAAGAGGGAGAACATGTATTCTTGAAGGTCACGCCCACTACTGGAGTAGGTAGAGCCCTTAGAGTTAAAAAGTTGTCACCCAGGTTCATAGGTCTTTTTCAAATTCTCCGACGAATTGGGTCAGCTGCTTACCAAATAGCCTTACCTCCACATTTATCTAACCTTCATAATGTTTTCCATGTGTCTCAACTTCGAATGTATCATCTAGATCCACACCACATTATTGAGCCCGAATTGATACAGTTAAGGGATGACTTGACATTTCAAGCCCCTCCTATTCAGATCATTGATAGAGAAGTCAGGCAACTTAGAAATAAATCTGTGCAACTTGTAAAAGTGGCTTGGGGTGGACCTGGAAACGAAGAATATATATGGGAATTAGAATCAAGCATGAAGAAAGATTATCCAGAGTTGTTTACAGGTATGAAATTTTGAGAACAAAATTTTTAGTAAGGTGGGTGGTAATGTAACACCCTAATTCTCTTTAGAAATTAAATGAGGTTTATTAATGAGAATTTTAAGATTTTGATAGATGTAGAAATGATGAGAAGCATTCAAGGAAGCAAAAAAAAAATGTGAATGGTGTTTTGTCGGCCCCGCAGGCCTGCCGAGATAGCTGAAATCCTAGAATTGGGCCCCGAGATGCCCAAAATTGAGAAATTATATGATTATGGTTAGAAATAGGTAGAATTAAAGATTTTATACTCGAAAATATTTTTCGGGCAATGTTTGATTAGCCAGATACACTGTTTCACCCATTTGATGAAATTTCGGTGTGTGATTTCTAACACCGAAAACTAGTTACATCTCTACAAAACAAATGAACCTATCTCTTAAAATCAAATGAATGGCCAAGATTCAATCTTGAATTACAAGATTGAATCACAACCATTCATTTTACTTTATTGGATGATAATTATCTAAATATATATATAATATTCATATCTTTACTATAAGAGATAAACATGACTAATTAGCTTCTTTAAGAAGCCAATTTTCGGCCAGCCCAAGGGAGAGCAACCAACAGCCTTCCTCCATAGCCAAGAGCTTCATCTTGGTTTTGATTTCCATATATACTAGCCTAGAGTCTTTGAAATCAAAACATTCCTTCATCAAAGTTGTTCTACACTTCAAACACTACAATTCTAACCGATCAGAATTCTAATTCTCCATCAATTTTCACCTTCGTTCCTCACTCCATCACTACCTAGGGGAGGTTTTGCGTGTGATTAGGAGCTCTCAAGGTGAAGGGAGGTCAAGTAGAACATTTTTGGAGCAAAGAACTCAAAAGCTCTCAAAGTAGGGTTTAATTGCTCTCTTTTGTTTCAAAATTTATTCTGAGAAGTTCTTGCTAGTTTTACCCAAAATTTTTAATTTTTTTGGTTGATAATATGTTGATATTGATGTACTAATTTTGGTGGGGTGTTTGGTGTTGTGGAAAAATCATTTTTATCACAAGAGATTTTGAATTGGTATGCTGGATTTTCGGATTGCAATAGGGTAGGGTTTGTGCATGAATTTTCTGGTACAATTATGTTCATTTTTATGAGCTGTAAAAATTATATGTTGGGGAAACTTTGAAAAATTTTGTGGTGCATGATGAAGACTTTTACTACCTGAGAAAAATCAAGAACCGAATTAGTACTCTTGCTGTCTAGGTTTCTAAATCTGAAGTAGGAAAATTGTATGATTTTATTATCATAGTAAATGAGTGATTTCTCTTTTGAAATTTTTATAGAGAGTTAACAACATCTTGAATTGTACCTGTAAATTTTATCTTGGGTTGATTCCATTATATGATAAATTTAAAAATTAGGAGAACCCTATCCTAGGCTGTGAAAAAGTGTGCTGTGACCATTAAATTTGTAAAATTTAGTGACATGGTTATAGAACTCCTATTGTTATGAAAATTTTACAGGATCTTTTAGACATATGGAGGTGTCATAGAGAATTTTCGTGACTCTTGAATTAGCAGTTTGATATGGAAATTAATTTTGAATTCTAGAGTGATAAATCTGCTGATTGCTGAAAATGGTAAGAATGCCTTGAACTAATGATAGAATGGCTTTAGATGCAAGTATATATCATGTTAATTCATGCTAATTGTTTAAAAGAAATGTTGATGAGATATGGATGAGACTCCAACATAATCCTATGTCTACCTGTGATCTAAGCAGGCCTTTGAAAAGAGAAGTATACTATGTGATTATTGTGAGGATAAAGGAAAAGAAAAGAAAAATGACATGACTTTTAGTTGTGCAATTTTTTAACATATGGGGAAAATAGAAACAAGGCTTGTATGGTTAAGAGGGGAAGGAAAAAGTAAGAGCTTCCCTAGGAATTTGATGAGTTGATAGACGTATCGACATATAGGAATGAGCTCATGTCCTAGTAATCGATAGTTCTTGTGGAGTGATTCCACTACAGATACCACTTGATATGAGATTAAGCCTTCCCTATGTTAATGAAAAGAGATAATTGCACTAAGTTGAATTCCATGAGTTACAAGAGAAAAACACTTGATTACTACCATTTTCCATTCGACTTTATATAAATTATGCACATTAGTATTTATGTATATAATTTAGCATGATGAATTCAATACGAATGAAATTACTGGTTATATTTTGTTCACATTTGAGGGAGTACCTTACTGAGAATTTTATAATATTCTCATCCCTATGGTTTTATTTACTTTTTATTATTCAGATCCAGCAGATGCCATCACTAGTATTTTACCTTGACTAGCCACAGTGGGTGTGGCATTATGATCCTGCTCTCGACTCTCTTTATGTAATGGGTTACTTGCAAGTTCGTGCTTATGTGTTTTTCGACCGTTCTTTTAGTACCTCTGTATTTACAGCTGACTTTGACCCTGCTTTCCCTTATGATGGTGTGCCTCTCCACTTGGCACATCCAGTGATATTTGATGTCCCACCTGCACCACCAGCACCCCCTTCAGCAGATGATCCCTCTTCATCCTCGTCTTCAGATTCTGACCCACCTGAGGGTCCTGATGCCCCTGGCTGAGGTGAGGTTATCATACCGATGGCCAATGGTTTTATCTAGAAGGACGTGAGATCTTCAGGGACTCATGATATGTATATAGTGGTAGTTTAGTACTAAAGCCTTGCTAGCCTGCAGATATGGTCTTATTAAATGTTATGAGGTCCAATTCTGGTTGTATAAAATTTTACTGGACCTCGACTTTGAGCAGGTTAGACTAGATAATGGAGGTGTTTCTTTCCTTTTTGTGAATTGAGTTCCTGACTAGCTTAGACATTAACTAGTGTGTTTCCCGGTACGATGTACATATTGCAAACTTAAAAATGATGTTTATATATGTGTATACGAGTTTAGCCATATATGTGTCTGAATTATTTGATTTCACTTCTTTCGACTAGTATAGATTATGAAGATACGTAATACTTTTCTAATTACTATGTTAACACTCAAGTAAGACATGGTGGTTAGGAGGGTGTTACAAGATACACCTAAACACATCACTAAACCATAATCAAATGAAAGAAACCTCTCCTCCCTTACTCAAAGAAACCGACACCATTCCTCCCTCCATTATCCATCACATGTTTGAATTCCTACACTCAAAAGACCATGCTTTGAGCCATACCCACCTTACCTCCAACCATGCTTCAAAGGACAACCTCTCACCTCACGGAACATGATAATTAGTCGCGGCATACCCTCCCTCCATTCATCCTCTATTTATTTCATTTCCTTATAAATACACCTTCAAATGAACTTGTAAGAACCTTTAGATCATTTGCTAAGTTTTGAGTTTTCAAGAGCAACTTCAAGTTCTTCCTTTCTCTCTCAAAAGTTCAAGAGTTCTTCTTCTTAACTTCTTCATCTTCTTCATCTACATTAAAGAGCTGCCTCCTCATAGCATCAAACCACCTCATAAACACTAAAGATCAATCATCAAACACATAACCTTTCATCCCCAAAAGCCAAGCTCACACAAAAGCACTTCCTTTCCTTATTCTTCACCTTGGCTGAATTCTTCTTCACCTTGGAAAAACATTTTCTTCTCATTCTTACCTTCAAAGAACCGAGTTTTAACCTTCTTCATTTTGTAGGGAGCTTGTTCTAAAGTCATTCCTTTACTTGGATATGCTTTGTTCTTGGATTAAAATGTTGTTTTGATGAACTTTCTTGGGTTTTCCTTTTTGGTTTCCCTTTCTCCTTCTTTTTTCATTTCGGCCTTCAAGGCCTAAATTACTTCCCATGATGGTTTGATGATGAGTGTCTCTAGATGATGACTTGAGTTCATCACAATGAGGCCTCCAAAGCTTGAGTTTTGGTTTCTTAAAATTTTATTAAAAATGCTACTTAGCTCACTAATGATTTTACCTTAAAGAAAATAATCACAAGGATTTCAAAAAGCCCAAAGCTTAACCTTGTCAACCTTAAAGTTGACTGGCACGTTCTAGAGTTTACTCTAGATAGGAGCTTTTGGGCATAAAATAAAGAATATGGTGTATTTCATTTTTTTTTGGTTTTGGCCCTTTTTCCTTTCCTTTATGGTTTTGTCTTCCTTTGAACCCATTTCCTTGAAGCTTGATGATGATGTTCACACCATAAGGTTTCCTTGAAACCTTGGTACTTAGAACTCTAGAGCTTTCTTTATCTTGATGAGATTAAGTTTAGGATTAAGATGCTGGTTCTTCAACGTCTTGTATGAGCTCTAGTAATTATATAAAAATGAACTTGCATTCATATTTACATTTCTTGCCTAGCATGTTTACTTTTCAAGCCATCACCAAAACTTAAAGATTAAAACAAGAGCTTGCATTTTCATATCACCTAAATAATTGACTCG
Source organism: Dalbergia cochinchinensis (assembly GCA_031216125.1). Taxonomy (NCBI): domain Eukaryota; kingdom Viridiplantae; phylum Streptophyta; class Magnoliopsida; order Fabales; family Fabaceae; genus Dalbergia; species Dalbergia cochinchinensis. Next base: position 41,615,617 of record CM062372.1, read on the forward strand.
AAGCCTACCTATTTCAACCTTAAAGTTGATTGTTGATTTAGAGTGAATACTCTAAGGGGCCTAGAGCACTAAAATAAAAAATTGGACTTGCATTCATGTTTACATTTCCTTGTCTAGTATATTTACTTTTCAAGTCATCACCTAACTTTAAAGACAAAAATAAAGTTGCATCTCATATTTATTTTAAGCCCTCACTTTACTTTTCTAATGAAGAATAAAATGAAGCGCATAGCATGTTTATACTCTTGTTATCACTTAAAGATTCTAGAGCTCAAAGACTTGTCCCTTTATCTCAAGGAAAAGTTGAATGTAGGAGCATTCTCTTGAATGCACAATTCAGTCATGTGATGGTGATGAGCTTGGTGTGAGTTTCATTTAGCCACAAGTGCCAATAATCTATGTCTTAGGATTTTCTTAAGCATATGTGAACTCAAAGAATGTTTCAAGCATGATTTTATGTTTTAAATTTCAACCATGAACAATTTAAAAATAGCTACTGCCCTTATTTATTCTATGATGATTTTAATGAAATAAGTTGATTTCCAAAGAGATTTAGAAGTCCAAAAATGGTTCCAAGAGAAACTAGTCACTTATGTATATTGAAAATGAAATCCTATGCTTGATGTGATGATGTATATTTTTTATTCTGCCTTAATGTTTTGCTTACTGTTTGATGATGATTTTAACACACTAGAATGTGTGAAAATTATGATTTATTGATGCTAGACTTGATTTGTGAATGTTGGGAAGAATAAGCAACTAGAAAGGATTAGAAATGAGAATTCTAGAACATTTAGAAATTAAAATTTCCAGATTCTGTTCCAGTATAATTAATCATAGTCAAAGTAATTTATAATTAGTGTATATGTGTAACATCCTAATTTTTAACCCAATACTCTAGAACATACTTAGGTTAATCATTAGTCTGTTACTTCATAGTTCTCATTTTTACTTTGAAATACTTAGCGGAAAATACGGGTAAATATTTTTTTCAAATACAAAGTGAGAGCCGCGTAATGCGATATAACATGTAAAAGGGCAAAACATACATCTCATAGCGTCATAGCATAGGGCACATAAAGGCACATCATGAGAAACACTGAATATCACCTCATATATATATATAACTTGCCCACTTATAAGTGTGGGACTTAATTTAGTACAAAGGAATACATGAAAGATAATACAACATAAACATAAACATAAACTACTCCCCTACCCGAGTGCATCTAATGGGATAACCTCTAAACAAAAGAAGGTTTATCTCCATCTAAGTGGTGTGTGCTCTATCCCGGGCCATCCACAGCCTCCTACTGGCGACTATCCCTCGAGCGTAGCACGTAACCAGGAAACTGAGCAAGCTCCTCCGGTGAGAATAGGCGGAACGGGGCTCGGGAGTGACCTCCACAGCGTGGCCTCATCTCCGGTCGTCGTGCAAGCCTCGGCTGAGTCACGGTGGGCTCGCTACCCTCCCCAAGGTCCATGGGTATGGTAGGGGAAGATCCCTCAGAGGGTACCTGGGTTGCCGAATCCTCGGAAGGATCCATCTCTGAAAAAGACGACCGGCAACTGGGGCACATACTGAGGGTAGCCTCGAATAGCGGACGCGAACGGTGGAGTACGGCGAAGCCTCTCCTCTCGGGGACGTGTGTGTTTGAACACCAGGTCATCGCCAAAAGGTGAAACGGGGGAGAAACGATGGGAATGTACAGGGGGAGTCAAGAGTCGACCCATGAACATGAACACTCTAACCGTGCATCGACCCACAAAATGGAATGACCCGTGGTCTGGGTCATGGTGCACCTCCCATGTCGGCGTGTCCATGAACACCACGAACGTCGCCATCTGAAGACGTGACGGAAAGAAGAGATAAAGGGAATGAGAATCTTACTAAAGAATCTCAGTAGGGCCTCCTACTACCTAGGTGTCATCATCTACGTCCTCAGGAACCTTGGGTTTAGTTATACAAAATGAGTGAGCATGCATTAAGTCCATTTTTAGGTTCTAAAGCATAGTTTAGCCAAGGTCCGTTCATTTTAGCATGATTCTTAATGACATGGATGCAAGCATGCTAAAGAATGTATGCATGGCTCTACTTAAATGCAAAAATAATCATCATACACATAGAACATCATAATAGTAGTGGCATAAAGTGGCAAATAAACTCTCTTTGTGACATAGTCAACATAACTTCCTCATAGGCCACCCTAAAAGACAAGCGCTCTGGGGGTGCTCGGCCGAACCGATGTCACCCAGAACGTGTCACATCTCTAGGTTATGAGCTCATACCTTAACTAGTCGTCACTAGTTCTTACTTACCACTTAACGATAAGCATATCATAAATCATAAATCCCGACTATCTGAGTACAAGTTAGGGGGCAATTCTCTTAGGGGTGCTCGGCCAAACTGGTGTCACCTAAGAGTATAAATTGGAACCGATTTCACATGAGTTCTATGGAGGTGCTCGGCCGAACCGGTTTCATCCTAGAACCCATCTTAGTACCTTAATTTTCAAACTCTCTTTAAGTTCCCAAATTTGTCGAAAATTCGGCGGCACAATGGCATTACGCCGAATTCCTTCCAAATTTGCTTTATGCCACATAAACATATATCCTCATGAATTCCTCATATGAATAACATTATCATCCTTCACATAACACATGCATCATCATCGAACATTCAAACGCTTACCCTTACAGTAGCTTATGCTTTGACCCTTACGGGTCTTAATCTTGAGATATAGTTCTCTAACATCTGTCGTTCATATGTTATGCACCTAAGGGCTCATAATTAATCATCATTCCTAATCCTCATGTTCATACTCAAATCTGAAAAGCATAGGGCAGAATTTCTATCTTGTGGTTACGGGATTCTAGAACTTACGTTTTAGACCCTTTCTCGGTTCTGTCTTCGCCTAAGGTGCTATAAATTAAATCTAAATCAATTATGAGACATTCCTATGCTTAAGAACTAATTATAAATCACATTTATCATGTTGAAACGTTGCTGGAAAGAATCCAGAAAACTAAATGTTCTAAGAGTTCTACATTTGCATTTTTACGGTTTTCTAGTTACTAGTTTCCCTATAGGTGCTAAAATTCAATTCTAATCCAAATGTTACCAAGTTTTTCATATCTAAACAATCCTAATCTGATTATGTTGCCATTAAAATAGTTTGGATAAGTTCCAAAAACAAATGGGTCTAAAATATGTTAAATTCTAGCTTTACGGTATTTCTAGTTAGCTAGTTTCTTACCTATCATGCATAGAATCGTTTCTTCATCATCATGTGATATTTTCACACATTCTAACACATCAAAACATCATCGTACAGCCACAAGCTCATCATGACAGTACCGAAAACATCTAACTTCAATAAGAGAACTAAATTGACATTTCTAGGTACATAAGTTAACTAGTTTCTCTTGGAATCAAGTTAGAATTTCTAAAACTCTTTGCAAATCATTTTAATTCATCAAGAGGCTAAGAGAAGCCTTAGGTCAATGACCAAAATATATTTCATCTTCTAAAAGGGAATAAAGTCATATCTCATGATAACATAACCTTGTAAAGATTTGTAAAGCTCTTAAGAAAAACTCAAAACATAGGCTATTAGTCCTTATAGCTAGATGAAAACTCATTGCAAGTCCATCATCACTACTTGGCCAAAAACATGCATTCAAAGAATGCATTCACATTAAACTTTAACTTGAAATGAAATGGGCAAGTCTTTGAGCTCTAGATTCTTAAGTTATGACATAGAATAAACGTGCTCATGCTTTTCATTTTTAATCTTGCTTACAAAATAAAGTGATGACTTAAAGTTAAATATGCAAGGCATAAACTTATACGTGCAAGCTTGAAAGTAAATATGCAAGGTTCAATTCTTTATTTTAGTGCTCTTGGCCCAACAACAATCGACTTTAAGGCCGAAATAGAAAGGCATTCGAGAAATTAATTAGGTGATAATGCAAGTTCAATTCTTTATTTTAGTGCTCTTGGCCCAACAACAATCGTCTTTAAGGCCGAAATAGAAAGGCTTCGAGAATTAAATTAAGTGATGATGCGAGTCCCATTTTAATCTTTATGTTCTTAGGTGATAGCTTGAAAGTAAAGGTGCATAGCAAGAATGTAAATATAAATGCAAGCATAAAATAAATTATGCAAGTTCATTTTATCTTTCTAGAGCTCTTAACAAGACTTTAAAGGAACTTAAACCTCAACCCAAACTCATCAAACCAAGATCAAGTAAAGTCTAGAGTCCTTAGAACTCAACATAACATTTTTTTGAAAATCAAAACATTTAGCATGTAAAAGAAAAGGAAGTGGCCGAAACTTCAAGAAGGAAAAGGAACATTTTAAAACTCTAGGGTCCATGATCTTGATGATATTTTAACACCAACATCATGAGACCTCATCATTGAGTCCTTAGAACCATTTTGAAACATCACCAAAGATAGAGTTCTCAAGAGTTCAAGAAAGGAAGAACTAGAAACATTTTTGCTCAAGAACAAAGATCAAGCTCTAGAGTTTGTTTCAAGTGATGAACATCACCATGAAACTCTCATCATCAAGCTCTCATTTCTCTATTCTCAAGGGCTCATGGCCGAAACAAGAGAGAAAAAGAATAGAGAAGAAGTTCTAAAAAGAAAACAAGAGAAACCATAAACATCAAGCTTTAAAGAAGAACATTCATGAAAGGAAATCCCTACTTGGTGTGATGATCTTGAAGATGGAAGAAGAAGATGAAGAACTTGAAGAACTTTGAAGAGCTTGAAGAACACTAGAACTTTGAGAGAAAAAGGAAGCTTTGAAGTGTTTCTTTGAGAACTTACTCTTTGCAAATGAACCCAAAATGATACAAGTTCACCCAAGCAAGCTATTTATAGAGAAATGAAACAAATGAAGGGTGCACATGGAGAGGAAGGCTTCGGCCATCAGATGGGGAGGGAACCCATGAGTTCCATGAGGTGAGATAATGTGGTCTTGAGGCATGGTGAGTATGGTTCAAAGTATGGTGAGGTATGGTTCAAGGTATGGCCTCAAGCATGGTTCTTTGAGTGAGAAAACAATTTAACATGTGGTCAAAGGGGAATGAGGTGGCCGAAATGCATCAGCCCATATGGGGTTGTGTTTGCATTTTAATTGTGGTTTAGAGTTGTGTTTAGGTGTATCTTTGATTAGGATTAGGATTAGGAATTTGTAAGAAAGTGTTTAAGTGAGAAAATGGGTAATTAAGGTTGGCAAGACATAATTAGAGAGTGTTCTTGCATCATTAGTGAGTTATAACTTCATTTTAGTGTATAAACAATTCTAGACACAATTCCTTGATTTAAGGAATTGGAGAGAGAAAACACTATTCAAGATTCCAAGAGTGAAATCTTGAGTTTTAGAAAAGAGATTTAAATCTAATCTAAGCAATCTTAGGTTCTAATTAACTTTAATAATTTATTTTGACTCTAGATTAATTAGGGAAATTAATTAATCTTCGTTTAGAGCCTAATATTGCTTAGATTTGCTTAATTACATCATTAAGCTCAAAAACACTATTCTAGGGGCAAAATCGTAATTTCACACTAAAACTGCCCGGGACCACCGGGACTTAAACAGATGTTTTGAAACATGTAAAAATATGGTTTTAAACCTCTGGGGGAAGTTCCGGGCTCAAACGGCACCTTTACCCGCGTAAAACGCTACAGGGGTATTTTGGTCATTTTGACCCGAAACTGCGGAAAATGAGACTTTCGCCTCCGGAACCACTCAAGGGTCATTCAATCCCCTTCAAACATTGAGTTGGCCCTTCGAGGACTGCCGGGTCGTCCATCCTCGAATTCCGAGCCGAAAATGACCTCAGGGGCATTTCAGTCATTTTCCACTCAGACAGAAAAATCGGGGTGTTACAATATGTGTAGGAATCCCTCATAATTGGTTTAGAAATTGATTGTAGTACCATAGGCAAAGACAAAATTTAGAAAAGGTCAAAGACAGTCTCTAGAACCCCATAATCACATAAAAATCAAAACTACATAATGTTAATTAGAATTATTTCTAGGCATAAGTATTAGGGAGAATTATTAGTTGAGAGCCTATAGGTACATCAAAGGTTAAAAATGGACATTAAGTTAATTAGATTTTAAGTTTAAGATCCGAAAGGATTAAAGGTTTAAGACACCATAGCATAAATGATCTAATGAATTCATTAATTCAAGTTATGATGTGTTAATGCATGTACCATGAATGGATATGTTCTATGACATTGATGATTTGTTTTGATTTTGGACTTCGAATGTGAAAGTACATGCACTATTAGTTCTTATCGCATAAAGCAAATTTGAAGAAAATTCGGTATACTGCCATTACACTGTCGAATTTCCGTCAAATTTGAAGACTTAAGAAAGTTTTTAAAAACTCCATGAGATTTTAAATGTGATATAGTACTGAGATGTATTTCTCCCACTCCGGTGGGGAGAAAGCAAATCCGTGAGGGTATTGACACGGAGCTTGCCAAAGCGGACAATTCACTGTGTACTAGATACCAGTAGAGCGTTTCAAAAAAGGAAATATTCCTATGGACTCCCCGAATTAAAGGTTATGATAAGTGATCCTTATGCCCCCTAGCCTGTACTCTAGAAGTCCGGATTATTATAGGATAAGTAAGAACTAGTGACGACTAGTTACGTATGAGCTCATAACCTAGAGATGTTTTTAGGGCGGCCCTCATGATGCAAAGTTTAAGGTTTAATGTCACATAGTTAAGAAAAGAGAAAGTCTCACATGAAAAGTTACATGCCACTTTATGCAACTTATATGATATTTCTTGATGTTGTGTTCTATTGCTTTCTCGCATAATGTATTATCATGCATTCATGCTTTGCTATATTGCATACATGACATTAAGATTCATTCTAAAATGAACGGGCCTTGGATAATTATGTTTAAAACCTAATAACAAACTTTATGCATGCACACTTTTTTACAATAAACCCAAGGTTCCTAAGGACATCGATAATGTCACTTAGATAAGAGGTTCCCTACTAAGATTCTTTAGTAAGATTCTTACTCCCTCTCTTTCTCTTTTTCTTTTCCATCACATCTTCAGATTCCGATGGCGACATTTGCAGTCTTCATCGACACCCTGGTGTGGGAGGTCTACTTTGATCCAGAGCACTAGTCCTACCATTTTGAAGGGCGTTGCGCCGTCAGAGTTTTCATGTTTGTAGGATGCCCCTTTGCACACCCAGTACCCAGCTATCGATTTTCCTCGACATCCCCCTATGGAGACGATATGGTTTTTGAGCACGCTCGGACGCGCAACGAGAGGATTCTCCATACCCACTATAACATCCTCCCTAGTACAACATCCGTCTTAAGCCATGACATCGAACTTGGGAGTTGTTACTTATTAACTAGCGGACCTTTCTTAAATAAATATAGCCAGTTTGATTTATTTGTGAGATAACTATGTTATAATTCTATTGAAATATATAGCAAGGAAACCAAAACATTTATTTAATACAAAGTTAAGTACATAAGAGAAGCTCTTCTATGAGCTTAACACATTTGTTCTCTATTACATTCACATATATATAACCACAACTAAGTTACGGTAAAAAAAAACCCATCAACTACTAAACTACTGCAACTCTAGTATAGTTTTTCTTGTAACTACTCCACTATTCTCTGGATTAACCTAGAGACGATACGGGAACACACAAAATAGGGGTGAGAATTTTAACAATTCTCAGTAGGGCAACTCCCCTAATACACAATCATAATGTCATCGTCATCGCCCTCAACCACTTCGGTTTATTAAGAAAAAGGTGATCAAGTATTACATAATAATGGTTCATTTTTTTTAAAGTTCCAAATCATATTCTCGAAATGGGTTGTTTTTAAAAGATCAATCGCTCAATACACATTTATCATAAGCTCATAGCCATAGTAAGTAATGTCAATCAAAAGGATTCGATATGATACAAGTATGTATATGCCAAATATAGGGAAGTTATATTTAATTGCCCTTGATAAATCAAAGAGGACCTCATCTATCTTTAGTTTCCCTTGACAAGTCGAAAAGATCTTATCTCTTTCTCTCTATTTGCCTTCTACAAGTCGAGAGAATCTCATCTCTCTCTATTTGCCCTTGACAAGTCGAAAGGATCTCATCTCTCTCTCTCTATATGCCCTCGACAAGTCGAGAGGATCTCATCTCTCTCTATTTGCCCTCGAAAAGTCGAAAGGATCTTATATTTCTTTATTTGCCCTTGACAAGTCAAAGAGGATATCATGTTTCTTATTTGCCCTTGATATGTCAAAGAGGATCTCATTTTTACTTATGGCTACAAAACTTAATTCAATTTACCATTCACTTTTTTTTTTCAAGTGCATGCATGAGGCACATATACATATTCATTCACAATATGATTCCAATCATGCCTCAAACCACTCCTTAAAGTCACTAGCATGCATTCATATATATCATATTTGAATCAAAAGTCATTTTACTTCTAAATCAAGAATTTAATTCCTTTCCAGCTCAAAAAACAGCATTTGGCAGAATTCATACTTATGGGGCACGATTTATTTCACTCACCAAAAGACCAATTTAAAGGCCATAAAAATTCCTTGAGAGACTTCAATATGTCCAAAGGGCCTTGAAAAAATTCCAGAGTAAAAAGAATTTTCTAACTATGTTAAAAAAATTATGAAAATTTAGTGGTCAAAAACCACTCAACCTCAGCTCAAAAACCAAAATTCATAATTTTTAACCCTATCAATTGAACCCAGAAAATTCAAAATAAAAATCATGTAAAACCTCAAGATGTCTCTAATACCCTATAAAAATTTAAAGTGATAATTCCATCATTTGTTATGGTAAAAAAATTAACAAAATTTACAGCTTCTGTTCCAACACTTCAGGTAGCATATGCTTAATTTCGGTTCTTGATTTTTTTAAGGCAGTTTGAATCAAAATCAGAACCCCATAAAATTTGTGGGACTAGCCCAAGATGTTAGTTCCAATATATATTTTTTTCAACTCATGAAAATGCCCACAACATGCCCAGAAAATTCGTGATCACACACTGGCTGTAAGCAAATCGAAAATCCAGCAAGTATCACTCAACATCTTTTTGACAAAATTGATTTTTCCACAACATCAAACTAACCCACCTATGCATACACATCAATATATATATGTGCAATCACCCAATAGAACCAGAAAATACCAATTAAATCAGAAATCAAACTGCAGAAAATAGATTTGAAAATCAAAGGTTCAAGAGCCCTACTTTGGTGGCTTATGAATATTGGCTCCAAAGGATGATCCCACGAGTGATTCTTCTGACTTCAAGTCCACCAAATCAACACCAAACCCTCCTTTAACCAGTGAAGAATGATCTCTCAAGGTGGAAAAATGTGATAGATTCAAATTCTAATCGGTTAGAATTGTAGGTATCGATGAGAGGAAGAACTTTAGTGAAGGGAGTTTGGGATTTTAGTGAGTGTAGGTTAGGAAAATGGAGGTTTAAAATCAAGTTTCAAGCTTCTTGAAGAAACAAAAATGGAGGTTTCTTGGCTTCCTTGATTGGCCGAGACTTTCATTTTTATGGAGGGATAAGGTTTGGTCTTGTATTTATCTTGTGATAAATGTAATCTTTATATGAATAAAGTATAGTTTCTTTCTAATGATAAAAAGAGATAAATGGCTAGGATTTAATCTTGTAAATCAAGATTAAATCTTAGCCTTACACTTGGCCCTAAGAGATAAGCATTACCCTTTTATAAAGATTTAACTATCTTTCGGTATTAAAAATCGCACACCGAAATTTTACCAAATGGGTAAAATGTTGTACCTGGGTAATCAAAGATTGCTCGAAAATTAATTCCATGCCTAAAATTCTCATTCCTTACCATTTCTAATCTCAATCCTATAATTTCTCAGTTTTGGGCACCTCCGAGTCCCAATTCCATGGTTTCGGCTGTCCCGACGGGCCCATAGGGCCTGCAAGTTACTATTCACAATTTTTTTTTTACAAATCTGTTGGACTGTCGTTATCACTATTGAAATTGTCAATTTTTTGAAATTATGTCTAATAAAGCTCAAATTAATTTTTAAATAATTTTTAGGGTGTTACATTACCACTCACCTTAAAAAGAATTTTGCCCTCAAAATTCATTTGAAAACAGTTTCAAAAGACAATTTCATAGGTCAAAGAAGGAAGTCACTCATAGGGAAACAAAAAATAACAATTGAATCCTAAAACATCCCTACCTAAGATCGAATTATCAAGTGGCGAGATCTGCTTAGCTCGTGCTGCCTCTGTGTGATGGCTTCTCAGCAGGCTTTGAATATCTTTCTGGACACTCCCAGATCTTATGCCCCAGCTTTCCACAATGGTAGCATACGTATTTTCCAGCCCTACAAGGTCTACCTTCATGGTTCTTCCCACATTTTGGGCAATTTTGTCTTGTGGTTGACCGTTGTTATTGTTTATCCTCATATAGATTGGGTTGAAACTGCTCCTTTTAGGGTAAGGCATCCTCATAGTATTGATTTTCAGGTGCAAGTCTTTTATTAGAGGTGTTTTTAACAGATTGGGCAATTGCTAGCTTCTTATTGGAGTCCTCTGCACGACGGCATTTGTTCACCAAGGTTACATAATCCCGAATCTCTGAGAGACCCACAGCAACTTCGATGTCCTCACATAAACCTCCTTCATACTTCATGCATTTCCAAACTTCATCAGGATTATACTGATAGATAGTAGAAAATTTGCAGAGCTCCTCAAACTTGGCAGTGTACTCTGCTACACTCATGGACTCTTGTTTGAGTACCATGAACTCCAACTCTTTTGCATTTCTTATAGAGGTAGAAAAGTATTTATAGTAAAAAGCTTCCTTCAAAATATTCCAAGTAACTTCAGTCTGGGATGTTTTAAGCAATCCCTTGGTGTCAACTGTAACACTCTAATATTCGACCCAATACTACTAGTACGTACTCAGGCCAAATATTAGTCGTTACTAACTGACATGGTTCTTTAAAAAGTAACTTAAAGAAAATACGAGCCAATTTTTTTTTCTTAAAACCTTACTTAAAATAAGAGCCGCGCGTATCCTATCGGGTCGGTAACATAAAGTGCAGAAACATAAACACAGAGGTGGCTCCAAAACGTAGCATCATCATAACTGAAATATTTCATCTTTATAATATGCCTACCCTAAGGGGCAGGGCTCTTCAAGTACATAATAACATGAATACGGCAGAAAAACAGAATACATGGAAAAGAACTGGAAAGAAGCATCCCTACCCATGTGCAGCCTAAGATGGATAACCTCCACACAAAAGAGGTTTCATCCATACTATGTGACGTGCGTGTACTAAGGATTACCCTCCAATCTATGCACGCGGATCACGGCACGAGGACGTAGCCAATCCACGGGCGGAGCTCGGCGGGTGCAGGCGTGCCCTATGACTGGATGTGTCGTTCCCGTCGGGGTCGTGGTCCGGGCACCGAGGCCCTCCGAAGCTGAGTGATTGTCTCCTCGCTACCCATCGGTCGCAGAGGCGGAGTGGGGGCAGAGCCCTCATGGTCCATGGGGGAATCCTCTTGAGGGTCCTCCTCCGAGTGCTGCGATAGCGGCACGTACTCCGGTATGTCAGCTGAACCGGCAGAGTGAGTCCGTAGGTTCCTCTCATGTCGTGGTCGCGCATGCTCAAAGATCGCGGGGTCACCATAGGGGGATGCTGGGGAGAAGCGATAACTGTACAAGGGGTGTGCGAATGGCCGTCCTAAAAACATGAAGATGCGCACAGTACACCGACCCTCAAAATGAAATGACCCATGCTCCGGGTCATGGTGGATCTCCCACCGTGGCATGTCAATGTACAGCACGAACGTCGCCATCTCGCTCTGAAGACGTAATGGAAAGAAAGAGATAGAGGGAGTGAGATTTCTTACTAAAGAAACTCAGTAGGGTTTTCCTCTTATCCTAGGTGTCATCATTTACGTCTCCAGGAATCTCGGCTTATTTATGGAAACCATGGACATCTATTGGTTCAATTATGAGTTTTCTAAAGTCTCAATTTCCGAGATCCGTTCCTTTTAACATATCACTTGTATCATAGACATACATCACATAACTTGGATCATAGAACATAAATCATATACCTTAGATCATGGAACATGGTTTCCTATATCGTGGGTCATAGCACATAAACTCATAACTTTATGATTCTCATATCATGGGGCATAGCACGCAAATTCATATAAGTATGGTGCATAAAAACATAGCTCATGGAACATGGTACATATCTTGGTTACTTGAGGTGACATTAGAACATCATCATCATTATTTTCCTGGGGCCACCCTAACTGATCTCCTTGTGGAGAAAATTCTAGGTTATGAGCTCATACCTTACTAGTCGTCACTAGTACATGGACTTATCCCTTTTGATAAGTTTAAAGATCCCGACCTAAGGTACGGGTCTACGGGGCTAGAATCACCTTATCCCCACCCTTAATCCGGTGGTTCAAGGATCATCTTCTCATAGTCTATGTCACCTTAAGTCTTAGCATGTTAATGCAAGATGCCACACAATTCATGCATGTCAAACATAATTACATCATAGGCATCTTTGAAGTCTTTTAAAAGACAATAACATGCAAACATAAAACTATCATCGAAGAATAATAGTTCACATGGTATCATCATACTTGACTCATGGAGTAAAATCATCATAAGGTAAGCAAGAGCAATAAGCCTCTTAACTTGATCATGTTTGAAATCGAACATATAAGATCATGTATTCATGTTAGGCTAAAGCATAGACTCATGTCATAACAATTCTCAAATTCAAGCAATGCAAGATCATAGCTTCAAGTCAATAAATCAGAAAAGCATTCTGTTTGTAAACTTGGGTTCTGGTAATCGATTACATAAGTCTTGTAATCGATTACACAGCCTCGAGATTTCAAAACATGGAGGTCAGGGGGTTCTGGTAATCGATTACATGGGACTTGTAATCGATTATTTTGTTTAAAACACTTTGCTGGGCCCCTAGAACATCTGGGTAATCAATTACATGATTAGGTAATCGATTACTAGAATCCAAAATGTGTAATCGATTACACTATATAGTAATCGATTGCTTTGGGCAAAAGTTCATGTTTGAGCTCGTCCGAGCTTTCTGGTAATCGATTACATGGTCTGGGTAATCGATTACCAGCATCTTAAAAATCGAAATATGAGGTCTAAACATATCTGAGTCATTCCTTTGAAATGCTTATGGTGGCTAGTTTCTCTTGGAACAATTTTGAACTTCAAAAACATCTTGTCAACCATTTTAACTTGTCAAAACCTTTATAATTCTAAGAACATACCCAAAATGTTTTTGAGTACAACATATGTTTTGGAAAGACTTAAAACATGAGCTATAGGCTCTTGTGACTAATAAACTCCTCTTGGAGCTATCTTCATCACATGGCCAAGATGTACATTCCAAGAATGTTTTCCATGGTTAACCTCTTCTCAAGATGAAATGGGCCAATCTTTGAGCTCTAGTATCTTAGATGATGACATAAAATAAACGTGCTATGCACTTCATTTTAGAGTCCTTTAGAAAGTAAAGTGATAGCTCAAAGTAAATATGAAATGCATATCCATTTTCATTCTTTGAGTTTAGTGAGGACTTGAAATATAATATGAGATGCAAAGCTTGGAATTTAAACGTGCATAATGCAAGTTCATTCTTAGTCTTGGGGTTTAGTGGTTGCATAGAAATAAACGTGCTATGCAAAGCGTAAAGTAAACGTGAATGCAAGTTTCTTTTGTATCTTGTCTAGAGCTCTTACAAGATTTTAAGGAGGAACATAGTCCCAACCCAAAACTCATCTTCACAAGAAAAGAAAAACCATTGGTACCAAGGCATCAAGAGAAAACATGACTTCAAGAGTCATGGGAGTGGTCAAATCTTAACAAAGGAAGGAACCATTTTTAAATCTCTAGGGACCAAGATCTTGATGATCCAAGCATCAACATCCTAAGTCCTCATCATTGAGTACATGGCTCCCTTCAAAACAAATATTTAAACAAAGTTCATGATAAAGGAGAAAGCAAAACCAAAACCATGCTTGGTTTAGGGCCAAAGCTTCAAGCTTTAGAGTTTGTTCATGTGACAAACATCAACATGAAGCTCTCATCATCAAGCTTACATTTTTCCCATGTAAAAAGGCTCTATGGCCGAAAACATAAGAAGGAAAAGGAAGAAGATCCAAAATGTTCAAGAGAAACATAAACTCCTTTAACTAATCTTGTAAAGAATGAAACTTTCTTTAAGAAAAACTCAAGCTTTAGAGGTCTCATGGACTCATGGTCACATCTAGAGAACACTCATCATCAAGCCATCATATTCAAGGTCTTAAGGCCAAAAAACTAAGGGGAAGAAAAGGAAGAAACCAAAGAGAAGCAACATAGAGGTTCAACCATTCATCAACTCCCAATCAAGATTCAAGCATAAGAATCAAAGACATATTTAGAAGGAGTCCCCTACCTTGTGTCTTGGAAAAGGAGGAGAGAACTTAAGCTTGAGGAACTCTTGGGAACTTGAGGGGAAAAGAAATGAGAAAGCTTGAGACTTTGAGAGAAAACTAGCACCTATTCTTGGCTCAAACCTTTGCAAAAGACCAAAGTGATCAAAGGCTCACCAAGGCAAGCTATTTATAGACAACTAAACCATGGGTGTGTGGATGGGAGGGCTGGCCGAATATGTGGCCACAAGGAGAAGGAAAATCTCTTTGAGTTGTCATTCCAAAGTATGGTCATAAGTGTAGCTAGGTGTAGCCTATGACATGTCTTGAAAATGTGACCTATTTTTTTAAAATCTTGAATGAACAAAATACTAAAATTGGGGCTGCAAAAAGGAGGAGGAAACCGTGTGGTTTCATGGCCCAAGAAGAAGAAAATATCTTCTTGACTTGTCAACTCAAAGCATGGTTTAGATGTAAAGGAAGCATAGTCTATGTATAGCCTTTAAAGAAAACTTTGAATGACTAGATAAAATATAGTTCTTTTTTAATCTTGAAAGACATAAATATTTAAATTTAGAAATGAATTGAAAACCTTGATTGACTATATACTTTATTCTTTAAATCTTTGAATGACATTTTTCTTGAAAGATGGACATTGATTGAAAAGAGTACAAGACATGTGTCATAGGGTAGCTTGACAACCTAGACTAACCTTTATTGACTTCTAGAGAGAAGGTGGTGCCAATTGGGCAACCTTGGGGAGGAAGGATATATCCTCAAACCATGTTCTAGAAGTGTGCTTTGGTGTGACATAGATTAGGCTTAGGATTAATGGTCGTTAACCAGGTACTTGAGTAAACTAATTAGTTAAATAAAGCTAAGATCCTCAAGGTTAGAAGTGGTCTTGTAGGTTTAATGGAGTCAAACTCCATTTGACTAGAATTACAAAGGTGACAACTTTCCTCAAATTTAAGGAGTGAATAGTGAAAACACTATTCCAGGATGCTTTCTTTAAAGAATAAGACTAGAAATAGATTTTGGATTCCCATAAGCAATTTTAGGTTCTAATCAACCTTAATTAATGATTTTGGCTCAAGATTAATTATGAAAATTAATTAACCTTTAATTAGAGCCTCATATTGCCTAGGTTCTGAGTTAGATAACTCATTAATCCCAACCTGCACTAAGCAAGGGCAAAATCGTAATTTTGCTCAAAAACTGCTCGGGACCACCGGGACTTAACCAAACCTTAAACAACATAGTTCTTGCCTTAAAATCGTAGTTTTAAACCTCGGGACAGGGTTCGGTCTAAATGTAACTTTAAAGCGCACGAAATCATCACAGGGGTATTTTGGTCACTTATGCGCAGAAATCTCAGAAATGAGGTTTTTCTGCTCCATTAAACATTCACAATCATACAACCCCCTTCATATAACATATGAACCCTATGAGAATGGCCAAAGCCGGCCGTCCTCGTGTTTCGGGTGAAAATGACCTCAGGGGCATTTTGGTCATTTTAGCGAAAATCGGGGCGTTACATCAACCCACCAAAATTCAGCATCTGCTCCTAGCATATAGGTAGCAAAAACCACTTTTTGGATCTCAGTGCAAGGAAGAACCAAGAAAATTTTCTCTATGGCCTTAACCCATTCTTCTGCTTTACTTAGATTGAAGGCTCCTCCAAATGACGGGGGATTTGCCTTTCAAAACTCCACAAATTTATGATATTCCACATCCACTTCATTCCGTCCAGGGTTATCAACCAGGTTTCGGTCTTCATTGCGGTTCAACCTTTCCATCATTCAGTTAGCAACTACAGCCTGTTCCCTCATTGCTGCAGCCATCTACTGAAAAGTATCCATCATACTTGTTTCATCTCTTACCCTGTTCCTGGTACGCCGATTTGAAGTCATTGATTCCTATCACACCAAACAAAAATATTGAGTTGATCAGGCTTAATACCAAGCTAAGCGTGGCAGTAACCTACAACATTCCCAACCGGCAGTCACACATATATAGATATGTAATTATAATGCATGACAATTACTAAGGAAGCATAGCTAGTCTATTCCTCAAGATCCTACAAGGATGAACTGCTCTGATACCATAATGTAACATCCTCCTAAGTACAACATTCGTCTTAAGCCATGACATTAGATTTGGGAGTCGTTACTTATTAACTAGCGGACCTTTCTTAAATATCTATGACTAATTTGATTTATTCACGAGATAACTATGTCATAATTCTATTGAAAAATATAGCAAGGAAACCAAAACATTTATTTAATACAAAGTTAAGTACATAAGAGAAGCTCTTCTATGAGCTTAACACATTTGTTCTCTATTACATTCACATATATATAACCACAACTAAGTTACGGTAAAAAAAACCCATCAACTACTAAACTACTGCAACTCTAGTATAGTTTTTCTTGTAGCTGCTCCACTGTTCTCTGGATCAACTTGGAGACGATATGGGAACACACAAAATAGGGGTGAGAATTTTAACAATTCTCAGTAGGGCAACTCCCCTAATACACAATCATAATGTCATCGTCATCGCCCCAGCCACTTCGATTTATTAAGAAAAAGGTGATCAAGTATTACATAATAATGGTTCTTTTTTTTTTAAAGTTCCAAATCATATTCTCGAAGTTGGTTGTTTTTAAAAGATCAATCACTTCATACACATTTATCATAAGCTCATAACCATAGTAAGTAATGTCAATCAAAATGATTCGATATGATACAAGTATGTATATGCCAAATATAGGGAAGTTATCTTTAATTGCCCTTGATACAATCTACTAATTCTAACCATAAGAGATGCTCATGAATCATAACAGTTATAACATGACTTTCTTCCATTTATCTTTTAGGTAACTTAGATTTATTCTTTGTCTCATTTAAGGCCACCCTACTTCTCTTGCCTTTTGAGAGTTTTAGATTATGAGCTCATACCTCACTAGTCATCACTGGCATAATCTTATCCTATGATAAGTTAACACTCAACTCTTAAAGTACGGGATAGGGGGCAATAGGATCACCTTTCATAACCTTTAATTCGGGGAGTCCAAAAGATCATTTCCTTATTGGATCACCTCTCATAACCTTTAATTCGGGGAGTCTAAAGTATCATTTCCACTTACTTTTATGTCAACTTTATATTAGCATGTTATGTTAAGATGCAAAAACATAACCATATCATATACTTTTCTCATGCTCTTCACATTAATTGAACATATGCAACTTTGAAACATTTCATGTGAAATCATAGCATGCCATGTCAATTTTCACAATCAAATAACTAAACATGTAGGGCATCAATTTCACATAATTCTCAAGCATATGAAAAATCACAACATTTTACGGGATAAGTACTTTCCTTGCTTCATAAACGATTTAATCTCTAAATCGGGAAAACTCAACTTTCATATTTTTCGTCTTATGCATCTAAGGGATCAAATACAAGAATTTTCATTTATTATTAACCTAAGAGCATCACTAATCAAATCTAGATAGATTTGAAATGAAAATGAAATGCACCTTTTCGGTGTTCTTATGAAATACATTTTTGACCCTTTCTCATTACCAACTTTTCCTATGATGCTAGAATAAATTTCTAAGCCAATTATGGGTGATTCCTATACATATACTAAGTGTTAAATGTCATTTTCACTTAAGTACCACATACTGGACAGAAAGTATGTTTTCATTTTATAGAGTCCTAGAATTTACATTTTTCGGTTCTTTTTAGTTACTAAACTTTCCTTAACTATCACCAATGATTAGCATACCCATTAATAACAATTTTTGCATGTTAAGAGCACTCCAAACAACATACATCAATTCTAGAAAGTTTTGAACCAAAACCAAAGTTTAATTTCCTAAGAGCATACAAAATTATGAAGCAAGCATTTCTAGTAACTAGTCTTTCTTAGAATTATTTCTAGATCAAGGAATGCCCTTATAATCAATTCTTATCCTTATGGTAACATAATTAATTACCTTAGATCAGTAGCATAATTTAGAGAGCTTGATAAAAGGATGTTTACATTTAATAAGATATATATATATAAAGTTCTCATGTGAGTTAAAAGGGTGAGCCTTGAGCACTAGATTAATTAAGTGATGACATAAATTTAAACGTGCAATACAAGCTTCATTTTTTATCTTGGCATTATAGGGTGGTGGCAAGAGAAACATAAATATGAATGCAAAGCTTGAATATGAAAATGCAAGCTCTATTTTTAATCTTTAAGTTTAGGTGATGACTTGAAAAGTAAATATGCTAGGCAAGAAATATAAATGTGAATGCAAGTTCAATTCTTTATTTTAGTGCTCTATGTAACATTCTAATTTTTAACCCAATACTCCTAGAACATATTTAGGTTAAACATTAGTCTATTATCCTTTAGTCCCATTCTTTAAAAACTTTCATTAAAATACTTAGCAGAAAATACGAATAAATTTTTTTCTTTTTGAAACTTGAAAGTAAAATGCGAGCCGCGCACTATCCTAACGTTCGACATAACCATAATGTACAAGAGAAAGTAATCATACCATACATAATAGTGAAATATAGTATTATACATGACAACATAATATCATTACATCTTCATAGATACATAATTTACTAGCATCATTGTAACTTCATTTACATCAAAACATGCACATATATATGGAGTGTTACTTATCCGCCTACGAGGATGGATAAGTATCAATCCCAAAAGCTAAACTATCTATGCTTCCACAGCAACCCTCTACTCCGTTTGCTGGTGTGACCCTCAAGCACGAGCCTTAGAAGAAGTCATGAACCCCATTGTAATCCTCGCCTAGAAACGACATGGAAGAAAAGAGATGGATGAGAAACTCATTCAAGATTCTCAGTAGGGATTTCCAACTCTAACACAAGTGTCATCGTCATCGTCCCCAGCCACATCGGTTTTAATTATGAAAAGGTGTTCATGCATAAGGTTTGGTTTTATACTTTTCAAATCTATTTATCCGGAGTGGGTGTCTTTTAGTATGAGTCTTAATGACATGAATGCAACAGATATTCGATGAATGCATGGCAATACCATATGCACTTTAAAATGAAAATCATAATACGTGGGTACCTTATAAGGAAACATGAATCATATACATGGCATAAAAATTCATAGTATTTTTCATGTGACATCTTTCTCATAAGTCAAACTCTTAAGTTCTTTTTC
This sequence comes from Dalbergia cochinchinensis, assembly GCA_031216125.1. Classification (NCBI taxonomy): domain Eukaryota; kingdom Viridiplantae; phylum Streptophyta; class Magnoliopsida; order Fabales; family Fabaceae; genus Dalbergia; species Dalbergia cochinchinensis. The sequence goes on from CM062372.1 coordinate 41,635,362, forward strand.
TTTAAGACCACCTTCTTAACGTATCCACCAAAAATCCAACCGATTCACCGGCCCCGGCGATAATCTGGTCACCCAACTACATTTCACCTATCACTTACGAATGAGCTCAATCCTAACTAGTCATCACTAGATTTAATACGGGGTAATAGAGGGGGTATACATAACAGAATGCGTCGCACCGGTATCAAGTGCATGGTGAATATTGTACTCTTCGGGGCGTTACGTATCGCCATCCCCCTTAAGGATTTGTTTCTGGGGCATTATGTATTGCCGTCCCCCAGAATGTGTTCTCATAGTACTATGTCAAATCTGTTCTGGGGGTGCTCGGCCGAACCGGTGTCACCTAGGAGTTTTCACAAACTTTTCTCAAATCCTCAAGTTTGATGGGAAATTCGGCAGCGTAACGGCGTACACCGGATTTCCTTCAAACTTTCTTTATGCCATGAAACATATAGAACATGCATAGTCATTTAACATCACCATAAGACATCAAGTCATATGGTCAACTTATCATAGCATATATGTCATCACATCATTACTTTGACATCCTTAAAAGATAGCGTGCTCCTAACCAGTTCACCGGAATCAAGGACCGGGCTCAACTAATGCATATGCCATGCTCAAGTCATTCTCGTAATTAAACATACATTTTCTTGAAGTCATGAAGCTCGTTATGTCTTGGGACCTATAGTGTCTTATGCTTTAACCCTTACAGGTCTTAATCTTGAAAACTAATTACACTAACATCCGTTTTTCTTCTTTTATATACCTATAGGTTCACCATTAATAATCCTTACTCATTTTTATGATCGTAAACAAATCTGGACAGTATCATAAGGATGTGGGCTGAATTAATATCATATACTTACGGGGTTCTACAATCTACGTCTTAGACCCTTTTCTAAGTTTTGTCTTCACCTAAGGCACTATAAATTAAATCTAAACCAATTATGAGGGATTCCTATAAATTTGCACTAATTATGGATCACTTTTGCTATGATTAATCATGCTGTAACAGAATTAGAAAATTATATTTTTAAGTGTTCTAGAATTGTACTTTTACGATTTTCTAGTTACTAGTTTTCCTATAGGTGCTAAAAATCAATCCTACCTCAAATGTTACCAAGTTTTTCATAATTAAACAATCCTAAACTGAATGTTATCATACTACAACAGTTTTGGCAGTGGCTAAAAATAAATGGGTCAAAATTATGCTAAAACTCTACTTTACAATTTTTCTGTAAGACTAGTTTCTTTCCTATCATGCATAGAAAGGCTCCTACCTCAACATATATAATTTTTGCACATTCTAACATGTCAAAACATCATCATATAGCAGTAAACATACCATGGTAGAATCGAAAAGCATAGGTTCCAAAGAGCACATAATCTCACATTTTCAAGACATATAAATTACTAGTTTCTCTTGGAATCGTTCTAGGACTTCTAAAACTCTTTGGGAACCATTTTAATTCATTAAAATCATTATAACATGAGTAAGGGAAGTAGCTTATTTAAATTGTTCATAGTTGAAATTTAAAACATAAAATTGCACTTGAAACATTCTTTGAGTTCACCTATTCTTAAGAAAATCCTAAGACATAGATTATTAGCGCTTGTGACTAGACGAAACTTACTCCAAGCTCATCATCATCACATGGCTGAAATATGCATCCATGGGGATGTTCCCATAACCAAACTTTAACTTGAGATAAAAGGGCAAGTCTTTGAACTCTAGGGTCTTTAAGTGATGACAAAAAGTAAACGTGCTATGTAACATCCTAATTTTTAACCCAATACTCTAGAACATAATTAGGTTAATCATTAGTCTGTTACGTCATGGCTTCCTTATTACTTTAAAATACTTAGCGGAAATATTGGTAATTTTTTTTTTGAAATATAAAAGTAAAGTGAGAGCCGCGCGATACGATACATAATAAAGCACGAACGGAACTAAGCAAACATCGCATAGTAGCATGACATAAGCAAGTAAAGGCACATCAATAGAACTGAACTGCATACTTATATATAGTAGAATGTGCCCACTCATAAAGAGTAAGACTTAGTTTAATACATCTGAAATAAAGATACATGAAAATGAAAGTACAGTAAAGGCATAAAAGAAAACTCTCCTAACTCTAGTGCGCCTACAAATGGATAGCCCCAGAGACAAAAGAAGGCTATCCTAGCCTAGCCAAGCTCAAGCACCAGAACCGCAATGGTCGTCTACTACTGCGAGCCTCTCTGGAAAGGAGGGATGTACCCGATCCATTGGGCTATCTCGGCCGGGGTGGCGATGCGCTGCATCAGTTGGGCATGAGCTCCCCGGCGGGGAATCATCCTCACCCGTCCTCCACGTACTGGCTGAGCGACAGAAGCCTCGCTACCCTCCCCAACATCCATTCGCACAGTGGGGGAGGATCCCTCAGAGGGTACCTGAGTGGCAGAGTCCTCCGAAGGGTCCGTCTCGGAGAATGATGAGGGCGAGCAGGGTACATATTGTGGGTAATCCCGGATGGCAGAGGCCGTCGGTAGGGTACGGCGGATCTGCTCCTCTCGAGGGTGTGCACGCTCGAACACGAAGTCATCGCCGAAGGGTGAGACAGGAGAGAATCGATGGCTATGTACAGGGTGACTAAAGGGCCGTCCAACGAACATAAACACTCGAACGACGCAGCAACCCACAAAATGGTATGACCCGTGGTCTAGATCATGATGTGCCTCCCAGGTTGGGGTGTCCACAAAAACCACGAACGTCGCCATCTGAAGACGTGACGGAAGAAAGAGATAGAGGGGTGAGAATCTTGCTAAAGAATCTCAGTAGGGCCTTCTACTACCTAGGTGTCATCGACTACGTCCTCAGGAACCTTGGGTTTAGTAAACAAAATAAGTGAGCATGCATTAAGTCTATTTTTAGGTTTTAAAACATATTTAGCCAAGGTCCGTTCATTTTAGCATGATTCTTAATGACATGGATGCAAACATATTAAAGAATGTATGCATGGCTCTACTTAATGCAAGAATAATAATCTCAATAATAGGGACATCATAATAGTGGCATAAAGTGGCAATCAAATTCTCATATGGGAAACTTTGTGACATAAACATCAAAACTTCCTCATAGGCCACCCTAAAAAACAAGCGCTCTGGGGGTGCTCGGCCGAACCAGTGTCACCCAGAACGTGTCACATCTCTAGGTTATGAGCTCATACCTTAACTAGTCGTCACTAGTTCTTACTTATCAATCCCGATAAGCGTAACATAATCATAAACATAATCCCGACTTATCCAGTCCGGGCTAGGGGGCATTTCTTGGGGGTGCTCGGCCGAACCGGTGTCACCCAAGAATTCATCTTGGTATCGATGTCACATGAGTTCTCTGGAGGTGCTCAACCGAACCGGTGTTATCCGAGAACTCATCTTAATACCTCATAAAAATCTCATAGGTTTTCAAAAACTTTCTGAGTCTCAAATTTGTCAGAAATTCTGCAGCATAGCTGCAACTTGCCGAATTTCTTCCAAATTATTCTTTATGCCACATAAGTCATTCAAACATGCATCCTCCATCATAATTTTCATGCATTCACATAATCATTCTCATGCGTTCACAAGCAACATTAGAATTCGTTATGCTCTTGGTCCTGCGGTATCTTATGCTTTGACCCTTACGGGCCTTAAACTTGTGATGTAATTAACCTATCATCTCCTATCCATCTCTTATGCATCTAAGGGTTCTCTTCTAATAGGTCTCATTATTATTTATGCTCTCTATTAAATCTGAACAACATCATTCCTTAGGGACAGCATTATAAACTTATAATTGCGGGGTTCTAGAACTTACATTTTAGACCCTTTCTTGGTTCTGTCTTCGCCTAAGGCGCTATAAGTTCGACCTAAACCAATTATGAGGCATTCCTATGTCTAAGAACTAATTATAAGCCATGTTCTCTTCATTATAAGGTTGCTGGACAGATTCTAAGAATTAAATATTCTAAGAGTTCTAGAATTGCGATTTTACGGTTCTCTAGTTACTAGTTTTTCTATAGGCGATAAAATTCAATCCTACTTCAATTGTAACCAAATTTTTCATGATTAAACAATCCTAATCTGATTATATTCCCATTGAAACAGTTTGGGCAGTGTCCAAAAATAAATGGGTTAAAACTATGCTAAATCTTGACTTTATGGTTTTTCTAGAAAACTAGTTTCTCTCCTATCTTGCATAGAAATGTTCCTACCTCATCATACATAATTTTTACTCATTCAAACACATCAAAACATCATCACACAGCAGCAAACTCATCATGGAAGAACCGAAACATTAAGTCTCTAAAAAGATGTATAACTTGATATTTTTAAAACATATAAGTTGCTAGTTTCTCTTGGAATCATTTTCAAGACTTCTAAAACTCTTTTGCAAACCATGGTATTTTGTAAAAGGGAATAAAAACATCCTTAGGTCAATGACCACTCAATTCTTCCTTAAAAGAGTATTAAATTCATAAACCTTGTTAGTCTTAATCTTATAAACTTCATGAGGTTTTAAAGAGAATCTTAAAACTTAGATTGTTGGCCCTTGTAGCTAGATAAAACTCATTCCCAATTCATCATCACTACTTGACCGAAGCTATGCATTCAAAGAATGCTCCCACATTAAACTTTAACTTGACATAGAATGGGTAAGTCTTTGAGCTCTAAGGTCTTTAAGTGACGACATAATTTAAACATGCTATGCACTTCATTTTTATTCTTCATTACAAAGTAAAGTGAGGGCTTAAAGTAAATATGCAAGACTTGAATTATAAATATGCAAAGCTTGAATTAAATATGCAAGACTTAAAATATAAATATGCAAAACTTAAAATATAAATATGCAAGTTCATTTCTTTATTTAGGTGGTTTAGGCCCAACAACAATCGACTTTAAGGCCGAAATAGAAAAGGCTTTGAGATTTAGTTAGATGATGGTGCAATTCTCATTTTAAATCTTTATGTTCTTAGTGATGAAAAGTAAACATGCTAGACAAGAATATAAATATGAGATGCAATCCATTCTTTATCCTTTAACTTTAAGTGATGGCTTGGAAATTAAATATGAATGCAAAGCTCAAAATAAATATGTAATGCATAAGCTTGAATATAAGTATGAATGCTAGTCCATTTATTTCTTATTAGAGCTCTTACAAGACTTTTGAAGGAACTTAAACCTCAACCCAAACTTATCATGACAAGATAAAGTAAAGACAAGAGTGAACCTCAAGGGTTCTTTAAAAGCACAAAGTTTCTTTTCTTGAGATGTGGTCATAGATAACATTTTTATTAAAACTCAAGCTCGAGAGGCCTCGTTGTGATGAACACATAGTCATCATCTAGAAGCACTCATCATCAAGCCATTGAGAACCCCATTGGCCAATATGGCCGAAAACTTGGAGAAAGAAAAGGAAAAGGAACCGAAACTTTTGAGAAGAAAAGAAACATTTGAAACTCTAGAGACCATGATCTTGATGATGCATTAACTCCAACATCATGAATCCTTATCATTGAGTTCATGCAACCATTTTAAAATATCATCAAGGTAAAAGGTTTCAAGGTTCAAGAAGAAAGAATAAAAGAAAACATCTTTAACTTAAGAACAAAGATCAAGCTTTAGAGGTTGTTCAAGTGATGAACATTATCATCATGAAACCTCATCATCAAACTCTCATTCCTTTGATCCTCAAGCCTCATGGCCAAAAAAAAAGAGGAGAAGAAGAAGAAAAGAAGTTCAAAAAAGATTCAAGAGAAACTATGAACACATAAAGAGATTAAGAACTTCAAATGAAAGAAACTCATGAAAGAAAATCCCTACCAAGTGATTTGAAGGTTGGGATGAGAGAAGAAGATGAAGAACTTGAAGACTTGAACTTGAGAGAAAAAGGAAACTTTGAAGTGCTCTTTGAAAACTTACACTTAACAAATGAACCCAAAATGATGCAAGTTCACCCAAGCAAGCTATTTATAGAAAAATGAAACAAATACAAGGTGCATATGGGGGTGAGGGCTTCGGCCATTACAGCATCATGGGCAGCCCCATGAGTTCCATGAGGTGAGATAATGTGGTCTTGAGGTATGGTGAGGTATGGTTCAAAGTATGGTGAGGTATGGTTCAAGGTATGGCTTCAAGCATGGTTCTTTGAGTGAGAAACAATTCAACATGTGTTGTAAAAGAGAGAGAGGGCCAAAATTGCATCAGCCATGGGGAGGGTTTTCTTTCATTTTAATTGTAGTTTAGAGTTGTGTTTAGGTGTATCTTTGATTAGGATTAAGATTAGGAACTTGTAAGAAAGAGTTTAGGTGAGAAAATAGGTAATCAAGGTTGTCAAGACATAATTAAGGAGTGTTCTTGCATCATTAGTGAGTTATAAACTCATTTTAGTGTATAAACAATTCTAGACACAATTCCTTGATTTAAGGAATTGGAGAGAGAAAACACTATTCAAGATTCCAAGAGTGAACTCTTGAGTTTTAGAAAAGAAATTTTAAATCTAATCTAAGCAATCTTAGGTTTTAATTAATTTTAATAATTTATTTTGACTCTAGATTAATTATAGAAATTAATTAATCTTCGATTAGAGCCTAATATTGCTTAGGTTTGCTTAATTACATCATTAAGCTCAAAAATACTATCCTAGGGGCAAAATCGTAATTTTGCACTAAAACTGTCCGGGACCACCAGGACTCAATTAGATGCTTTGGAACATGTAAAAACATGGTTTTAAACCTCTGGGGAAAGTTTCGGGCTCAAACGGCACCTTTACCCGTGTAAAATGCTATAGGGGTATTTTGGTCATTTTGACCCGAAACTGCAGAAAATGAGACTTTCGTCTCCGGAACCACTCAAGGGTCATTCAATCCCCTTCAAACATTGAGTTGGCCCTTCGAGGACTGTCGGGTCGGCCATCCTCGAATTTCGGGCCAAAAATGACCTCAGGGGCATTTTGGTCATTTTCCACTCAGACAGAAAATCAGGGCGTTACATGCTATGCATTCCTTTTTATTCTTCATTATAAAGTAAAGTGAGAGTTTCAAAGTAAATATGAGATACAAGAACTTGAATCATAAACATGAGGTGCTAGGAATACAAATATGCAAGACTTGAAAATAAATATGCAAGACTTGAAAGTAAATATGCGAGTTCATTTTATCTTCTAGGATTTTAGTAATGACTTGAAATATAATTATGAATGCAAGTTCGATTCTTTATTTTAGTGCTCTAGACTCCACAACAATTGACTTTAAGGCCGAAATAGGTGAGCTTCGAGATTAATTATTAGGTTATATGAGAATGCAACTCTAGTTTTAATCTTTACGTTGTAGGTGATTAGCTCAAAAATAAATATGCTAGGCAAGGAAAGTAAATATGAATGCAAGTTCATTTTATTTTCTTCACTAGAGCTCTTACAAGACTTTAAAGGAACTTAAACCTTAACCCAAACTTATCATAACAAGATAAAGCAAGCTTTAGAGTTCTTGTACCAAGGTTTACATAGAAACCATATGGTGTGAACTTCATTATCAAGCTCTAAGGAAATGGACTTAAAAGAATTAAATCATCCAACAAGTATCTTTAAACAAAACCTTTAAACATCAAAGAAAAGGAAAGCAAGGCCGAAGCCAAGAGGAAAGAAAAGGAAAGGAAAACTGAAACCAATATTGAAGAAGAGAAAAGGAAACACCGAAACATGCTTAGTCCAAGAACCAAGTTCCAAACTCTAGAGGTTTCATAAGTGAAGATTCTCATGATCTAAATCTTGAACCCTCATCATCAAGCATCATTTTCTTTAAAAAGAAAGGCTCTAAGGCCGAAATCAAGGGAAGAAAAGGAAGTTCTAAAAGCCAAGAGAAACTAGCAAAAACTTATTTTTGACAAAGCTTTAAAAGATAAAACTTTAAAGAACAAATTCCCTACCAAGTGGTGAAGAGGAAAGCTTGATTCTTGAAGTGAAATGAGAAGAAAAACTTCCTTCCAAGTGAGCTAGGAGATTCGGCCAAAGGAGGAAGAAAAGGAAGGTGAGGTGTTTGTTTTGAGCTTTTGCGTTTAGAGGATGGTGTATGGTTGAGAGGTGGTGGTATGAGGTTGACGTGTGGTGGCTCTATGTGAGCTTGAAGAAGATGAGGAAGAAAAAGAGTTCTTGAGCTTGAGAGAATAAGAAAAGCTTTAAGATGCTCTTGAAAACTCAACTTGGCAAATGAACCAAAAGTGATTCAAGTTCATTCAAGAATGCTATTTATAGAGAAATGAAACATGAGAGGTGAGAATAGGAGGGAAAAGTGGCGCCATTTTTGGGGAAGGAAGGAGGGAGAAAATATCTCTTGGTTATGTCATTTCAAGGTAAGGTGTAAGGCATGGTGTAAGCATAGGTTTAGGCATGGTGTACCATGCTTCTTTGAGTTTGTGAGTGAAAAAACATGTGGTGGACAATGGGGGGTGAGGTGGCACCATTTCCACCTTACAATGGGGGAGGAAGATCTTTCATTTAATTGTAGTTTAGAGGTGTGTTTAGGTGTAACTTTGATTAGGCTTAGGATTAGGAACTTGTAAGTAAGTGTGTAAATGAAAAGATAGGTAATCAAGGATATTTTAAGGCATGATTAGTGAGCACTCTAGCCCATTAGTAAGGTCAAAATCCTACTCTACCTAGGCTTCTTGGAGTATGGAGAGTGAATAATGAAATACTATTTAAGATTCTATATCTTGGGAACTTGATTTTTTTGAAAGAAAAAGGGGTTTTGAGTTTAATCTAAACAATCTTAGGTTTTAATTAATTTTTATAACTTATTTTGACTCTAGATTAATTATAAAAATTAATTAATCTTCGATTAGAGCCTAATATTGCTTAGGTTTGCTTAATCACATCATTAAGCTCAAATGGCACTATGCCAGGGGCAAAATCGTAATTCTGCACAAAACTACCCGGGACCACCGAGACTTAAAAAGATACTTTAAACACATGAAAACGTCATTTTAAACCTTTGGAAAAGTTTCGAGCTCAAACGGCACATTTACCTGTGTAAAACGCTATAGGGGTATTTTGGTCATTTTGACCCGAAACTGCAGAAAACACGATTTTTGTTTCCGAAATCACTCAAGGACCATCCAATCCCCTTCAAACATCGAGTTGACCCTTAGAGGACTGCTGGGCTGGCTATCCTCGAATTCCGGGTGGAAAATGACTGCAGGGGCATTTTGGTCATTTTCTCTCAGATATAAAATCGGGGCGTTACACTCTAGGCCCTTAGAGTATTCACTCCAAATCAACAATCAAATTTAAGGTTAAAATAGGTAGGTTTCGAGATTAATTATTTAGATGATGTAAACATGAGATGCAAGGACTTGAAATATAAACATGAATGCACTCCATTTATTATCTCGTTGAGCCCTAGGCTCAAGACTACCATTTAACTCTTCAAAACAACATAATATCTTTATTTGCTAAAAACTCTTAAAAGTGAAATCTTCAAGCTTTAGAGGTCAAATAAATGATGGTCTTACAACGAATATCCAAGATCCTCATTATCAAGCCATGGTTTTCCAATAACAAGGCCATTATGGCCGAAAAAGAAAAGAAACGAGAAAGGAAAATAAAGAACCGAAAATGAGAGGAGGAAGGAAGAATTAACCTTATAACATCTCAATTCAAGAGTAAAACAAAAGAAAAGAATAGAAATCTTTAAATCAATTCCCTACCAAAGGTATTTTTCTTTGAAAAGAGACAAGCTTGGTCTTAGAAATGAGATGAGAAGAACAAATCTTCCTTGGTGCTTTAATGGTGGTTTCGGCCAAGAAGGAGAAAAAGGAAGGAATATGTGTTTTTGGTTTGAACTTGGAAGTGGAGGGGTTATGTGTTTAAGGGAATATCTATGGTGGTTGTGTGGTGGCTCTTGGAAGATTGGAGAAGAAGAAGAAGAAGAACTCTTGAGGTAAAAGAAAGAAAGCTTGAGGTTGCAAGTTTGAGCAAGTATTCTTGCAAGTTTCCTCGGGTGCCTATTTATAGAGAAAATGAAACATATAGGGGTGAAATAGGGGGAGGTGGCCGGTAGCCTTTTGGAGAGAAAAGGAGAGAAAAATATCTCTTTTCAAGGCATGGCTTTGGATATGGCTAGGTATGGCCTTAAGCATGGTTCTTTGAGTATGTAAAATTTCAACATGTGATGGAATGAATGGAGGAGGGTGTGGCCAGTTTCATTAAGGGGTTTAGGGAGGAGATTTTGTTATTTCATTTGTGTTATGACATGGTTTAGGGAATATGTTTGAATATGTAATTGATTAGGAATTATAATTAGGTGTTTTAGTGAGAAAGTAAATGATCAAGGCTACCCAAGACAAGGTTAAGGAGTGCTCTTGCTTGATTAATACAAATCTACCTTTATTAGGGAGGAATCTCATCATGTGACCATTTCCATAATTTAAGAAAATTGAATTAGGGATTTTACTATTCAAGAAAATGTGACATAAAGTCTTAAATCAAGAAAAGGATTTTGAGTTTCTCTAAGTAATCTTAGGTTCTAATTAACCTCGATTAATTATTTTGACTTTAGATTAGTAATTAGAATTTACTAATCTTTAATTAGAGTCTAATATTGCTTAGGTTTCGTTAATCGTATCATTAGGCCCAAAATGCATTAGTCGGGGGCAAAATGGTAATTTTTTACAAAAACCTCTTGGGACTACCCGGGCTCAACCAGATGTTAACCATCACTTAAAATCATTATTTCAAACTTTTGGGTGAAGTCTGGGCTCAATAGGCACTTAATTCTGTGTTAATTAGTCATAGGGGCATTTTGGTCATTTTGTGCATTGGAACTCAAAGATGAGATTCTTCTGCTCTATTAGTACACATAACACACATAATCCCCCTTCAACATCAAAACATCCCCTGGAGGATGGCCGGGGCCGGTGATCCTCATTTTCCTGGTAAAATGACCTCAGGGGCATTTTGGTCATTTGTATACAGGAAAAATCAGGGCGTTACATATCACCTATTTGTGGGGAGTAGTGGTCCATCGTGATGAAAAGACAAAGGTAATGGATAATCTTTTTTTTTTTTTTTTTGTCTTTGTATCCATTATCCTAATACTATCAATTTATCTTATACTTCTTATTTTTAAGTTTCTCTATTTCCCTTTCCTTTACATGTCCATATTTATTTTTTTACACTTTATTGATTTTGATTTTCTTGTACTAATTGATATAGTTTACAGAAAATATGTGACTAATTACAGAGGAAGAAGTTGTTGAAGGTGCTACCAATTGTATCCCCTTTAATTTTATTTGTAGTTCTTACCAATAATCGAGAAGGATTAGAAAAAAAAAAAAGGTAAGGTGGGTACTTGATACAAGACAAGTGGATCTACCACTTAAGAGATTATTGCATTCTTTACCTTAAAATTGATGTATAACTATGGTTGCTGCAAAAGACGAAAGTTAGTCAATGAGAGTTGGCTATATGTTTAAAACAAATTTTTTGTTGAGTAATTTCATTTCTATTTGCTAGCATTGTTGAAAATAGGTTTACTCAAGATATAAAGAAATATTTTTAATTGATGCTTAATTTGACGAGAGTTCTCAAAGAATCCAATAGAGATAAAATAATACAGTACACTAATAATAAAATTTAGTTATTTTTTAAATATTGTTAAACTTTCATTTGTGATATTTCATTTTAAATAGATTATTTTTTGGTGCTTATTTATCTCCGTATGTTTGTCTTTCTTGATTGATGAAGAATATAAATGAGCCTGATTGTCATGATTTGTATCATTTCAATGGATGTAATATCATTATATTACCTAGAACTGATATATATATATTCTTTTCTTTTTCATGGGAATATATATTCCTATTCAATAGAAAAATATAAATATAGGAGTTTAAGTTATAACTTTACATAATCTTTTATTCATTGTTTCAAAAGGGATCATTTTTATGAGTAATATATAACTTTGAGTATGACTTAGAATTGGAAGAAAGGAATAAAGGAAAGTCACCCATGATTGTATCTTCTCAACATTACACATGTTTAAGGTTCCTATATTTAAATAATATGTAGAAACCTCAAACATTAATTAAATTCTATGTCATGTTTTATTTTATGATAATTTTCATTTTTTAAATTTAATTTTGCTAATAATCAATTATAAAATTTAGATTTCAAGATTATTTTTAAATCAAGCAATATTCACTTGCATCCACAATAATAAATGCAAATGATGATATAAATATGTAAAATTAATTTCTTAATTTGTAATAAATGATTAGTTTCAACTAGATTTAAAATGTTTTTTTTTGCTACAGCGGAAAGGAAGATTTAAAATGATTTGAATGTTTTTGTTTATTTTCATCTATATAAAATTTAAAATTCAAAATATGTTATAAATACCTTTCAAATTTATAATATATTATAAATATATTATGTATCTTTATTTTTTATATTTTTTTATTCAGCCATTGTTGGACAATGGAAAGAATACATTGCTTCAAAAAAAGAAAAATGATAAATCCATAACGCTCATACAATCATAGAGATAACATAATGTTATTTCTTCCAAAATGTTGTTCATTGTTTGGTTACATCTATTTTATATTTTACTATATATTTTGAACTCATGTAATAAAACATGTAAAAGAAAGGTTAACTATTTAAATCCTTATGCAATTTATTTGAAAATATTTATTTAATTTGTTACTTGATTTAATTTAACTGTCAATTGAAATTAAAATATTTTTCATGTCTATGTTTAACACTAAATAAATTAACAAATATTAAATAATTAAACTGTAAATTGAAATAAAAATAAAAATATTTATTTATTTTACTTTACGTTATTTTCAAAAAGTATTCTAATGAGAAAATAATGTATTTGAAAGTGCAAAAAAATTCTTTTAAAATGAATCACAACTTAATAACGAGAAGTTTATAAAATCGAATTACGTACATTTTCTTTCTTTCTGATTACATTGTAAAGTATATTTTATTATGTATTATTGAGAATAAATTTTGTTATTATATCTATATAGGAAGAGGAATTCCTATTAAGGAGTTTATAAATAAATATGATGAAAAAATTTTATGTGTAAAATTATTCTATGAAAATTTCCATCCCAAATTCTTACTTTCCCCAACCAAAAGTGGCCTAGGATATTAAAGAACACATAGTGGATGAGAAACACATGAATTTTTTATTTTAATTATTTAATCCCCTTAAAGAAGTCGATTTTAGATCCTATAATTTATGAATTTTAATTTTTTTGATTTAATTTATTAATCATTATATTGTCAAGAGGTTAAATAATGAGCTCAAAATATAAAGGATATATGGCATGGATTTTTTTAATAAATTAGAGAGACAAGAGTTCCATCACTTTTTCTCTTTATTTGTTTGATTTATCATCACTTTAAAATTTTATTAAAAATATTTATTATAAAGAGAATTACATTTTCAATAACGAAGTGATAAATAAATTTGATTTAGACAATTTTTCATAAATGTCATTATTATTAAAATAATATTTTTATAATTATACTTTTTTTAAAAATATTATTTTACCTTAAACTATGTGTTTTTGAATAGATGTATCATATAATAACATAATTATAATGAGTCTTATACATGCAAATATTAAAATTCTAACACATCTAAAATATAATATAAATTACTTTTATCTTATACTTATAAAATTTTATATGTATATGAGCCTTAAGTTTCAGGACCCCATGCATTGCACGTGCCAAAAATGCTAGTCGATTATATAATAGGATTGATGTTTATTGCTTGGTATAAATCGATTTGGTATACTTAATGTTGAGGTCAATAAGGACTTTGAATGAAAAAATATGGATTTACAGTAGATTAATGCTGTTGTTGTTCTATTCAAGTGCTGATTTCTATTAATTTTACATGTATATAATTTTTATTTGAAAATGTAAAAAATTGAAGTTTACAATTACAGATTAATGACTAATAATATTTGAAACTATGAGCGATTGATTTTTATTTTTTTTTACATAAGTAATTATTCAAGTATAGGGATTTAGATATTAGTAAGATTAAAACCTCAATTCAATCCCTCATATTTATAGTAGGGAATAAATTAGTCTCTTAGATTTGAAAAATTTCACATTAGTTCCTCAAATTTCATAAATGGGGACAAGTTAGTCCCTCTGTGAAATTATCATTTGAACTGTGTCCTATTAACTTACTTACATATATTGTTAACTTATTTGTATGCACTATTAAATTTCATCGTAGGCCTTAACTTATCTCACTCATTTAAACAAAATTATTTAGACATTCTTCTTCACTTGTCCTTTTATTATAGCTCTCTGCTCAAAAAAAATATTTTGACTTTAAATTGTCATTTATTTTGCGCGAAACAGATGAATGAAGTAAGTTAGGACTCACTGTAAAAATTAACAGTATATGTAAGTAAGTTAATAGAATATGTGGACATTTCTGTTAACGGTTTAGATGACAATTGGATAGAGGGACTAGCTTGTCTCCATTTGTGAATTTTGAGAGACCAGTATGATATTTTTTAAATCAAAGGGATTAATTTATCCCCCATTAAAAATCTAAGGAACTAAATTAGATATTTAGTCCATTATTAATTTTTGAGTAAATACCCAAACTGATCCCTCAAGTTTATATTAAGAGACAAGTTAGTCTCTCATGTTTTGAAAATCCCAAATTGATTTCTTATATTTTAAAAAAGGGGACAAATTGAGTGTACGGAGGAACCAATTTATTCTCTTTTTAACGTATTAATGTAGAAGAGAGACCAACTTGTCTCCTTTTTTTAAAATATAAGGAACCATTTTAGAATTTTTAAAATCTGAAAGATTAAATTGTCCCCCAGTATAAATCTGAGAGACCTTTTTAGATATTTAGTCTTAATTTTTTAATTATAGTTAAAGTTGATGGTGTTTGCTATATTATTTTGTGATTCAAATTTTAATTATTATTTTATTAATCAATTTTTTTATTCTATATTAGATGACACTAAAATTTCAAATTCTATTTTATTTTAAGTTGCACATCATTCTCGTGCATAGCAAGAATAACTATACTAGTTAAAATATCAAATCATATTATATTATTAAATAATTACTAATTACTACTAATTACTTTTAATTTTCACCATCCCTTATCCAACTTAAATTTATTACTCTTCCTATTATAGTAAACTATTTCTTTCACTAAAGTCGCTATATATATAACTTATAAAACTCTTTTTAAAAAATTAAACGACAGCATTTTGTCATGTTCCATTAAATCCGTTTCTGTCTCTCATATTGTGCCCGAGAAACTGTGTAACCTCTGTAAGGGCCACCCCACCCTACAACTAAGCGAAGGCCATTCATTTATTTGTCAGTTTTCTGTTCAAAACCCTCATTGACTGGGCTTAGGATCTTTTAAGAAAACTGGTTAGGTCACTCGGTGGCCGCATCTTGGTGAGTGCATCGTTGAAACTCGAAAGAAAGAAGCAGCGCAATGGACACAGAGAGTCCCACCCCATTGCACCACAAGTAGCTCCCAGCACCGCAAGGGGGATCTCGTCTCCTGCTTCACTCTCATCGCTCGTTTTCCTCATCCATGAAGCTCTCTTCCAAATCCATTTTCAGTCCAAGCCACAGCATAGAGCCACCCCAGATGTCTCTGCCAATGTCATCTTCCTTAAGCAAGAGGCCAGTGCACAACGGCAGCATCAATAAAGGTTGCCAGGCCTCACCAAATCCGATGTTCCCATCTGAGGGCAGAAAGAGAGGGCCAGGCCTTGAGAACCCAGAGCCTTCATCCCCCAAGGTGACATGTATTGGACAAGTAAGGGTGAAAACCATGAAGCAAGGGAAGAAGATGAGCGGTGCAAGATCCAAGAGAAGAGGAGGAGAAGGAGGAGGACGACGAGGAGCAAGCTTCAGGAGAACGGAACAGAGTTTTCAGGCTGCTCCGAGCCCAGATCTCAGCAGGCAGAAGTCGCAGAAAAGCCAGAGTTTTCCGCATCAGAACTTACAGCAGGAGTGCTTGTCACACAGGAACCAGAGATGGGTTCATGTTCCTTCGGCAATATGTGAAGCTCTGAGGGCTTTTGGTGCTGAGTTCAGCTGCTTTTTCCCTTGCCGGTCCTCTTGCAGCAGAGAGAAAGAGGCGGCGAGGGCAGAATCAGGTAGATCAAGTGGGGGACATGGTAGAGAGGCCCCAGGTGGGGATGCACCGGGGAGCTGGTTGGCGACTCTGCCAGACGGGGATGGTGCCAAGGGAAGGGAGATTGAGTTGGTAACGGGCGACGAAGACGACACTAATAGCCCAGAGATAAACCACAGAAGAGGAAGGCATGTGTTTGAAGGCATTGACATCGACATAGAGAAACTGAAAAACGAGGATGAAGAGAAAGCAAGAGTTAGCATATGCATCCCACCAAAGAACGCTCTGTTGTTGATGAGGTGCAGATCCGATCCTGTCAAAATGGCAGCTCTGGCTAACCGGTTTTGGGAGCCAAGTGTACACACAACACAAGAAGAAGATGATGATGACGACGAGAATAATGGAGATGAAGAGGAGCACGTGCAAATGGAAGAAGATTCTAAACAAGTGCATAATAGCAGTGACATCACCGTTCATGATGGAAGTGAAAAAGGTGTTGTTGCTTTTGTTGGCGCAGAAGAGGCACAAGCAACAAATGCCGAAGTCAACGAAGTTGCTGAGGAGAAGCAAAAGAAAGAAGAGGAAGCTATTGGAGAGGTGAGAGGTGAAGAAAACGACATCGTCACAGAAAGGACTGAACTTTCTTCCACTGCCGCGAAAGGGTCAACCAAGAAAGGGACTACGGAAGAGAAACTCATGGAAGATAACGGTTCAAAGGAGAGAGAAAGTGGGACCTTACCGGAATGCTTGCTTTTGATGATGTGCGAGCCCAAGCTGTCAATGGAGGTGTCGAGGGAGACATGGGTCTGCACCGCCGACTTTGTACGGTGGCTGCCGCCGAGAATCGCAGGGAAAACAGGCGGTGGAGGTCGTCAGCCAAAGAAGAGGATCGCCGCAGTGGATTGCAAGCCGTCGCCGGCTCCGCCGCAGCAGCTTCAACCTGCAAGGTCATCGTGCTCGTTTCCGGCGGCGGGGCCCAATGATTTGGAGCCTTCGGCTCTCAAGCGATGCAAGTCGGAGCCGAGGAAGTCCGCGGCTAAGCTCGCGCGGGTGGCATGTTCCTGGAACAACAGAAAGCTGCTGGAGCCGAAATCTCCGGCACAGCTCGGAGTCGGCGCGGCTGGGGTTGGATCTTGATTTTGATTTTTTTTTTTTCATTTCTTTTTTCATTAACGAAATAATGCAGATGTTATCACTGTATAATATTGCAAAAAATTTGCCAGCTTTGGAACTTGGTGATTTTCTATAATTCAATTTTTTTTTTTCAATAACGTTCACGTAAGACAATTTCATTTTAATTTTATGCCATAGATTAATGTTTAAATAGATGAAACACACTCAGATAAAGAACAAAAAATGAAATACACTTTATATGGCACAAACAATTTAGTAGCTCCACCAATAATTTAGTTATGGCGATAGGTTTTATTGAGAGGGTTGATGCGTGTTTGAATCAATTAAATATGGTAGAGTTATTAGATTGGTAAGCCATTAAAATTTTTCCTTGGATCTTAAGTTGAGTGCTAAAAGGGAAATTCCTATTTTAAACCTGATCTTGGTCTCTTGGAAATGTTCCATTCATCAATGGGTCTAAAGAATGATGGGTCTGTTTTAGTGAATTTGTCTTCTGCTGCTTAGGGTGAGATTATTCGAGATCATCAGGGTTCATTCATCACAGCCTGGTGTTGCAATTTGAATGCCTGTATTATTACCCATACTGAGAGGTGTTTTTTGGGCTATCTCTGTTACTCATGGTTGCCGAAATCGACTCCAGTTGCATTGTTAGTTTTATATCTCCACGGGTGCTTGTTGTAGTGCCCGAATTTTAATTTGGCCTAGTCATGTATTAATCAAAATTAATTAAGGATAATTAAGTCTAATTAATAGTTAATTATATTAATTACTTAATTAATAAATAATTAACTATCCATAATTAATTTTAGTAATTAAAATATATAATCTCATCTCTAATTGTGATTAGTTAATTTAAGAGCTAAAAAGTGTTGTGATAATATCAAGTATGATATGTCTTGAAAATTTGATTTTACCTTCATGTTAAATTTAAGTGTTCCAACCCATGGTTTAAAGTTTCAAGATGTGAGAATAGAAAAAAAAAATTGATTAGCTAGGTTAAGTGTATGTGAAGTGATCCTTTCATTTATGTCTTGTCAATAATTTAATCCTTTTAGTGTGAAATTATCAAACTACTCCTCACTTACTCTGAACACACACCTTTACCCTCACAAAATTAAACAAAACCCTCCCTTAAACCTCGAGAGAGGTTGACTTCACACACACACACACACACACACACACACACTTGTTTGCTTCAACATCTCTCTTCCCATCTCCTCTTCTTCTCCATTCTATCAACCTCAAATCCTAGCCACCATCACTAAATCTCCCAAAGATCCAAACACATCAAAACCCTTGTTGGTAGAAAAGGACACAAGAATTGGGGGAGGGGGGGGATTAAATCGTGCTTTGCTTTTTCTTTCCTTCTTAGCTTCTGAAAAAACTTAAACAAAATACTATCAAGTTGTGAGGAGTTTATATTGGTTTAGCCAACTTACCTATATCCATTTTTCAACAATCGTTGTGTTCCACTAAATCCTTTTTCAAACCAGAGAAAGTTTAATAAACTTTATAGTAGCCTTTCCAAGCTCTTGTTACCAGTAGCTAACTCTATTGTCACAAACTAAGTAGTCTTTGACCAGCCTCTCCAAGCTGAACCAGTGACCAACAAGTACACTCTGCTATCATAACCTGAGTAGTCTTTGACCAGCCTCTCCAAGCTAAATGTAACACCCTAATACTCAACCCAATACTGCTAGTACGTACTGAGGCTAAATATTAGTCATTACTTCTTGTCTCAGTTCTATTACTTTGAAAAATACTTAACGAAAATATGAGCCAAATTTTTTTCTTTTAACAAAACTTCGATAAAGTATGAGCCACGCATAACGAATTAAGCGATATTATAAAGTGCAGAAATGTAAACATAGAAAAGGCTCAGTAAACAACACCATGAACACATAATTGAAATACCTCATACATCAATATATAAAGGGTGCCCACCGAGAGTGGCGGGACTGTTCAGTACATAAGGAGCTAACCATCAGAAAACAGAAAATACATGAAATCATAAATGAAACATGAAAGGAAACACCCATACCCAAGTGCATCTAAGGTGGACAACTTCAACACAAAAGAAGGTTTATCCTAGCTACATATCGTGTATGCACTAAGGACTACCCTCTAAACTAGACGACCAAGGTCACGGGTAAGGTGGGACATAACCGATCCACGGGCGAAGTTTAGCAGGAGTGGATACTCGAACATGTCCTCCGCGTTGAGGTCGCATCTCGGGCATCTGGGCCCTTCGTGGCTGAGTGATCGTCTCCTCACTGCCCACTGGCATGTGTGGGGGAGTGGGGACAGAGCCCTCTCCATACATATGGGCGGGTGGATCCTCCAAGGGTTTCTCCTCTGAATGCTGCGAACAAGGTACGTACTCAGGTACAGTGCCTGAGCGCGCAGTGTAGGTCTGGAGAATCCTCTCGTCTCGTGTGCTGGCACGCTCAAAATCCATATCGTCACTATAAGGTGACATCAGTGAGAAAAGACAGCTATCTACAGGATGAGCAAACGGCTGTCCAGGGAACACAAAAACACGAACTGTACAGCGGCCCTCAAAATAATAAGATCCATGCTCCGGATCATGGTGGAACTCCCATGTAGGTGTCTCAATGTAGAGCACGAACGTCGCCATCCGAATCTGAAGACGTGACGGAAAGAGAGAGATAGAGGGAGTAAGATTTCTTACTAAAGAAACTTAGTAAGGTTTTTCCTCCTATCTAGGTGTCATCATCTACGTCCCCATGGACCTCGGTTTCTTATTAAAAACATGGGCATATACTAGTTTAATTATGAAGTTCAAAGATGTTCACCTCCAAGGCCCATTCCTTTTAATTCTAAAACTTCTTGGTTACATAGTCTATAAGTTATGAAACTTGAATCATAAATCATGATGCGTAAAATCATAAATCATGGTTCCAAATATCATGGATCATGGCACATAAACTCATAATTCATGATACATAAAATCATAGTTCTTAGAACATGGTACGTGGTAATTTATCTTGGTTACTTTAGGTGGCATTCAAACCTCATCATTTTCTTCTTGGGGCCACCCTAACTGATCTCCCTTCGAAGAAACTTCTAGGTTATGAGTTCATACCACGCTAGTCGTCACTGGCACATGGACTTATCCCTTTTGATAAGTTTAAGGTCCCGACTTAAAGTGCGGGTCTAGGGGGCTAGAATCACCTCATCCCCGCCCTTAGTTTGGTGGTTCAAAGGATCATTTTCTCACAGTTTAAGTTACTTTAAGTCTTAGCATGTTTATTGAGATGCCACTTAATTCATACATGTCACATATCTATTATGACAACATGGCATCTCTAAGTTCTTGAAGAACAATCACATGCAATAATAAAACTATCATTCAAGAATAATAGTTCACATAGCATCATACAAGTCATGAGGTAAACATCAATTCATCATTCATAGAGTAATACATAAACCTTTCCTTTAAGAGTAAAAACCTTCAATCGGGTAACCTCAAACTTCCAAATTATTTCATATACCTCTAAGGGATTGATTAACCTCATTACCACAATTTATTAAGTCCTAAAACCTAATTAATTATGGTTGCACAACATTAGGCAGTAAGCTAAATTAGATGAATTATGGTGTTCTAGAAAATGCGTTCTAAGTCCTTTCTCATTTCTGACTTTTTCTATGATGCAATAATTTATACCTAAACCAATTATGAGTCACTCTCACTCCTCTAGACATCATATAATGTGATTCTATAGGCATTAACTAGGCTGAAACAGAATCTATAATTTCTGTACCTATGGGGTTCTAGAATTCACATTTCAAGCAATTAAAGTAACTAAGCATGCTTCAAAATATCTAGAACAATTATCATATACTTGGCAGGGTATTTAAACATATTTAGACCACCCAAAGCATGATTTAAGGTACTGGAAATAAACAAGGCAGAACTGAAAAGAGCTTGTCATAAAATCACAAGTAAAGCTTTCTTTTGATGCACATAGTTCACTAGTTTCTCTTGAAACCTTTTTAGGACTTCAAAACTTCATGGAAGCAACATTTATCTCATAAAAAACCATCATAAAACACATAGGGCAATAGCTATTTGATTTTGCTTTTGAACAAGATTAAAACTTGGAGCCTCATTTAAAACATTTGTTAAGTACTTCTATGCTTAGAAAAATCCTAAGACATTCCTTATAGGCCCTTGTAATTAAGTGGAACTCATCCTTGAGCCACCTTTACCACATAGCCGAATACATATTCAAGGGGATACCTCCTTGATTTATCTTTTCTCAAGATGAAATGGATAAGTCTTTGAGCTCTAGTAGTTTTAGGTGATGGCATAAAAGTAAACGTGCCATGTATTCCATTTTTTATAGTTCATTAGAAAGTAAAGTGATAGCTTAAAGTAGATATGAGATGCACATTCATTTTTAGCCTTTGAGTTTAGTGATGACTTGAAATATAACATGAAATGCAAAGCTTGGAATTTAAATGTGCACTATGCAAGTTCATTCTCTATCTTGGGGTTTAGTGATAGCATAGAAATTAAACGTGTTATGCAAAGCATAAAATAAACGTGAATGTAAGTTGCTTTTATATCTTGTTTAGAGCTCTTACAAGACTTTAAAAAGAACAAAGTTTCAACCCAAAACTCTTCCTCACACGAAAAGAAAACTAATAGTGCTAAGATAACAAAAGAAACCATAACCTCAAAGAATCATGGAGATGGCCGAATCTTCACCAAGAAGAAATGAACCATCTTTAAACTCTAGGGACCAAGATCTTGATGATCTATAACATCAACACCCTAAGTCCTCATCATTGAGTACATAACTTCCTTTCAAACCAACATCCAAGACAAAGTTCATGCCAAAGGAGAAGAGCTAGACCGAAATCATACTTGGTCTAGGGTCAAAAGTTTCAAGCTTTAGAGTTTGTTTATGTGACAAACGTCAACATGAAACCCTCATCATCAAGCTTCCATTTTTCCAAGTCTTATAAGCCTCCATGGCTGGAATGTTGAAGAAAAAGAGA
This sequence comes from Dalbergia cochinchinensis, assembly GCA_031216125.1. Classification (NCBI taxonomy): domain Eukaryota; kingdom Viridiplantae; phylum Streptophyta; class Magnoliopsida; order Fabales; family Fabaceae; genus Dalbergia; species Dalbergia cochinchinensis. The sequence continues at coordinate 41,657,705 of CM062372.1, forward strand.
AGTCCAAAAAGTGTTCAAAAGAGACATTGACTCATTCTTTACTCAACATTGAAAAAGATGGAACTTTCCTTTTAAGAAAGATTCAAGCTTTAGAGGTTGTTTAAGTGACAAATACCATCATGACACCCTCATCATCAAGCTTTCATTTTGCTAAGTGCCTAAGGCCTTCATGGCCGAAACATGAAAGGAAAACAGAAGTTCCAAAATGTTCAAGAGAAACATAAACTCATCCTTAACTAAGCTTGTAAAAGATGAAGCTTTTCTTTAAGAAAAACTCAAGCTTTAGAGGCCTCTTGTGAGATGGACTCATGGTCACATCTAGAGAGCACTCACCATCAAGCTATCATCTTGTAAGCCTTGAGGCCGAAAATGAAAGAAAAGAAAAGGATGAAAACCGAAAAAATGAAACTTCATGGAAACTCATCCAAACCACATTTCAAGCAAGATCTAAGCATCAAGATTAAAGAAATCATTTTTAGAAAAGTTCCCTAGCAAGTGTTGATATCCTTGAAGATAGAGAAAGGTTGGTTCTTTAAAGTGAAAGAAGAAAAATCTTCCTTGAAGCCTTGGTATGTTTTCTGCCAAGAAGAGAGATAAAGGAAAAAGATGTGTGTGTCTTGGTTTAGGCTTGGAGAAGTGTTTGAATGAGAAGAAAGTTGAAGATTGGAGGTGGAGGAGTGGCGGTTTCTTCTTGGAGCAAGGAAAGGAAAAGGAAAACTTGGAGAGAACTAACACTACTCTTGACTCAAACTTTGCAAATGGTTGAAAATGAGACAAGGTTCACCAAAGTAATGTATTTATAAGCAAATAAATCATGAAGGAGTGAAGGGGGGAGAGTCATGGCCGAAACTTCTTGGGCAAGGAGGAGAAAAAAAAAAATCTTCTTGAGTTGTCATTCTTGGAGTAATTGAAAGCACAGTAGGCATGGTTCATAGGGTGGCTTTGAAAAAAAGCTTAATCGACTACATAAAATATAATTCTTCTGAATTTTTTAGGGGAAAGGTGGCAGTTTTGATGTAGCCAGGGGGGGTTTGTTTGATTTATCATGTATTAGAGACACATCTAGAAGTAAGCAAGGTTATGCCACTAATTAAAGTTGTGTAATCAAGTATTTAGGTGAACTAATTTGGTAATTAGGGCCATGAATACCTTGGATTAAGAGTGATCTTGTAGGATTAATGGAGTCAAAACTCCTATGACTAGTGATTAGAGTGTGAAAACTTTTCCTTGGAAATGGGAGTGTGAATAGTGAAAATACTATTTATGGATGCTTTTCTTTAGAGAAAAACACTAGAAATGGGTTTTGAGTTTCCTTAAGCAATTTTAGATCCTAATTAATCTCAATTAATTATTTTAGCTCTAGATTAATTAGGAAATTTAATTAACCTTTCATTAGAGCCTAATATTACTTAAGTTTCGAGTTAAATAATTCGTTAAGCTTGAAATGCACTTAGCAGGGGCAAAATTATAATTTTTACTAAAAGTTGCCTGGAACCTCCGGGACATAAACAAACATAGTTCATGTCTTAAAATCATCATTTTTGATTTCCGAGATAAGGTCGGGTCAACCAAAACTTAAAACTGCCTTAAAGCTGTGCAAGGGTATTTTGGTCATTTACGCGCAGAAACCTCATAAACGAGATTTTTCTGCCTTGTTAAGCATTCATATACATACAATCCCCTTCATATATTATAAAAGCCCTGTGAGGATGGCCGAGGCCGGTCGTCCTCGTGTTTCAGGTAAAAATGACCTCAAGGGCATTTTGGTCATTTAAAAGTTTGGTGGGAAAAAAAGGGGGGTGTTACACTAAATCCATGACCGGTAGAAAACATCACTCTCCAAGGAAACTGATTATAAGATGTAATGAAATTTACAAGAGACGAAGAGAAATTTTCATAGCATTTTAACTTTTATGCAGCATCAAGATTTTCTTCTTTGTAAGCACAGTGCAACGCCCCAGTTTTTCCTATATATAAATGACCAAAATGTCCATGAGGTCATTTTTACTTGGGAATCGAGGATAGCCAATCTAGGCCATCCTCAAAGGGTTGTTTTAATGTTTGATGAGAATTATATGTGTTATACGTAATAATAGAGGTAAAAATCTCATTTTCGATTTTTCTGCAAATTACCAAAATAACCCTATGGTAATTCAACGCGGGATTAATTGCCGATTAGACCCAGACTTTATCTGGGAGTCTAGAATGTCATTTTTAAGGGAGGAATGACGTCTGTATAAGCTCGGGAGGTCCCGAGGAGTTTTGTATAAAATTACCATTTTGCCCCTGATTAAGTGCATAATAAGCTTAATCGTGTGATTAAGGAAACATAGGCAATATTAGACTCTAATTAAAGATTAATTAATTATTAATCTTGGGTTAAAGTAATTTATTGAAAATGATTAGGGCTTAAGATTGCTTAGGGAAATTCAAAATCTCTCCCTTAATCTAAGACTTTGTATCATGTCAAGTGCAATAGTATTTTCTCTCTCCAATTCCCTAAATCATGGGAACCATGATGGGATGAGATTCCTAGCTAATGAAGGTGGATTTCCACTAGATGAGCAAGATCACTCTCTAACTTGATTACTATCCCAAACACTCAATTACCAATTCCTAACCAAATGCCTAATCAAATTCATCTCTAAACACAACTCCTAACACAAAAGAAATGAAAATATGTCCCCCCAAACCCCTTGCAAAACCGATAGCCTTTCTTCTTCCATCACACTCTCACATTTGTCTTTTAAACACTTACACACTCAAAGAGAAACCCACACTTCACCATTCACTTTTTTGGATTTGAGACTTGTCCAAAAATCTAGTCTTACAATCCTCACTTTTCTCACTTCTCAAGACTTCTCTTTTCTCTTTCTCCACCATAAGAACCACCATCCTCCACCACCTTTCAACCTCAAACCACCACACCACCACCATAAACCACCTCAAAGAAACACAATCTTTCCATCTTTAAACACAAGAACTCAAGAGAAACCTCCCTTCCTTTTCTCACTCTCTTGGTCAAAATTGTTTTTGCTTAAAGAGAAGATTTTTCTTCTTATTTTCTTAGACAAGATCAATCCTTTTCCTTGCAACAAGAAAATACCTTTGGTAGGGATTTTTGTTTTGAGTTTTTCTCACTTCTTCCTTTTCATTTTTGTAACACCCTAATATTCGACCCAATACTACTAGTACGTACTTAGGCCAAATATTAGTCATTACCTACTGTCATGGTTCTTTTCACTTCGAAAATAGCTTAACGAAAATATGAGCCAATTTTTTTTTTAAAAACATTACTTAAAATAGAAGCCGCGCATATCTTACAGGGTCGGTATCATAAAGTACAGAAATATAAACATAGAAGTGGCTCCGAAATCATAACATCATCACAACTGGAATACCTCATATATAATATGCCTACCCTACGGGGCAGGACTCTTCAAGTACATGGTAAACAGGAATACAACGGAAATACAGAATACATAGAAAAGAACTAGAAAGAAACATCCCTACCCACGTGCAACCTAAGGTGGATAACCTCAACACAAAAGAGGTTTCATCCATACTACGTGTTGTGCGTGCACTAAGGGCTACCCTTCAATCTCCACAGCAGGATCACGGGTACGGAAGAACGTAGCATATCCACGGGCGGAGCTCGGCGGGTGCAGGCATGCCCTGTGACTGAACGTGTCGTCCACGTCGGGGTCGTGGTCCGGGTACTGATGCCCTCCGACGCTGAGTGACTGTCTCCTCGCTGCCCATCGGTCGCGGAGGCGGAGTGGGGGCAGAGCCCTCATGGTCCATGGGGGAGTCCTCCACAGGGTCCTCTTCCGAGTGCTGTGACAGTGGCACATACTCCGGTATGTCTGCGGAACCGGCAGAGTGGGTCCGTAAGTTCTTCTCATGTCGTGGCCGTGCATGCTCAAAGATCGTGGGGTCACCATAGGGGGATGTCGGGGAGAAGCGATAACTATATACAGGGTGTGCAAACGGACGTCCCAAAAACATGAAGATGCGCACAGTACATCGGCCCTCAAAATGGAATGACCCATGCTCCGGGTCATGGTGGACCTCCCACCGGGGTGTGTCAACGAACAGCACGAACGTCACCATCTCGCTCTGAAGACGTAATGGAAAGAAAGAGATAGAGGGAGTGAGATTCTTACGAAAGAAACTCAGTAGGGCTCTCCTCCTATCCTAGGTGTCATCATTTACGTCTCCAGGTATCTCGGGTTATGTATAAAACCATGTGCATATATTGGTTCAATTATGAGTTTTCTAAAGTCTCAATTTCCGAGATCCGTTTCTTTTAACATATCACTTGTATTTACATAAATCATGGGGAATAAATTGTGGGACTTCAATCATATAACTTGGATCATAGAACGTAAAACATATAGCTTGGATCATCGACATAAATCAGATAACTTGGATCATAGAACATAAATCATGTAACTTGGATCATGGAACATAAATCATATAACTTGGAATCATAGAACATAAATCATATAACTTGGTACTTGGCACATGGTGACTTATCTTGGTTACTTAGGTGACATTAAACTTTCACTTAAGCTGGGCGCCCTCATATTTCTCCTTTTGAGAAATCTCTAGGCTATGAGCTCATACCACACTAGTCGTCACTAGTATCTAGACTTTTATCCCTTGGGATAAGTCAACTTCCGACTTTAAATGCGGGTTTAGGGGGGCTAGAATCACATTGTCCCCACCCTTAGTGTGGTGGTTTCAAAGGATTACATTCTCATATTTTAAGTCACCCTAAGTTTAACATGTTTCTTTAAGATGCCACATAATTAATGCATAACACATAATTACCACTTCGGCATCTCTAAGGTTCTTTTAAAGAAGCAATAACATGAGATTACAAACCATCACATAAGAGTAATAGTTCACATGGCATCACATACGTCATGAGCTAACACACCAATTCATCATTAAATGTGAGGCACATAATCATCCCATAAGGTAGAAATCCCTAAATCGGGTAACCTCAAACTTCCAAATTATTTTCTTATACCTCTAAGGGATTGATTAACCTCATTACCATGATTTATTAAGTCCTAAAACCTAATTAATCATGGCTGGACAGCCTTGGCAGCAAGCTTGTATTAGATGAATTACGGTGTTCTAGAAGATGCGTTTTAAACCCTTTCTCACATCCGACTTTTTCTATGATGCAACAATTAATACCTAAGCCAATTATGAGTCACTCTCTCTGATCTAGACATCATATAATGTGATTCTATGGGTGTTAATAAATCTGGACAGAATTCATATTTTCTGTACCTATGGGGTTCTAGAATTCACATTTCAAGCAATTAAGGTAACCAAACATGCTCTAAAATGTCTAAAACAATTAGCATATACTTGGCAAGGTATTCAAACATATTTAGACCACCCAAAACATAATTTAAGGTGCTGGAAATGATCATGGCAGAACCGAAATTGGTAAGTCATCAAATCATGTGTAAACTTTCTTTTTCATGTACCTAGGTAACTAGTTTCTCTTGGAACAATTTTAAGACTTCAAAAATACCTTGGAAATCAATTTAACTTGTCAAGAACTTTCATAAAATACATAGGGCAGAAACTCTTTAAATTCACTCATGGTTGAAATTCTAAATGTAAGAACATACTCAAAAAAAATACTTTCAAATGTCACTTATGTTTAGGAAAAACTTAAAACATAAACTATAGGCTCTTGTAACTAATGAAAAACTCATCCTAGAGCTTTCATCATCACATGGTCGAATACATTTCAAGAGAATACCTCTTGATTTAACTTTCCTCAAGATGAAACGGGCAAGTCTTTGAGCTCTAGTCTCTTAGGTGATGGCGTAAAAGTAAACGTGCTATGCATTCCATTTTATTCTTCATTAGAGAGTAAAGTGAGAGCTTCAACGTAAATATGAAATGCAAGAACTTGAAATTAAATGTGCAAGGCTCAAAGTAAATGTGAAAAACTTGAAAGTAAATATGCAAGTTCCATTCTTTATTTTAGTGCTCTAGGCCCAGCAACAATCGACTTTAAGGCCGAAATAGAAAGGCTTCGAGATTATTTTAGGTGATATGCAAGCTCTCATTTTACATCTTTAAGTTCTTAAGTGTTGACTTAAAATATAACATGGAATGCGAAGCTTGGAATTTAAACGTGCATTATGCAAGTTCATTCCTTATCTTGGGGTTTAGTGATAGCATAGAAATAAACATGCTATACAAAGCATAAAGTAAATGTGAATGCAAGTTACTTTTATCTTGTCTAAAGCTCTTGCAAGACTTTTAAAAAGAACATAGTTCCAACCCAAACCTCATCCTCACTAGAAAAGGAAACTACTAGTGCTTGAATACTTAAAATGAATCATGACCATAAAACTTGAAGATGGCCGAATCTTCATTAAGAAGAATAACCCATTTTTGAACTCTAGGGACCAAGATCTTGATGATTCAAACACCAACATCTCAAGTCCTCATCATTGAGTATTTTACTATGTTTTAAACTTCCATCAAAACCAAACTCATGGTAAACATAAAGGAACAAAACCGAAAACATACTTGGTCTAGGAACCAAGTTCAAGCTCTAGAGTTTTGTTCATGTGACATACATCAACATGAAGCCCTCATCATCAAGCTACCATTTTTTTTTCAAGTTCCAAAGGCCTTCATGGCCGAAACCTCAAAGAAATGAGATGGAGTTTTCAAAGGTTCAAGAGAAACACAACTATTTCTTGAGTAAAACTTGGAAATAATAAACTTTTCTTAAGAAAACTCAAGCTTTAGAGGTTGTTCATGTGACAAACATCAACATGAAGCCCTCATCATCAAGCTACCATTTTTCCAAGTACCTTAGGCCTTTATGGCCGAAACATCAAGAAACAAAAGTTCCAAAAGGTTTCATGAAAAACACAACCTTGTCTTGACCAAAACTTGAAAAAGATGAAACTTTTCACAAACAAGATTCAAGCTTTAGAGGTCTCATGTTGGGATGAACACATGGTCATCTTAAGAGAGCACTCATCATCAAGCTCTCCTCATCTTGGCCTTGAGGCCGAAAATGAAAGAAAAAGGAGAAAGAATGGAACTTTTCCTTAAGAAAGGTTCAAGCTTTAGAGGCCTCACTTTAAGATGAACTCATGGTTTCATCTTGGAGAGCACTCATCATCAAGCTCTCATGTTCAAGGCCTTGAGGCTGAAAATGAAAGGAAAAGAAAAGGAAGAAACCGAAAAATGAAGAAGCAACATGGAGGTTCCACCTTGCATCATTTCCCAACAAGATTCAATATAGAAATGAAAAACATATTGAGAAAGGTTCCCTACCTTGTGGTTTTTGAAAAGAAGAGGAAGAACTTGAGCTTGAAGAACTCTTGGAAGCTTGATAGAAAACCTCAAAGTGCTCTAAACTCTAAGCTTTAGTAAAATGAACAAAGGTGCCTCAAGTTCCCTAAGCTACCTATTTATAGAGAAGTAAAATGATGGTGGCCTTTTGGGGGGGGGGGGGAATTCGGCCACTTTACAGCCACATGGGGGAGGAAATATCTTTGTTCAAAGCATGGTGTTAGTCATTCAAAGCATGGTAAAAAGTCTAGCTATGCATGGCCTAAGGTATGGCTAACAATGTAGCTTATTTCCAAACCTTTTAAATGAATAAAATCATAAAATTTTGGGCTGCAAAGGATTGGAAAAAACCATGCCTTCCATGTCAAAAAAAGAAGAAAATATTTTCTAATTTGAATTTCCAAAGCATAGGTAAGGTGGTGTAAGACATAATGTCTTGAAAAGTTTGATTGAAAGCTTGAATGACCACAAAAACAATTCATTCTTTTTGAATTTGAATGACATAAATATTTTTAATTTAGAAATGAATTGAAAACCTTGATTGATGTATGACAACTTTTCTTGGAAGAGAAAGCATTGAAAGGAAATGTGAATAGTGAAAATACTATTCATAGTTGCTTTTTCTTTAAAGAAAGGAAAGAATTAAAATTGAGTTGCAAATTTCCCTAAGCAATTTTAGGTTCTAATTAAACTTAAATAATTATTTTAGCTTTAGATTAATTAAGAAAATTAATTAACCTTTCATTAGAGTCTAATATTGCTTAGGTTTGAGTTAAATAACTCGTTAGGCTTAAAATGCACTAAGCAGGGGCAAAATCGTAATTTTTACCAAAATTTGCCCGGGACCTCCGAGACTTAGACCAACATGGTTCATGTCTTAAAACATCATTTTTGATCTCCGGAACGAGTCCGGGTCGGAGTCGAAACTTAAAACGGCCTTAAATCAAGTTAGGGGTATTTTGGTCATTTGTCTTGTAAATCTCAGAAATGAGGTTTTTCTGCTCGTTGGACATTCACAATCATACAATCCCCTTCATATAACATATGAACCCTATGAGGATGGCCAAAGCCGGCCGTCCTCGTGTTTTCGGGTAAAAATGACCTCAGGGGCATTTTGGTCATTTAAAAGTTTAGAGAAAAATGGGGCGTTACAATTTTTAGTTTTAGCCTTCCTTTTTCCTTTCTTTATTCTTTTGGGTTGGTTGTTGTTGAATGGTTAAAAACCATGGCTTGATGATGAGGATTTTTGATGTTGGTTGTGATACCATCATTTGTTTCACTTCTAGAGCTCAAGGTTTGACTTTTGGTTTCAAGAGAAAAAATACGAAAAAGATTGTTTTATTGTTGTTCTTGAGATGTTTTTGTTTGAGCTTAATGGTGAGTCCAAGGGAATGAGGTTCTTGGAACCATGGTGTTGATGGACTCTAAAGCTCATTTCTATTTTCCAGGGTTGATTAAGGTTAAAGAGTTGTTCTCTGAAAGTCTTGAGTTTGGAGCCAAAAGAGATAAAATGAGATGCATTCATGTTTATATTTCAAGCTCTTGCATTTCATATTAAAATTTCAAGTCTTGCACATCATGTTTATTTTTAAGCTATCACTTTAAATCTTGAAGATAAGAAAATGAGCTTGCATTTCATGTTTAAGTTTCAAGTATAGCATGTTTATATTTCAAGCCATCACCTAAGACTCAAAGACTTAAAATGGGCTTGCATTATCATGTTTATATTTCAAACTCTTGCATTTCATATTTAAATATCAAGTCTTGAACATCATGTTTATTTCAAGTTATCACCTTAACACTTGAAGATAAGAAAATGGACTTGCATTTCATGTTTAAATTCCAATTCTTGCATACCATATTTATATTTCAAGTTATCACCAAAATGTTAAAGCTCAAGACTTGCCTATTTCATCCAAAATGGACGTTTTGATCTTAAAACACCTCGAGAAGTTGGAGGTCTTGAAATAGACCTTGTTGATGATGAATCAAGCTTTTGTGATGTGCAAAAGAGTTTTGAAAAATTAAAGAACTCAAGAGGAGTAAAATGTGAGTTTGGTTTTTAAAGAAAATGTCAGAATGATGTTAAAATGGTTTTAGAATGAATGGATAACTTGAGGGATGTCAAAACTTGAGTTTTCCAACTTTTGGGGTTTTTGGTAATCGATTACCAGCATGATGTAATTGATTACCAGCATGTCTTGAATGTCCGAAATATGAGTTTTTGGCCTTGGTAATTGATTACCATCTTCTATAATCAATTACTGACATGTTCTTGAAAACCCAGAATGTATTTTCAACACTTGTAATCAGTTACATAGCCCCTGTAATCGATTACTAGGAGCCCAAGTTTACCTATTTTGAAAAATTGAATTGTATGATCGAGTACCAGCTCATGTAATCGATTATTAGAACCTAAAATGTGTAAATAAGTGTGTTTATATTTAAAATAACATGGATTGATGAATTTGTATGATTAACCTTGAACTATATGAATGATAACTGTATACATATATCCTGTGAGCATAGCATGTGCACTAACTGAGCTCGGTCCTTGATTTTCGACATATTGGATAGGAGCATGTTTACTGTTATATTGAATTACAACTTGTTTAAGGATATATGCAATGAATGTTAAGCATGCTTATGTGATTGATTACATGATGGGTTGTGGCATGATATGATTATACTCGATTGATTGAGATGCATGATATGTTGAATAATAAGTTATGATTATATTGTATCTCTAGAAGAACATGCCAAGGGTAAGTGACATAAAACACAGGGAAATGATCCTCTAGACTCCCCGAATTGAAGGTTATGAGAGGTGATCCAATAAGTTGGCCTATGAGAGGAGAGCCATTGAAATGATGTGTTCATGTTTGCATTTCTAAGTAATATGCTAAGTTAAGGTGACGTAGAATACATGGAAATGATCCTTTAGACTCTCCAAATTAAAGGTTATGAAAGGTGATCCTATGCCCCTTATCCCATACTCTGGGAGTCGAGAATTAGTTTATCGAGAGGATAAGTGGAAGCTAGTTGAGAGAGAATAATAGGGTGGCCCCCAAGGAGAAGAATATGAGAAGCTTTGATTCACCTAAAAGATCACTAAGAGAAAGATCATGTTGAAGAATTTGCATCCTTTACTATATGGCATTTGATTGTGGCATTGGTTAAGTGTTCATCCTTGCATTAAGATGCAAGTTAAAATAAGCGAGCCTTAGAATAATAATATTTGGAACTTAATAATTGAATTCATATACATGCCCCCTCTTTCATGACGAAACCTGAGGTTCCTAAGGACGTAGATTATGACACTAGTTAGGAGGTAATAACCTTACTGAGATTCTTGTATGAAGATTCTCATTCCCTTTTTCTTTCTTTCCATTTTGTCTTCAGAGGAGGATGGCTTCATTCGTGATCTTCATTGACACGCCTATTTGAGAGATACATTTCGACGCCGCCCATCAGTCGTACCATTTCATGGGCCATTGTGCTGTGCACCTTTTTGTATTCATGGAGCATCCTTTTCTCCTGCTTTTCCATTCGGTATGATATCGTCTTCAAGCATGCTCATCCTCATGCGGAGCAGACTTGCTGCACCATTCCTGCCGCTTCTGTCATCCGTGACTTCCTCGAGTATGTTCCTCGATCTCCTACAATGGACTCTCAGTATGACTCATCTAAAGATTCGCCTATTCAGTGCTTTTCGAAGGGTTCCACAGCTACCATCCCCATGGATATCGGAATCCGTAGTGAGGCCACCATGATCCAGCCTATGAGAGGAGCTAGGGTGGCTATGCGATCACACTGAGGTGCTCATGCCTGTCTGGCTCACCGTTTGGCCACACCTGATGAGTTGGCTCAGCGGATTAGGTACCTTCCTTCTTCCAAGGGAGGGCAACAGTAAGAGCAAGTTATGGACCCTGGGGTGCCTGTGCACATGTCATGGCGATGATAGCCTTCTTTTTGTATCTTAGAAGTTATCTGCCTTAGTGCACCCCAGGAGCGGCTGTAGGTATTGGAAATGTATTCTGTAACATCCTAATTTTTAACCCAATACTCTAGAACATAATTAGGTTAATCATTAGTCTGTTACGTCATAGCTTTCTCATTACTTTAAAATACTTAGTGGAAATACTAGTAATTTTTTTTTTTGAATTATAGAAGCAAAGTGAGAGGCACACGACACGTTAACTAGTAATGCGTGAAAGGTAATACAACAAACATCGCATAGCAACATCACATAAGCAAAGTAAAAGGCACATCATAATAACATCGAACTGCATATTTATATAATGTATGATATGCTCACTCATAAAGAGCGAGACTTAGTTTAGTACAATTGGAATGAAAATACATGGAGACGAAGTACAACAAAGGTGATAAAAGAAACTCTCCTAACTCTAGTGCGCCTACAAATGGATAACCCCAAGGACAAAAGAAGGCTATCCTAGCCTAGTCAAGCTCAAGCACCAGAACCGCAATGGTCGTCTCCTACTGCGGACCTCTCTGGAAAGGAGGGATGTACCCAATCCACTGGGCGATCTCGGCCGAGGTGGCAATAAGTTGCATCGGTCGGACGTGAGCTCCACGGCGGGGAGTCATCCTCACCCATCCTCCACGTACTGGCTGAGCGACGGAAGCCTCGCTACCTTTCCCAACGTCCATCGGCACAGTGGGGGAGGATCCCTCGGAGGGTACCTGAGTGGCAGAATCCTTCGAAGGGTCCGTCTCGAAGAATGATGAGGGCGAGTGGGGTACATACTGTGGGTAGTCCCGGATGGTAGAGGTCGTCGGTGGGGTGTTGCGGATCCGCTCTTCTCGAGGACGTGCGCACTCGAACACGAAGTCATCGCCGTACGGTGAGACAGGAGAGAATCGGTGGCTATGTACGGGGTGACTGAAGGGCCATCCAACGAACATGAACACTCCAATGACGCACCGCCCCATAAAATGATATGACCCGTGGTTTGGATCATGATGTACCTCCCAAGTTGGGGTGTCCACGAATACCAAGAACGTCGCCATCTGAAGACGTGACAGAAAGAAAGAGATAGAGGGAGTGAGAATCTTGCTAAAGAATCTCAGTAGGGCCTCCTACTACCTAGGTGTCATCATCTACATCCTCAGGAACCTTGGGTTTAGTTATACAAAATAAGTGAGCATGCATTGAGTCCATTTTTAAGTTCTAAAACATAATTTAGCCAAGGTCCGTTCATTTTAGCATGATTCTTAATGTCATGGATGCAAGCATATTAAAGAATGTATGCATGACTCTACTTAATGCAAGAATAATCATCATATACTTAAGAACATCATAATAGTAGTGGCATAAAGTGGCAATTAAATTCTCTTTGTGACATAATCATCATAACTTCCTCATAGACCACCCTAAAAGACAAGCGCTCTAGGGGTGCTCGGCCGAACCGGTGTCACCCAGAACATGTCACATCTCTAGGTTATGAGCTCATACCTCAACTAGTCGTCACTAGTTCTTACTTACCACTTAACGATAAGCGTATCATAAATCATAAATCCCGACTATCTGAGTACAGGTTAGGGGGAAATTCTCTTAGGGGTGCTCGGCCGAACCGGTGTCACCTAAGAGTATAAATTGGTACCGATATCACATGAGTTCTATGGAGGTGCTCGGCCGAACCGGTGTCATCCTAGAACCCATCTTAGTACCTTAATTTTCAAAATCTCTTTAAGTCCCCAAATTTGTCGAAAATTCGGCGGCACAATGGTATTATGCCGAATTCCTTCCAAATTTGCTTTATGTCACATAAACATATATCCTCATGAATTCCTCATATGAATAACATCATCATCCTTCACATAACACATGCATCATCATAGAATATTCAAACGCTTACCCTTACGGTAGCTTATGCCTTGACCCTTATGGGTCTTAATCTTGAGATATAGTTCTCTAACATCCGTCGTTCATATGTTATGCACCTAAGGGCTCATAATTAATCATCATTCCTAATCCTCATGTTCATACTCAAATCTGAAAAGCATAGGGCAGAATTTCTAACTTGTGGTTACGGGGTTCTAGAACTTACGTTTTAGACCCTTTCTCGGTTCCGTCTTCGCCTAAGGCGCTATAAATTAAATCTAAATCAATTATGAGACATTCCTATGCTTAAGAACTAATTATAGATCACATTTATCATGTTGTAACATTGCTGGACAGAATCCAGGAAACTAAATGTTCTAAGAGTTCTACATTTGCATTTTTACGGTTTTCTAGTTACTAGTTTCCCTATAGGTGCTAAAATTCAATTCTAATCCAAATGTTACCAAGTTTTTCATGTCTAAACAATCCTAATCTGATTATGTTCCCATTAAAACAGTTTGGATAAGTTCCAAAAACAAATGGGTCTAAACTATGTTAAATTCTAGCTTTACGGGATTTCTAGTTAGCTAGTTTTCTTACTTATCATGCATAGAATCGTTTCTACATCATCATGTGATATTTTCACACATTCAAACACATCAAAAGTGGTGCAAGCTTCTCAAGGAATTCTATTTATAGAGAAATGAAGCAAATGGAGGGGTGTGTGTGGTGATGAAGGCTTCGGCCATTGTGTGCAGAATTGGGGAGAAAAATATCTCTTACAAGGCATGGTTGAAGGCATGGTGAGTTATGGGTTCAAATATGGTGAGGTATGGTTCAAGGCATGGCTCAAGCATGGTTCCTTGAGTGAGAAAACAAATCAACATGTGGTCAAATGGGGGTGGAGGTGGCCAAAACTTCATCAGCCATGGGGGAAGGATTTCTTGCATTTTAATTGTGGTTTAGAGTTGTGTTTAGGTGTATCTTTGATTAGGATTAAGATTAGGAGTTTGTAAGAAAGTGTTTAGGTGAGAAAATGGGTAGTTAAGGTTGCCAAGACATAATTAAAGAGTGTTCTTGCATCATTAGTGAGTTATAAATTCATTTTAGTGTATAAACAATTCTAGACACAATTCCTTGATTTAAGGAATTGGAGAGAGAAAATACTATTCAAGATTCCAAGAGTGAAATTTTGAGTTTTAGAAAAGAGATTTAAATCTAATCTAAGCAATCTTAGGTTCTAATTAATTTTAAGAATTTATTTTGACTCTAGATTAATTATGGAAATTAATTAATCTTCATTTAGAGCCTAATATTGCTTAGGTTTGCTTAATTACATCATTAAGCTCAAAAACACTATTCTAGGGGTAAAATTGTAATTTTGCACTAAAACTGCCCGGGACTGCCGGGACTCAAACAGATGGTTTGAAATATGTAATAACATGGTTTAAAACCTCTGGGGAAAGTTTCGGGTTCAAACGGCACTTTTACCCGCATAAAACGCTATAGGGGTATTTTGGTCATTTTGACCCAAAACTGCGGAAAATGAGACTTCCGTCTCCGGAACCACTCAAGGGTCATTCAATCCCCTTCAAACATTGAGTTGGCCCTTGAGGATTCTGAGTCGGCCATCCTCGAATTCTGGGCCGAAAATGACCTCAGGGGCATTTCGGTCATTTTCCACTCAGACAGAAAATCGGGGCGTTACATATTCAGTTCATTAATTCATTCCATGGCAAGAAATCCATCATTGGCAAAATAGTTATTCGAATATGCAATCCTGGGCTTTGCTCTAGCCGAGGCTATTGCCTTGTTCGCATTAATGATGGCCTTTTTGATTCTATTTGTTTTCTAACTTTCTGCCTTAGTGCACCCCAGTAGGCATAGTGGGGAGGAGAGACCATGGCTAGTTGTACCTTGTTCTTTTCCTTTTTATGCTTTTATGGATGACTGTACTACCCCAACCTTTAACGGTGGGCATAATGCTACTATTTTTAAATATTTATGTTATGGTATATAATATAGAACCTCCGATGTTAGTTAAATATGCCTCCATGATGTTGTGTTATGTTTACGGCTTGTGCTTACCTTAACCCATGCATACTTATGAAGTGCTTAGTTCCTTTTTAACTTGCATGTGAAATGAATGATATAGTTCTTTCAAGTTTGCATGGCTCACGTTTTGTTTTAAGTTTTCAAAAAAAAAAAATTTACTCATATTTTCGCTAAGTATTTTAACAACCTAAAGATAAAAACTAAAACAAAAGAGTAATAATTAATAATTAACTTAAATGCCTCCTAGGCATGTTGGGTTAAATATTAGGGCGTTACATTTTAGTATCAGAGCAGTTCGGTTCTCATGGAACCTGAGGATTGGACTGACTATGCTTCCTAGGCATGATGCCTTAGTTATGTCATGTGTAGTTGCTTCATCAATAGGATAAGCTTAAGGATAGAGATGCATGACTGTTGTATGTGTATACATGCCATGGTAACTAGCTCGCTTTACATGAAGTGTTGAGCCTGATCACCATAGTATTTGCTATTTTGTGTGCTTAGGAACCAATGGCGCAACCACGACAGATTAGGGCTTCGAGTTCGAGTGATCAGAGTAATGAGACTGCTGAAGCTTTCTGAGAAGTTGGCTAGCGCCATACAGATGATTTTCGAACAGATGGAGCGTCAGGGCAATGTTGGCCGTGGTCCTAATGCTGTTGAGGACCTTGAGCATGCCCGATTTGGAGAATTTCGCCAAGCAAACCCAAAGTGTTTTAGAAGAGCTTCGAAGCCAAGCCGAGGAATGAATCAAGAGCATGGAGAAGATCTTTTCAGTGATTCCATGCATTGAGGAATAGAAGATGACCTTTGCCATCTATATGCTGGAGGCGGATGTCGTGTTCTGGTGGACTGGCATTCAGAGGCTACTAAAGGCAGCTGGCATACTGATTGTTTGGGAGCTGTTCAAAGCACACTTCTACAAGAAGTATTTCCCAGAGTCCGTGAGGAACGCCAAGGACATTGAGTTCATGTAGCTGACCCAAGGGGGTATGAACATTGCGTAATATACTACAAAGTTTGAGGAGTTAATCAAATTTTCAAGAGTCTTTCAAGGGAAGTCGAATGAGATATGGAACTATGTAAAGTATGAAGTTGGGCTGAAGGCAGAGATCAACATTACTGTTGTGCACTTGGAGATTAGGGACTTCCCTACCCTAGTCAACAAGTGCCGGATCATTGAGGACAACCACAAGAAGCTGAGCGCACCAAGAGCTAAGGGCTTCGCCAAGAAGCTGGCACTGCAAGCCCCGAGGTTCAAGCCGTCATTCTGACCACAGTCCAGGCCGCAGTTCAGGCCACAAGGCCCCAGAAGGGACCATCAACGAAGGAGATCAAGTGGTCTTAAAGGCAAGGCACTTTAGAGGGACCTGCCTACACCACCAAGACCTGTACCTACTGTCGTGTATTTGAAGTGTGGGAGGCCACATGGAAATTGACCTTGCTGGCTAGGCCAAGGAGTTTGCTACAAGTGCAGGAAGCTTGGACACTAAGCGAGGAAATGCCCAGAGAGGAACCTGACAGCCTCGGACCCCAAGCCATAATGCTAAGGAAGGGTCTTTACCCTCAGTGCTGAAGGCTCAACGAAGTCTGGGAACCTCATAGAAGGTAAGTGCAAAATGAATGGTAGGACCTTAATTGTATTGTTTGATTCTAGCACAACTCATTCATTCATATCACATGCTAGTATTGAGTCTTTAAAACTGCCTGTGTCAGAACTTCTTTTTGATCTTATTGTTTCTATACCCACCGGAAAACTTGTTAGGACTTGTAGATGTTGTTTGAGTTGTTATTTTATTGTTACAAATAGACCTTTTGTTCTAGATTTAGTTTGTTTACCTATGCAAGGATTAGACATGATTCTCGGCATGGATTGGCTTTACGCTAACCGTGTAATGTTGAATTGCTATACCAAGTCTGTCATTTTTTTTTCCTATCCCTAGAGAGTCTAGTAGATCCCTAAAAACTTTACATAAATACTGTAGAGGTCAACTGTCATGGGGAGATGAGTAAGGGATATGTTTTCCTAGCCGCTAGTGATGTAAACTTTGAGTAGAATTTTGATAAGATACCCATCGTAAGAGACTATCCCGAGGTATTTCCGGATGAGATACTTGAGTTCCCTTCGATTAGAGGAATAGAGTTCTCTATAGAGTTGGTTCAGAAAATAGGACCTATATCCATAGCACCCTATAGGATCTCACCCCTGGAGCTAACCGAGTTGGAAACCCAGTTGGAGAGCTTTTAGAGAAAAAGTTTGTGAGACCTAGTGCATCGCCATGGGAGCCCTGGTGTTGTTTGTTAAAAAGAAGGACAAGAGTATGAGGTTATGTATTGATTATAGACAATTGAATAAAGTGACATTGAAAAATAAATACCCTTTGCCTAGGATTGATGATTTGATGGATCAGTTAAGGGGAGTGGTTGTGCTTTCAAAGATAGAGTAAGGGATGAGGACATACCCAAGACTGCTTTTAGAACTTGGTATGGGCACTTTGAGTTCATGGTAATGTCATTTGGGATGACTAATACTCCTGCTATGTTTGTGGATTATATAAATATGATCTTTAGTGTAACGTCCCCTGCTACTTTATGGATTGATGACTGTTTCTACAAACCAACACGGGTTTTTTTAGCATGCTTTATCTTCACTCATACACTTTCTAGGAAAACCTCCCAAAAGGTCACCATCCCAATATTACTCCAAGTCAAGCATGTTTAACTGTGGAGTTATTTAGTGATAGGCTACCGAAAAGAAGATGCATCTTGTTGGTATAGGTAGTATAAATTAATTCATATAAGCCTTTCTTAACTGTATAGTCTCATACCTACACAACCTTAGGATCTCCTTCATTCGGGTGTGTAATCGGTTCATTCATGTACCCCTCTGCTTAGAAGTCTGCCAGGAGCTACTCTTTGTCCGTGCCTTCTTGCATCTGTGATTACTCTTCGACTTCATCACCGGGGGTTACATGCCTACTAGCTTCCGCTTAGTTCATTCCCGAACTACACCATACTGGGAGAGGTGAAGGCTCTGACACCATTACATTATGGTATCAGAGCAGTTCATCCTTGTAGGACCTTGAGGAATGGACTGGCTATGCTTCCTTAGTAACTATCATGCATTATAATTTAATATATGTGTATGACTGCTGGTTGGGAATGTTATGGGTTGCTGCCACACATAGCTTGATATTGAGCCTAATCAACTCGATAATTCTTATTTAGTGTGGTAGGAATCGATGACTTCAAATCGACGTAATAGGAGCGGAGTTGGAAATGAAGCCGATATGATGGATATGTTCCGTGAGATGGCCATGGCAATGAGGGAACAAGTGTCGGTTGCTAATCAAATGATGGAAAGGTTGAAATTGTAATGAGGAGCAGGAACCCTGGTAACCTTGGAGGGAACGAGGTGGATGTAGAATATTAAAAATTTGCTGAGTTCAGAAAAGCGAATCTTCCACCATTTCGAGGAGCTTTCAATCCAAAACAGTCGAAGAATGGATTAAAGCCATGGAGAATATTGTCTCGGTTCTTCCTTACACTGAGACCCAAAAGGCGGCTTTTGCTACTTACATGCTGGAAACTGATGTAGAATTCTGGTAGGTTGGCACTAGGGGATTGTTTAAAGCCTCTTAGATTGAAGTTACTTGGGAAGTTTTTAAGGAGACCTTTTATCACAAGTATTTTCTTGTTTTTGTGAGGAATGCAAAGGAGTTGGAGTTTATGGCGCTCAAGCAAGAGTCCATGAGTGTAGCAGAGTACATAGCAAAGTTTAAAGAGCTCTGCAAATTTTCTACCATCTATTAGTGTAATCTTGATAAAGCTTGGAAGTGCATGAAGTATGAAGGAGGGTTACGTGAAGACATTGAAGCTACTGTGGGATTCTTAGAGATAACAGATTATGCAACCTTGGTAAACAAGTGTTATCATGCAGAGGACTCGAATAAGAAGCTAGCAATTGCTCAATCTGCTAGGAATATTCCTAACAAAAGACCGGTCCTTGAAGATCAAGACTACGAGGATGACCCGGCCTTAAAGAAGAGGATTCAACTAAGTCTACATAAGGATAAACGGCAATAGCAGTCAAGTTCATGCCCAAAATGTAGAAGAGATCACGGGAATAGACCTTGCTTAGCTGGACAAAATGTGTGCTATCATTGTGAAAAACTAGGACACAAGATTTCGGAGTACCCATATAAGATTCAAAATCAACTACAAAGCCACAACACCAGGGTAGGGTTTTTACCGTAAGTGCTGAAAGGATGTCACCACCCAAGAATCAAACCTAAGGTAGAAATGTTTGAGGATTTGATTAAATTGCTTGTTTGATATATGAAAACTATCTTTCGAATATTGTTTTCAAATGAATTCGAAGGCAAAATTCTTTTTAAGGTGGGTGATAATATAACACCCTAAAAATTATTTAAAAATTAATTTGGGCTTTATTAGTCATAATTTCAAAAATCTGACAGTTTTAGAAATGATGAGGATGACTCAACAGACTTGTAAAAAGAAAAAAATATGAATAGTAACTTGTGGGCCCCATGGGCCTGTTGGGATAGCTAAAACCATAGAATTGGGATCTGGGGGTTCCCAAAACTGAGAAATTATAGGATTGAGATTAGAAATGGTAAGGAATGAGAATTTTAGGCCTGAAATTAATTTTCAGACAATATTTGATTACCCGGGTACGGTGTTTTATTGGTTCAATAAAATTTTGGTGTGTTATGTCTAACACCGAAAGATAGTTTAATCACTATAAATGGATAATGTATATCCATTCAAGATAAGTGGAAGGCTAAGATTTAATCTTGTAAAGCAAGATTAAATCCTAGCCATCCATATTTTTTTATTATTAGAAAGAAACTATACTTTGACTATCTAAATGCTATATTTATATTAGGATATAATCAAGCCACCTAACTTCATTATTTACATTTCCCATTCTCAGCCATGCTTGCTGACCACATAGCTTCCATGATCAACTTCTCTAAACCTTCAAGTCTTGATTTCAAACCTCCATTTTCATGGCCAAATCTTGTTAAAACCACAAACTCTCTTCACAAAACTTGTTCTACTCCTCATAATCTATCAAACTAACCAATTGGAATTTCAATTTCTCACCAATTCTCACTTTGTTATTTCATTCATTACTGATTAAGGAAGGGTTTGGTGTTGATATGGTGGTCTTAAAGTGAGCAAAATCCTTCTTGGAGCATCCTTTGGAGCCAAGATCCCTAAAGCTCCAAAGAGTAGGGTTTTTGAACCTCTTCCTTTTCAAATCCATTTTTCTGTTTTAATCATTGATTTAAATTGATATTTTTAGTTGTATTGATTGATGATATATGGATATTGATGTATTAATTTTGGTAGAGTGTTGAGATGATTCTAGAAATCATTTTTGTTAATGGGAATCTTGGACTATGCTGCTGGATTTTTGGATTTCTTCTAGACAGGTTATGATTCACGAATTTTCTGATGTAACCTTAGCCATTTTTATGAGCTATAAAATTATATTTGAAGCTAACATATTATGGAAACTCTGAGAATTTTTATGGTGCATGATAAGGACTTTTATTGCCTGAGAAAAATCATGAACCAAAGTTGTAACTGTACTACCTGAGATGTTGACTTTGAAGTTGTGAATTTTGCTAATTTTGTTACCATAGAAAATGATTGATTCTTCCTTTGAAATTTTTATAGGGATTTGATAACATATTGAAATTCAATCTTGATTTTTCTTTAGAATTGATTCAATCATTTGCTAGGGTTAAAATTATGAGAATCTTGGTCTGAGCTGTGTATATGTAGTCTCTGACCACCAAACTTGTACAATTTATTTGACTTGGTTAGACAACTTTGTTTGCTGTGAAATTTTTACAGGACCTTTTAGACACATTGACCTATCTTAGATAATTTTTATAGCCTTGGATTTGGTGGTTTGAAATGCAAAATAAATTGTGCTATCAATATGTGGAATCTACCATTGTGCTAGAAATGAATTGATGAAATAATGACATCTTGTACTAGTATGACATGAGCACATGAATGTGAATATGAATAATTGAGAATGTTAGCTTATTGATGAGGTTAGGCACACATAAATTTAAATGCTTATTAAAATTGCTCATATGCGAAAGAAAAGCATAAGATTATGTTTCTTGGGTTGGAGAAAGTAAATCTAGTTTGTTAGGGAAAATAAACCTGACTACATATACACAGCTAAATCTAGTCTATTGGGAAAAGTGAACCTGACTAACCTTGAATTGAACTAGGGAAAGTAAACCTGGCTAGGAATAGGCCTATGTGAGAATTGGAGAAAGCAAATCCAATGATCATGTATAAGAATGAGCTCAGTCCTGAAAAATAGTCTATTACCCATTATTGCCATGCTAGGGACGGCGGTATGTAACGCCCAAACTTGACAAGATTAGTCAAGGGCCAAAACAAGTTGAAGTAGAAATTATTTTAAGTAGTCTTTTATCTTATGAGCTAAGTGAAGAATTTTAGTATCGATATTGAGGCCAATAGACCCATTTCGAAAGAATGGCTTTTGAACTTTAAAATGAACCTTTGAGATATGTTTCATGCTCACATTTTCATAATAAACCGAAGTGGCTGGGATGATGACGATGACATTATGATTGTGTATTTGGAGACTTACCCTACGAGAATTGTTTAATTGTCACCCCTGTGATTTTGTGCTCCCATATCGTCTCCAGGTTAATGCAGAGAACTGAGAGGCTACTATGCAAAAAGAACTCAGAAGTGTAGTAGTGTAGTAGTTAATGCTTTTATTATGTTGTATTTAGTGGAATGGATATGTATGTAAATATGTTAGTTAACAAAAGTGTGTTAAAGCTCATAGAAGAGCTTCCTTTATGTGCTTAACTTTGTATTAAACAAATGTTTTGGTTTCCTTGCTCTATATTCTAATAGAATTATGACATAGTTATCTCATGGGTCAATCGATCTTGCTATAGATATTTAAGAAAGATCCACTAATCTATAAGTAAAAACTCTTGAATTTAATGCCATGGCTTAAGATTGATGTTGTATTTGGGAGGATGTTACATTTAGACCCTATTTAGACCAGTTTGTGGTTGTTTTCATAGATGATAGACTCATCTATTCGAAGACCTGTGAGGAGCATGCACGTCATTTGAAATTAGTTTTGAAGATTCTAAAGGAAAAGAAACTATATGCCAAGTTATCTAAGTGTGAATTTTGGTTGGAGGAAATGAAATTGTTAGGGCATGTAGTGTCAAAAGGAGGTATTATGGTAGATCCTAGTAAGATAGAGGCCGTGATGAGCTGGGAAAGACCTACTATGGTAACAGAGATATGGAGTTTTCTAGGGCTGGTTGGCTATTACTAGAGGTTTATTAAAGGATTTTCTCAGATTTCCTTACCCTTGACCAAGCTCACTAGGAAGAATGACCTTTTTCTATGGACTCTTGAGTGTGAGAAGAGCTTCCAAGAGCCGAAAGTGAAGTTAACCACAACCCCTGTACTAGTGTTACCTGATGCCAATATGCCTTTTGAGGTATATTGTGATGCTTTAGGGAAAGGTTTAGGCTGTGTGTTGATGCAAAATAGGCAAGTGGCAGCCTATGCATCTAGGCAACTCAAGCCTCATGAAGTAAACTACCCCATCCATGACCTTGAGTTAGTAGCTGTGGTGTTTGCCTTGAAGGTATGAAGACACCATTTGTATGGAGTGACGTTTGAGGTATTCTTTGATCATAAGAGTCTCAAGCACCTTTTTGATCAGAAGGAGTTGAATATGAGGCAAAGGAAGTGGATGGAATTCTTGAAGGACTATGACTTTGGGTTGAACTACCATCCCAGCAAGGCTAATGTGGTAGTTGATGCCTTAAGTCGAAAGTCATTACACCTGTCACATATGATGATAAAAGAGACGAAACTGATTGAGAGGTTTAGAGATATGAACTTGGGGATGATGTTGACCACTAAAAGCATGAGGATGTGCCACCTCAGTGTAATGAGTGATTTCAAGGAAAGAATTACCCGAGCTTAATAGGAGGATAAGGAGTTTAAGGACAGTAGAAGCAGTGAAGCTAGGAAAGTTGAAGGGTTTTACCTAAGGAATCGACAGGCTGTGGAGGTTTGAAGGCCGAATCTGTGCGCCGGCAAATGGTGACCTCTAAAAAGAGATTTGGAGGAGGCCCCTAAGAGCCATTTCACCATCCACCCTGGTACTACCAAGATGTACCAAGATTTGAAGAAGATGTTTTGATGGCCCAGACTAAAAAAGGACGTAGGGACATGGGTAAGCAAGTGCTTGGTTTGTCAAAAGGTAAAAATCGAGCACTAAAAATCCTCTGGAATGTTACAACCCCTGTCAATTCCTGAATAGAAATGGGATAACATCTCGATGGATTTCGTGATAGGGCTACCTAGGACCCAAGCGGGTCATGATGCCATATGGATAATCATGGATCGACTGACTAAGTCGGCCTACTTCGTACCTATCAAGATAACCTACTCCTTGGATAAGCTAGCCCAGTTGTACATCCAAGAGATTGTAAAGTTGCATGGAGTGTGATCGACGATAATCTCAGGCCGAGATCTGCGGTTTACATCGCACTTTTGGTGAGCCTTTCAAAAGGCATTTGGTTTAAAGTTGTGCCTAAGCACAGCTTTCCACCCTCAAATGGATAGCTAATCCGAAAGAACCATACAGACGTTGGAGGATATGTTGAGGGCGTGTGTGTTGGACCAAAGAGGGAGTTGGGATAAATACCCTCCATTGATCAAATTTGCAAATAACAACAGTTATCATACAAGTATTGGCATGGCACCGTATAAGGCCCTGTAACATCCTAATTTTTAACCCAATACTCTAGAACATATTTAGGTTAATCATTAGTCTGTTACTTCATAGTTCTCATTTAACTTTGAATTACTTAGCGGAAAATACGGGTAATTTTTTTTGAAAAACAAAGTGAGAGCCGCGTGATGCGATAAGCGGTACACCATGTAAAGTGAAACAATTATCTCACAACATCATAACATGAGGCACAACATGAACATCACTGAATATCATCTCATATATATATAACTTGCCCACTTATAAGTGTGGGTCTTAATTTAGTACAAGGGAAATGCATAAAAGAAAGTACAACATAAGCATAAACATAATCTACTCCCCTACCCGAGTGCATCTAATGGGAAACCTTTAAACAAAAGAAGGTTTATCCCCATCTAAGTGGTGTGTGCTCTAACTCGGGCCATCCACGGCCTCCTACTGGCGACTATCTCGTGATCGAGGCAGATATCCGGGAAACTGGGCGAGCTCCTCGGGCGTGAAGAGGCGGAGTGGGGATCGAGTGTGAGCCCCGGGGTATGGCCGCATCTCCGGTCGTCGTGCACGCCTCGGCTGAGTCACGGTGGGCTCGCTATCCTCTCCAAGGTCCATAGGTTTGGAGGAAGATCCCTCGGAGGGTGCCTGGGTTGCCGAATCCTCGGAAGGATCTGTCTCCGAAAAAGATGACGGGCAACGGGGCACATACTGGGGGTAGTCTTGAGCGGCGGACGTGGATGATGGGGTACGGCGAAGCCTCTCCTCTAGGGGACGTGCGCGCTTGAACACCAGGTCATCCCCAAAAGGTGAGGCGCGGGAGTAACGATGGGAATGTGCGAGGGAGAGAAGGGTCGACCCATAAACATGAATACTCTAACCGTGCATCGACCCACAAAATGGAATGACCCGTGGTCCGGGTCATGGTGCACCTCCCATGTCGGCGTGTCCACGAACACCACGAACGTCGCCATCTGAAGACGTGACGGAAAGAAAGAGGTAGAGGGAGTGAGAATCTTGCTAAAGAATCTCAGTAGGGCCTCCTACTACCTAGGTGTCATCATCTACGTCCTCAGGAACCTTGGGTTTATTTATACAAAGTGACTGAGCATGTATTAGGTTCATTTTAAACTTTAAAATATATTTTAGCCAAGGTCCATTCATTTTAGGTTGATCTTAATGTCATGGATGCAACATATTAGAAAAGGTATGCATGACACTACCTAATGTACATACATAAAACATAACATCAAGCATCATCATTCTTGGTGGCATAAAGTGGCAATAGTAACATTCATATGGGACAAAACTTAGTGACATAATCATAATCATGAAACTTCTCTTCCTCATGGGCCACCCTAAAAGACAAACGAACTGGGGGTGCTCGGCCGAACCGGTGTCACCCAGAACGTGCCATACATCTAGGTTATGAGCTCATACCTTAACTAGTCGTCACTAGTTCTTACTTACCACTTAACGATAAGCGTATCATAAATCATAAATCCCGACTATCTGAGTACGGGTTAGGGGGCAAACCTCTTAGGGGTGCTCGGCCGAACCGGTGTCACCTAAGAGTATAAAATGGTACCGATGTCACATGAGTTCTATGGAGGTGCTCGGCGAACCAGGTGTCATCCTAGAACCCATCTTAGTACCTTAATTTTCAAAATCTCTTTAAGTCCCCAAATTTGTCGGAATTTGGCACAACGGTCATTACACCGAATTTCCTTCCAAATTTTCTTTATGCCACATAAACATATAACCTCATAAATTCCTCATATGAATAACATCATCATCATTAGCATACTTCATGCATCATCATAAAACATCCAAACGCTTACCCTTACGGTAGCTTATGCTTTGACCCTTATGGGTCTTAATCTTGAGATATAGTTCTCTACATCCGTCGTTCATATTTTAAGCACCTAAGGCTCATAATTAAACATCATTCATAATCCTCTCATTTTACTTTTAAATCTGAATGGCATAGGGTGGAAATCCTAACATGTGAATACGGGGTTCTAGAACTTACGTTTTAGACCCTTTCTTGGTTCCGTTTACTTGAAGCGCTATGGATTAAATCTAAATCAATTATGAGGCATTCCTATGCTTAAGGACTAATTATTAATCATGTTTACCATGATGTAAGGGTGCTGGACAGAATCCAGAAAATTAAATGTTCTAAGAGTTCTACATTTGCATTTTTACGGTTTTCTAGTTACTAGTTTCCCCATAGGTGCTAGAATTCAATTCTAACTCAAATGATACCAAGTTTTCATGTCTAAACAATCTAAATCTGATTATGTCCCCATTAAAACAGTTTGGAAAAGTTCCATAAACAAATGGGTCAAAACTATGTTAAATTCTAGCTTTACGGTATTTCCAGTTAGCTAGTTTCTTACCTATCATGCATAGGATCGCTTCTACATCATCATATGATATTTTCACACATTCCAACACATCAAAACATCATCATACAGCATCACATTCATCACATCAGAACGAAAACATTTAACTTAAATGAGAGAGTTAAATTGACATTTCTAGGTACATAAGTTAACTAGTTTCTCTTGGAATCAATCTAGAACTTCTAAAACTCTTTGCAAAACATTTTAATTCCTCAAGAGGCTAAGTGAAGCCTTAGGTCACTGACCAAAACATATTCCATCCCCTAAAAGATAATAAAATCACAACTTGTGATGACATAACCTTATAAAGATTGTAAAGCTTTAGGGAAAACTTAAAACATAGACTATCGGTCCTAGTAGCTAGATGAAAACCCATTGCAAGCCCATCATCACTACTTGGCCGAAATTATACATTCAAGGAATACATTCGCATTTAACTTTAGCTTGGAATGAAATGGGCAAGTCTTTGAGCTCTAAGTTCTTAAGTTATGACATAAACTAAACGTGCTCATGCTTTTCGTTTTTAATCTTGCTTACAAGGTAAAGTGATGACTTAAAATTAAATATGCAAGGCATAACTTAAACGTGCAAGCTTGTAGGTAAATATGCATGGTTCAATTCTTTATTTTAGTGCTCTTGGCCCAACAACAATCGACTTTAAGGCCGAAATAGATAGGCATTCGAGAAATTAATTATGTGATAATGCAAGTTCAATTCTTTATTTTAGTGCTCTAGGCCCAACAACAATCGACTTTAAGGCCGAAATAGAAAGGCTTTGAGAATTAAATTAAGTGATGATACAAGTTCCATTTTAATCTTTATGTTCTTAGGTGATAGCTAGAAAGCAAAGATGCATAGCAAGAATGTAAATATGGATGTAAGCATAAAATAAATTATGCAAGTTCCTTTTATCTTTCTAGAGCTCTTAACAAGACTTTAAAGGAATTTAAACCATAACCCAAACTCATCCAAACAAGGTAAAGTCAAGCTTAGAGTTCTTTAAAACTTAACATAATATTTTTAGGAAATCAAACCATAAAGCTTAGAAAAATTTAAGGAAATGGCCGAAATCTTCAAGAAGAAAAGGGAACATTTTAAAACTCTAGAGTTCATGATCTTGGTGATATATTAACACCAACATCATGAGTCCTCATCATTGAGTTCATAGAGCCATTTAAAAACATCATCAAAGCTAAAGTTCTTAAGAGTTCAAGAAAAGAAAAACTAAAAACATTTTTGCTCAAGAACAAAGATCAAGCTCTAGAGTTTGTTTCAAGTGATGAACATCATCATGAAACTCTCATCATCAAGCTCTCATTCCTTTGTTCTCCAAGGCCTATGGCCGAAAATGAAAAGGAAAAAGGAGTGGAAATGAAGTTCTAAAGAGAAACAAGAGAAACTATGAACATCAAGCTTGAAACAAGAACTTTAAAGAAAAGAATACATGAAAGAAAATCCCTACTTGGTGTAATGAACTTGAAGATGGAAGAAGAAGATGAAGATGATGAAGAACTTTGAAGAGCTTGAAGAACTTGAAGAACACTAGAACTTTGAGAGAAAAGAAAAGCTTTGAGTGTTTCCTAAACTTAGCAAATGATCTAAAAGTGGTGCAAGCTCCTCAAGGCATTCTATTTATAGAGAAATGAAACAAATGGAGGGAGCTCATGGGTGAAGAGGTTTCGGCCATGAGGGTGCAGATTGGAGGCTTTCCATGAGTTCCATGAGGTGAGATAAAGTGTTCTTGAGGTATGGTGAGGTATGGTTCAAGGCATGGTGAGGTATGACTCAAGGTATGGCTCAAGCATGGTTCTTTGAGTGAGAAAACAATTTAATATGTGTGGTAATTGGAGAGAGATGGCCGAATATGCATCAGCCCATGGGGGAGGTTTCTTTGCATTTTAATTGTGGTTTAGAGTTGTGTTTAGGTGTATCTTTGATTATGCTTAAGATTAGGAATTTGTAAGAAAGTGTTTAGGTAAGGTAAATGGGTAATTAAGGTGGTCTCGACATAATTAAGGAGTGGTCTTGCACCATTAGTGAGTTAAATCCTCAATTTAGAGTCTAAACAACTCTAGACACATTTCCTTGATTTAAGGAATTGGAAAGAGAAAACACTATTCAAGATTCCAAGACTAGGAGTCTTGAGTTCTAAAAAGGGATTTAATGTTTAATCTAAGCAATTTTAGGTTCTAATTAACTTTTAATAAATTATTTTGACTCTAGATTAATTAGGGAAATAAATTAATCTTCGTTTAGAGCCTAATATTGCTTAGGTTTGCTTAATTACGTCATTAAGCTCAAAAACACTATTCTAGGGGCAAAATCGTAATTTTGCACTAAAACTGCCCGGGACCACCGGGACTTGAACAGAGACCTCTAGACACATGAAAACATGTTTTTAAACCTCTGGGGAAAGTTCCGGGCTCAAACGGCACCTTTACCCGCATAAAAACGCTATAGGGGTATTTTGGTCATTTTGACCCGAAACTGCGGAAAACGAAATTTTTGTTTCCGAAAGCATTCAAGGGCCATTTAATCCCCTTCAAACATTGAGTTGACCCTTTGAGGACGATCGAGTTGGTTACCCTCGAGTTCGGGTCAGGAAATGACCTCAGGGGCATTTTGGTCATTTTCCTCGGACAGAAAAATCGGGGTGTTACAGGCCCTATATACGAGGAAGAGTCAATCCTTTATGTGTTGGTATGAACCTAGTGAGCAATGCCTTCTAGGGTCCAAAGTTGTGAAGGAGACAACTGAATAGATCAAATGGATTAAGGACAAAATTCTTACTACTCAAAGTCGACAAAAAAGCTATGTGGACAAGCGGCGTATGTAACACCCTAAAAATTATTTAAAAATTAATTTGGGCTTTACTAGTCGTAATTTTAAAAATCTGACAGTTTTAGCCATAATAAGGATGGTACAAGGGATTTGTAAAAAAAAAAAATGTAAATAGTAACCTATGGGCCCTACCGGTCTGTGAAGACAGTCAAAACCTTAGAATTGGGCCCCAGAGATATCCAAAATTTAGAGATTATAAGATTATGGTTAGAAATAGGTAGAAATAAAGATTTTATACCCAAAATTATTTTTGTGCAATGTTTGATTACCCGAGTACGGTGTTGTAATCGTTCGGCAAAATTTCGGTGTGCGATTTTTAACATCGAAAGATAGTTTAATTATTATCAATGGATAATGTATATCCATTCAATCGAAGTGTAAGGCTAGGATTTAATCTTGAATTACAAGATCAAATCCTAGCCATATATCTTATTTTCTTTTAGAAAGAATTATCTTTTGTAATTAAATAGATGTTTCCAACCTAACATAAGATAAACTCTAGCCACCTAACATCATTATCTCATCTTCTCATCCTTGGCCAGCATCTAAAGTAGCAGAAAACTCTATTTTTGCTTCTTCAAACACAAGAAAACTTGATTTCAAATGCCAAAAACACTAGCCTAGAGTTCATAAAACCACAAAGTTCCTTCACAAAACTTATTCTACACCTCAAACCCGACAAATCTAACCGATTGAAATCTCAAATCCTCACCTTAATACCTCACTTCCCTACTGCCTAAGAAAGGTTTAGGACTGAAATTGGTGTCTTGAAGTGAAGGGAGATAACTTAGAACATCCTTTGAAGTATCAAGCTCAAAAGCTTTCAAAGTAGGGTTTTCTTTGGTCTTTTCTTTCCAATTTTATGTTGGACTTTTCTGATTGTGTTTGGTCTAAAATTTTTGGATATATTGGTTGCTAATATGATGATATTGATGTGTTAATTTTGCTGGAGTGTTTGGGGTTATGGAAAAATCATTTTTATCAAAAGAGATTTTGAAGTGGTTTGCTGGATTTTCGGTTTTCCTGCTGGCAGTGATTGTTCACGAACTTTCTGAGGGAATTGTGGGTGTTTTCATGAGCTATAAAAATTATATGTTAAAGGTAACATGCTAGGATAGTTTCATGAATTTTTTTGAGTTCTGGTTTTGATTCCTAATGCCTTGAGAAATTCAAGAACCGAAGTGGTAACTATGCTGCCTGAAATGTTGAATCTGAAGCTGTGAACTTGTGAGATTTTATTAACCTAGTACATGATCGAATTATGAGCTGAAATTTTCACAAGATGTTGAGGACATATTGAGGTCCAACTGTAATTTTTTGTACAAAGTTCTGGGTTCATTTGGTAGGGTAGAAAAATTGAGACTTCTGGCTATTGGCTAAGAGTGTGTAGTTTCTGACCACTAAATTTGTAGAATTTTGTTAATATAGTTAGAGAATCTAATTACCTTGAGATTTTTACAGGACCTTGGTGACACATTGAGGTGTCTTGATGATTTTTATAACCTCTGAAATGATTGTTTTATGTGCAAATAAATTTGTGCCACAATAGTGTGAAATCTGCCATTGTGCTGAAAATAAATTGATGCTTTGAATTGATGAAATAATGGCATTTTGTACTAGTATGACATGAGTACCTGAATATGAGTATGAGTAATTGAGCATGTGAACTTATTGATGAGGTTAGGTACACATAGATATGAATGATTATTACAATTGTTTATATGCGAAAGAAAAGCATAAGATTATGTTTCTTGGACTGGAGAAAGTAAATCCAGTTTGTTAGGGAAAGTAAACCTAACTACCAAGAAAAGCATAAGATTTATAATCCTTGGGCTGGAGAAAGTAAATCCGGTCTGTCAGGGAAAGTAAACCTGACTACCCTTGAATTGAGTCGGGGAAAGTAAACCTGGCTAGGAATAGGTCTGTGTGAGAATTGGAGAAAGTAAATCCAATGATCATGTATAGGAATGAGCTCAGTCCTGAAAAGCAGTCTATTACCCATTATTGCCACACTGAGGATGGCGGTACGTAATGCCCAGATGTGACAAGATTAGTCAAGGGCCAAGGCAAGTTTAAGAAGTAAATTTTCTAAGAAATCTTTTGTCTTATATGCCGAGTGAAGAAGTTTAGTATTGATATTGAGACCAATATATTTAAGTGGAAAGTTAGTAGTATATGATGTTGAGTAGTATGGTATATGTACATTAAGTAATTGAATGTGAAAAGTAACCCACTTCGGAAGTATAATTTGGAACTTTAAAAATAAACTGTTATTATATAATGCATGACCACTTTTTCTTACTAAACCGAAGTGGCTGGGGCGATGACGATGACATTATAATTGTGTTTGGGGGAGTTACCCTACTGAGAATTGTATAATTCTCACCCCTATTTTGTGTGTTTCCGTATCGTCTCCAGGTTGATTCGAAGAACGGTGAAGACACTAAGAGAAAAACTATACTGGAGTTGCAGTAGTTTAGTAGTTGATGTGTTTATTTTACCATAACTTTATTGTGGTTATATATATGTAAATGTAATAGAGAACAAATGTGTTAAGCTCATAGAAGAGCTTCCCTGGTGTACTTAACCTTGTATTAAATAAATGTTTTGGTTTTCCTTGCTATATATATATATCAATAGAACTACGACATAGTTATCTCACAAATCAATCAAACTGGCTATAGATAATTATGAAAGGTCCGCTAATTTATAAGTAACAACTCTCGAGTCTGATGTCATGACTTAAGGATGACATTGTACTTGGGAGGATGTTACATTTTGAATGAAGAAAAACACTTGGGGAAGATTGTTCTAGGAAAAGAGCTATGGAGATTCAAGTAGGATTTTCTTTGGCCTTTTTCTTTCAAACATTTTCTGAGAAATTATGACTGGTTTCAATCCAAAATTTCTAGTTATATTGGTTGATTTTATGTTGATATTGATGTGTTAATTTTAGTGAGGTGTTTGGATGAGGTTAGAAAATCATTTTTGTCAAAAGAAGTTTTGACTAGGCTACTGGATTTTCGGTTTTCTTATAGGCAGTGTGTGATCACGAATTTTCTAGGCATGTTGTAGGCATTTTCATAAGCTGAGAAAAATTTATGTTCGAGCTAACATCTTGGGCTAGTCCCAAAAATTTTCTTGGTTTCTTATTTTGAGTCGAATTGCCTTAAAAAAATCAGAGACCGAAATGGTTCTTATATTGTTAAAGTCATTGAAACTGAAGCTGTAAAATTGTATAATTTTGTTACCATAAATGATTCAATTATCATTGAAATTTTTATAGGATATTAAGGACATATTGAAGTCCAACCCTGAATTTTTGTGTGACTTGATATGATCATTTGGTAGGGTAATAAAATTGGGATCTATGGCTATTGGCTGTAAATAGGGGGTTTCCAACATTCGAATTTGTCTAATTTTGTTAACATAGTTAGAGAACTTTTGTTGCTTTGAAATTTTTACTGGAGCTTGTGACATATTGAGGTGTCATTGAGAATTTTTATAGCCTCCGATTTGATGGTTTGAATTACATATTAAATTGTGTTACTTGAGTGAAAAATCTGCTAATATACTGAAATTGTGATAATGCCTTGAATTAGTGACCTAACGACATTTGGTTCAAGTTTGATGTGTATGAATGCATGCCATGGGCTTCCAAGATTATGTTATGAGGAATGAATGAATGATATATATAGGTTTAAAGTATCATGAGATCAGAGAATTATGTTCACGCATATAGAAACGTGATGCATGTATATGTGAGCTTGAGGATGATGTATGTGCTAAGTGAAAGATGAAGTCCCCTTTATGTAAAAAGGACATGGCAAAGTCCCCTTTAATCTAAAAAGGGCATGGCAAAGTCCCCTTTTATGTAAAAAGGGCACAACAAAGTCCCTTTTAATCTAAAAAGGGCACGGAAAAGTCTACTCTAATCTAAAAAGGGCATGGCAAAGTCCCCTTTTATGAAAAAAAGGCACAACAAAATCCCCTTTAGTATAAAAAGGGCATGAAAAGATCATTGCAATTACCATATGTATACATATATTTTGTTAAATTATTGGTCTTGAAGGAATTCCTATGATCTTAAATGTTATGAAATACATGTTTTAAGTGATTGAATAATAAAAGAGACCCACTTCAGAAAGGTGATTTTATAACTTTAAAATGAACATTTGATATATATATATATATATTGCATGCTCACACTTTCTTAATAAACCGAAGTATTTGGGCGATAGCGATGACATTATGATTGTGTAATTGGGGAGTTACCCTCTTGAGAATTTTAGAATTGTCACCCCTATGTGTTTGTGTTCCCGTGTCGTCTCCAGGTTGATCCCAAGAACAAGGAGGCTACTTTTAAAAGGAAATTGGATTTGCAGTAGTTCTGATTAAAATTTGTATAAATTGTACTTAGTTATATGTTTATGTCTATATTTATAATAGAGGCCAGATGTGTATTGAAGCTTGTTTATGTCTATATTTATAATAGAGGCCAGATGTGTATTGAAGCTCATAGAAGAGCTTTCTTTTGTACTCAACCTTATAATTGATGAATGTTTGTTTCTTAGTCATATACGTTAATAGAACTCTAATTTAGGTACTTCACATTTCAATCGAACCTGCTATAGATTTTTAAGA
This sequence comes from Dalbergia cochinchinensis, assembly GCA_031216125.1. NCBI lineage: Eukaryota > Viridiplantae > Streptophyta > Magnoliopsida > Fabales > Fabaceae > Dalbergia > Dalbergia cochinchinensis. The sequence goes on from CM062372.1 coordinate 41,691,684, forward strand.
AAGGTCCGTTAATTTATAAGTAACAACTTCTCGAGTATGATATTATGACTTAAGAATCATGTTGTACTACCTATACCAACAAGATGCATCTTCTTTTCGGTAGCCCATTACTAAAGAACTCCACAGTTAATCGTGCTTGACTTGGAGCAATTTTGGAATGGGTGGCCTCCTGGGAAGTTTTCCTAGGAAGCGTGTAAGTGAGGACAAAGCACGCTGAAAAGACCCGTGTTGGTTTGTGAGGATAGTCGTCAATTCATAAAGTAGCAGGGGATGTTACAAATGGTATCAGAGCCTACACCCCTCCCAGTATGCTGTGGTTCGGGGACGAACGAAGTGGAAGCTGGTGGGCATGTAATACCTGGGGATTGCGAAGTCGGGGAGTGATCACCAGTGCAAGGAGGCACGGACAAGGCGCGGGTCTTGGCAGACTTTGAAAGCAGAGGGGTACATGAATGAACCAATTACACACCTGAATGAGAGGGATTCTGAGACTATATAGGTATGGGACTATACAGTTGAGGAAGGCTTATATGAATTGATTTGTACTACCTATACCAACAAGATGCATCTTCTTTTCGGTAGCCCTTCACTAAAGAACTCCACAGTTAAGGGTGCTTGACTTGGAGCAATTTTGGGATGGGTGACCTCCTGGGAAGTTTTCCTAGGAAGTGTGTGGTGAGGACAAAGTACGCTGAAAAGACCCGTGTTGGTTTGTAGGGATAGTCGTCAATTCATAAAGCAACAGGGGATGTTAAAGCATAAGCCATTGGAATTTCAAGAGAGAGAACATGTGTTCTTTAGGATCACCCCTACCACAGGCATAAGATGAGCCATGAGAGTCAAAAATTTGAGCCCTAGATTTCTTGGTCCCTTCAAAATCCTAAATCGAGTCGGGTCAATAGCATACTAATAGCCTTACCACCTAACTTGTCTAACCTACACGATGTCTTTCATGTCTCTCAATTGAGAAAGTATCAGTCTAACCCTAATCACTTGGTAATGCTAAGATTAAAATGAAACTTGCATTAACATGTTTATGTTTATGTCATCACCTAAATATCCAAGGCTCGAGACCTAACTCTTTCAACTTACCCAAGAAATCTTGAATCTATGGGCATTTACCTTTACAAAGATGTTTTGATTTTAAGATAAGTGTTGGAATAAGGTTCAAAATGGTTTGAGAAAGAAGGAATAAATTAGAAGGTGTTTTAAACTTAAATTTTCATATTTTGAAGCTACTAGTAATCAATTACAAGGCCCATGTAATCGATTACCAAACCTATGTAATTGATTACCAGGCCCATATAATCGATTATCAGAGAGCTTTTCCAGACTTAGATATGAACTTTTAGGCCTGTGTAATCGATTACACATGCTGGAACTCTAGTAATCGATTACCATTCCATGTAATCGATTACTCAGATATTCTTGGGGCCCATGTTTGTTGTAATCAATTACAAGGCTCACGTAATTGATTACTAGAGCCTTCAACTTTCCTATTTTGAAAAACCTAAAGCTGTGTAATCGATTACAAGGCCCATGTAATCGATTACCAGAGCCCTCAACTCTTCTATTTTAAAATTCGAAGCTGTGTAATCGATTACAAGGCTCATGTAATCGATTAACAGAACCTACAGTATGTAATAAACATTTTCCCTACTTGAATGACATACAGCCATGATCTTATGTTACTTAAATCTATGATTTTGCATGATATGAATCCATGATCTTGTTCACCATGAATCTATAAGTTTGCATGACATAAACTGATGAGATGTATGACTATTCATGAATCATAAACTTGTTTATTATATGAGGTATTGATCTTTAGAAATAGAACCCATCATTTGCATGTTATAGTTTTACATGGAATATTAGAGATGCATATGCTAGAGATATATGGAGAACTAGGTATGATTATTCTCGAATCATGGCATATTATGATGTGTTGATGCATAAACCATGAATGGATATGTTGAATGACATTGGTAATTTGTTTTGATTCTAGACTTTGAATGTGAAAGTATATGTACTATTAGTTCTTGTGGCATAAAGCAAATTTGAAGGAAATTCGGTGTACCGTCGTTATGCTGTCGAATTCCCATCAAATTTGAAGACTTAAGAAAGCTTTTGAAAACTCCATGAGATTTTAAATGTGACATAATACTGAGACTCATTTCTCCCACTCCGGTTGGGAGGAAGCAAATCCATGAGGGTATTGACATAGAGCTTGCCAAAGTGGACAATTAGTTGCGTACTAGATACCAGTAAAGCATTTCAAAGAAGGAAATATTTCTATGGACTCCTCGAATTAAAGGTTACGATAGGTGATCCTTATGCCCCCTAGCCCGTACTCTAGAAGTCGGGATTGTTATATTACGCTTATCATAGGATAAGTAAGAACTAGTGACGACTAGTTAGGTATGAGCTCATAACCTAGAGATGTTTTTAGGGTGGCCCCTATGATGCAAAGTGTAAAGTTTAATATCACATAGTTACGAAAAGAGAAAGTTCCACATGAAAGGTTACATGCCACTTTATGCCACTTATATGATGTTTCTTGATATTGTGTTCTATCACTTTCTCACATAATGTATTGTCATGCATCCATGATATGCCATGTTGCATACATGACATTAAGATTCATTCTAAAATGAACTGACCTTGGATAAATATGTTTTAAAAACCTAATAACAAACCTTATGCATGCACACCTTTTTATAATAAACCCAAAGTTCCTGGGGACGTGGATGATGACACTAGGATAGGAGGATTTCCTTATTGAGATTCTTTAGAAAGTTTCTTACTCCTTCGATCTTTTCTTCCCATCACATCTTTAGAGGACGATGGCATTCTTTGTGATATACGTTGACGCATTGACATGGGAGTTGTATTTTGACGCCATGCACCAGTCTTATCACTTTGTAGGCCGATGTTCCGTCCGCATGTTTGTATTTTTGGATCGCCCCTTTGCTCAGCCAGTCATGAGCTTCCGGTTCACACCAACCTCACTCTTCGCCGATGACCTACTATTCGAATGCACACGCCCCCGAGGAGAGCGTGTTCGTCGGACCCCCGATGCTGCCTCTGCTATCCACGCCTATCCGGAGTACGTCCCCCATTCGCCCCCAGCCTTCTTTGAGACCGACTCCTCCAAGACGGACATCCTATCCATGGGTTCCTCCTCCATCATACCCATGGAGCTGGGTAGTGAGGATATAGTGACGTAACCACTCCGAAGAGGTAGAGTGAGGATAGTACCCTGCCACGGAGCACACGCCTGACCCTTTCACTGCTTGGCCACCCTGGCCGAGTTGGCTCAGTGGGTTGGATATGTACCTCCTGTCGAAGAGTAGGAGTAGGAGTAGGAGCTAGTAGCTGACTTTAGTGCACACGCACCTTCATGACTAGGATAGCCTACTTTTGTTTTAATGGTTATCTATTTTTAGATGCACTATTGTAGATGGGAGTTCCAGATGTACTTTCGTTATATTTTCATTATGATGTATGGATGATTGTATTAACTACTACTGTTCTGGTGTATGGTTTGACTATTTATGTATTTAAATCATGATGCAGTTTCTTTTATAATATTATGTTCCCTTTGAGTTGACGTGTTTCCCTCTTGACTTTCGTGCAAGGCAACGACATGGTTTACTTAGCACATACGTATGGCTTACATTTTATTTTTTCCTTACAAAAAGGAAATTTTTACTCGTATTTTTCACTAAGTATTTTTAAAGAAACATTTTAAAGAATGAGACTAAAAGAGTAATAGACTAATGGCCAACCTAAATATGTTCTAGGAGTAATAGGTTGAAAATTAGGATGTTACATAGTTCTTTAAAGTTTCCGTGGCTCATGTTTCGTTTTAAGTTTTGAAAAAAAATTTACCCATATTTTTGCTAAGTATTTTAACAACCTAAAGATAAGAACTGAAACAAAAGAGTAATAACTAATAATTAACTTAAATGCATCATAGGCATGTTAGGTTAAATATTAAGGTGTTACAATGAGAAAAGGTACTTCTTATAAGATTGTAGGTTACTACGATGCTAACTTCAGCAGAGACAGAGAAGAGAGGAAAAGCACTAGTGGATGCTACTGTTTCTTTGGTAATAGCCTTATGACTCTCTACGGCTAAAGCTGAATATGAGCTGTTACAAACTGTTGCACTAGATGCTGTGAATAATGAACCAGCTAGAAGTTATCACTTGAGGTATTCCAAAATCCCTATTTTCTGTGATAATATTAGTGGTATTAATCTTGCTAAGAATCCTATTCAGCACTCTAGATCCAAGCATATTGATGTTAAACACCATTTTATTTGGATTCATGATCAGAAAGAAGATGTTGAATTAATGTTTATGAATACAAAGACCAAGTGTCTGATGTATTTACAAAACCATTAGTTGAAGATTACTTTTGTGTTTTGAAAAGGCTTTTGAACTTAAAAGTTTTTAAATCTGCATAAGCATTCATACATAAACATCAATAGGTATTCCTTTTCATTGCTCTGAGCTAAAGCCCATACGAAGACATCAGTTTGCAAGGCAAGAGAATCAATCTGAAAATTACAAAGTCTGTTTGCAAACTAAAATAAAAGATAAGACAATCAGAAAGAAGTGCAGAGGATCAAAAAATGAGATATATTTGGTCTCACATGCTTCAGAATCAGAGAATAGATGAATTGTAAAAAAATAGTGGTGCTCTGATGGGTTAAAAAATAGAGAAGTTCTTGGAAAGTAAACGTTTAGAGAGTGGTTTCATGCTTCAGAAACCACTCATTCAAAAAGAATGAAAAAGGCAGGATAATTCCTACTCTTTTGGATTTTTCTCTTCCACGTCATTTCACCTTTAGTCATTCATGTCCCATCACTTAAATAACTCCCTACTCTTCATACGCCATGTTTTTTCCTTCATCTTCAACCTCATGCACCCTAACCTCAACCATTTCATCTTCTCTTGCTCACAAATCTTCTCTATAACCGTTCTTTCTCTTAAACCTTCTCAAGTTCCAACCTTTCTTTCATCTCATATACACAACCCAAAATAGCTGAAGGTAAAGAACTTGATCGATCCATTGACAAAAGGGCAACGCTACACATATATGGTGATCCAGAGATGCAAGAGTTCTATGAAAAGAACTTTTCTTTATGCAAAATGGCACTAGGAAAGTTGTTAAAGAAAGATCTACATGAATGTATCTCTATCCTTAATGAAGTTTTTGTTTTCAATGATAGGAAGAATATCAAGATACTAACAACAGGGTGTTTCCAAGATTAGTAACTGCCTTTCACTCGCAACTGAAAGGCAACTCTAACTCCCTGTTGAAGACAATGATCCATGATTTTGCCATTGAGATCAGCCTTACTAGATTATCAAGGGTTGTCAAGGCACCTTGTGAAGGCCTTATCTGCTCTTCCTTACCCACCTAAACTCGTTCCCTAGGGATAAATAAAGGAGATATGTTAACGTACCTAACTGACTTTCCATCCTTTACAAACCTAGCGAGATTACCATTGTTACGATTAGTTCAAGGGCAAGAAAAGTGTATATGGTGGTGCAATTCTCCATCCTGCCTCGGATAAGAAGCACAAATGCACTCATTGTAACGCCCCGATTTTTCCTGTGTGCAAATGACCAAAATGCCCTTAAGGTCATTTTACTGGGAAAATAAGGATCACTGGCCTCGGCCATCCACCAGGGGATGTTTTGATGTTAAAAGGGGATTATGTGTGGTATGTATGTTAATAGAGCAGAAAAATCTCATTTTTTGGGTTTCTGCACAATAATGACCGAAATACCTTTATGGTAATTTAACATGGGATTAGTTACCAACTGAATCTAGAAGTTTAGGATGTTGTTTTCATAGGCTTTCAACATCTAAACATAGTTAGGTCAAATATATGTATCTCCATTACTACATGGCCGAGCTTTGCTACCTCCACCTCATGGCCGAGCTTTGCTACCTCTACCTCATGGCCTAGCTCTGCATGGCCAAGCTCTGCTACTCTACTTCATAGCAGAGCTCCGTTAGTTCACGGCCAAGCTCTGCTACCTCATGGCTGAGCTCCACTACCTTATGGCCGAAGCTCTGCTACCTTTAGCTTATGGCCGAGCTCTGACATCTCATGGCCGAGCTCTACTGCCTCTTGATCGAGTTCTACCATCTCATGGCCGAGTTCATCCTTCACACTTTGGTCAAACTCTATCTTCTCTCAACCGAGCTCTGCTCCTCTCATGGCCGAGCTCCACTAAGACCCCTTTCCGTTAACAATAATTAGCTTTGGTTGTTTTCATGAGAGAGTGTTTGTGTGATTTACCTGTACAAATACTGTGACTTCTAAAGAATCCTTGAGGTTCAATTTTTCAAGATTCTCATTCAGCTCTTCAAGATCATCAGCTAAATCCTTCTTGAGCTCCTTGAACTTGATGTGGATAGTTTCCTCAATACATAGCATTCTTTTGTTGTATACCTTATAAGCTTTAGAGACTGAGGAATAACCTAAGAAAATGCAATCATCAGACTTAGGATCAAACTTTGCAAGTTTGTCCTTGTTGTTAAGGATAAAACAAAATGAGCCAAAGATATAAAAATATGATATATTAGGTTTTCTACCCTTCCACAGCTCATAAGGTGTTTCCTTGAGGATTGGCCTCAAAAAGATTTTGTTTTAGATATAGCAAGAGGTGTTTATAGTCTCTGCCCAAACCACTTTCTAAAAGTATAGTTTTGGCTATCCCTTGCAAGCTTCTATTTTTTTCTTTCAGTAATCCCATTTTGTTGGGAGTTCTAGGTGCAAAAAACTTGTGAAGGATGCCATATTTTTCACAAAACTCATCGAAAGCATGATTTTCAAATTCTCCTCCATGATCAGATATGATAGAAGTGATTTGAGAATCCTTTTCAGTACAAACATGTTTTGTAAAAACTTTGAAACTTTTAACCACCTTGTCCTTAGAAGCTAGGAAGATAACCCATGTACATCTTGAGTAATCATCTACAATGAAAGACAATATCTCTTCCTAGGAAGACTTATAGTCTTGGTTAGTCTCAAAGATCCATGTGTAAAAGCTCAAGTGGCTTAGTAGTTGAAACCACATTCTTGTTGTGGAAAGAAGCCTTGGTTTGGTTGCCTTTCTCACCGAAATCACAAGTTAAGTTCGTGTCAAATATGATCTTTGGTAGACCTTTATAAGCTCTTTTTGAGAAAGCTCAAAAATAAGCTTCATATGAGCATGTCCAAGCTTCTTGTGCCATAACCATTTATCATATGTGAAGGATGCAAGACATTTTACATCAAGAAGGTTGTCGCAACCGGGATCGCAACGGGGATGGCGAAAAAAGACTTTTGGTTTGAAAATATGAAGTCGCCATCAAGTTTATTTAAAATTTGGGAAAACATGAAAAAACCTATTTATTTTAGAAAAAATGTCTTTGAAACTAGATTTGAGCTCAGGAGTCGGTTATGCATAGGGAAGGATAAGAATTTCATCCTATACACCCCTAGTACACCCGTCTTTGGACAGTACCTTAGTAAATTGTGCAAATTAATTAATAACCTTCAAAATTTCGTTTTAAATATAAAAAGACAATACAAATATTTACAATCAAATAAACAATTTATGAAAATTTAATTTTGGCTTGACAGGGATCACCTGCTCCTACGTATCCTCTAGTGCAATGAGAAACTCAAAGTCACATAGTTCTGTAGAAAATGATTCTGTGTTGACAGATTTTAATTATGAAGAATAGAATTTGTAACAAGGCACAAAATCTGTTATCGCATAAAATCCAAGTTAGCACCAGGCCATTCAATGAATCCTTGTGATTCAAATAACAATGAAGATAACATCTCCACTCAATCATCATTATTGCTCATTGCACGGATTAAAAATTTTCCAAAAAAAAAAGATTCTTTTTATTGTTTATTGGAAAGAAAACCACCTTTTATTTTCATGACAATCACTAATTTTGACATGAATTGACAGTGCTACTTCATAAGTGAACAGTAAACATACAAGAAAAACCTATGCAAAATACCCGAAAAAGTAAAATAAACAAACTAGAAAATACAAGGGTTCTAATTATTATTTTCTTTTCTTTTCAACCTTTTATTTTTTTATTTTTTTAAAAGCTTTAGCACAAAATTCACAATCCACCAGATTCACTAAACACTAAACATTAAAATAATTCGCTAAAGAACATATTATAAACTATTTTTCTCTTTGTTTTTAGAAAAAAAATAAATAACCTAAACAAAATATACACAGGAAAAAGAAATGACTCAACCCAAACTAAAAGGTTATCCCCAATGCCTAGGATATCTGCTGACCTGAAAAACAAAGTAGCCCAAACTAAAAGGTTATCCTCAGTGCCTAGGATATTTGCTGATCTGAAAAAAAAATAGCCCAAATACCTTCATTATTCATTTTTTGTTAAAAGCAGCCCAAAAGAATGTTTCCAAAATCACGTACAAAAATAATGCATATGGTTCAAACAAAAGAAAATGAAGTCTCAGACCAAGAAAAAAAATCAAAGCCAAATGAAAGAGATATCTCACGAGTGGCAGTGTTAGGGGACTCCATGTTTTGGCTAAAACAAAAAGGAAAGGTTGGAGTTACAAACATCAAGGGGGTAGGGTGACTCTCTCTATCTCTCTCACATGCACACAAACCAGTCACCCACACATGACCACATACACACACGCACCCATATATGGCAAAGTAAAAAGAGAATGAGAAAAGAGAGTTAGAGACAAAGAACTAGAAAGAGAGAGAGATGGAGTGAGAAAAAGAGAAAGAAAGAGGATGCAGAGAACGAGATCGGCAGCCAAGGGAGAAAAGTCGGCTGAGGCTGCGTGAGAGGAAGGAGGTACGGCGTGGCCAGGCAGAGGTTGATCCACTGCGCGGCAGTGGTTTGGTGGGTGAGGAGGAGGTGCCAATCGCAATCTCGCGGCACTGTTAGCAAAGGAGGATGGAGGAGCACACGGAAGGGAAGGGAGGTTAGGAATCTTACCGGCCCAGCGGCTACGCCGCTTACATGGGCTGGGCATGTGACGCATTTCCGGGAGAAAGAGGAACGGAGGTAGGCGGAGGAGAGAGAGAAATAAGCGGTGGTGGTGGATCCCGTTTGGTTGAGCTCACAGTGGTTGAGGGTGGCTGTAACATCCTCCCAAGTATAGCATCATCCTTAAGTCATGACATCATACTCGGGAGTTGTTACTTATAAATTAGCGGACCTTTCTTAAATATCTATAGCCATTTGGATTGATTCGCGAGATAACTTGGTCATAATTCTACTGAAATATATAGCAATAAAACCAAAATATTGATTTAATACAAAGTTCAGTACATTAAGAAAGCTCTTTGATGAGCCTTAACACACCTTGTCATCTAACCTATTTACATACATATCCATTCCACTAAATACAACATAACAAAAGTATTAATTACTACCCTATTGTACTTAGAGTTACATTGCATAGCAGTTTCTCGATTTTCTGCGTCAACCTGGAGACGACACGGGAACACAGAAACATAGGGGTGAGAATTATACAATTCTCAGTAGGGTGACTCCCCCGAACACAATTATAATGTCATTGTCATCGCTGACCACTTGGTTTATTAAGAAAAAGTGGTCATGCATTATATAATAACGGTTTATTTTTAAAGTTCCAAATCGTACTTCCGAAGTGGGTTACTTTTAATAATCAATCACTTAATATACATATACCATACTACTCAACATCATATACTACTAAACTTTCCACTTAAATATATTGGTTTCAATATCAATGCTAAACTTCTTCACTCGGCATATAAGACAAAAGATTTCTTAGAAAATTTACTTCTTAAACTTGCCTTGGCCCTCGACTACTCTTGTCACATCTGGGCGTTACGTACCGCCGTCCCCAGTGTGGCAATAATGGGTAATAGACTGCTTTTCAGGACTGAGCTCATTCCTACACATGATCATTGGATTTACTTTCTTCAATTCTCACACAGATCTATTCCTAGCCAGGTTTACTTTCCTTGACAGACCGGATTTACTTTCTCCAGTCCAAGAAACATAATCTTATGCTTTTCTTTTGCATATAAACAATTGTAATAATCATTCATATATATGTGTACCTAACCTCATCAATAAGTTCACATGCTCAATTACTCATACTCATATTTAGGTACTCATGTCATACTAGTACAAAATGCCATCATTTTATCAATTCAAAGCATCAAGTTATTTTCAGCATAATGGCAGATTTCACACTATTGTGGCACGAATTTATTTGCACATAAAACAATCATTTCAGAGACTATAAAAATTATCAAGGACACCTCAATGTGTCACCAAGGTTCTGTAAAACTTTCAGAGTAAAAATAGTTCTCTAACTATGTTAACAAAATTAGACAAATTTGGTGGCCAGAAACCACTCAACCTCAGCTCAAGAACCAAAATTCAGAATTTTTAACCCTAACAATTGAACCCAGAAAATTATAAATAAAAATCCGGGTAAAAAATAAATGTGTCTCTAATACTCTATAAAAATTTCAAGTGATAATTCCATCATTTAATATGGTAACAAAATTAGAAAAATTTACAACTTCTGTTCTAGCATTTCAGGCAGCATATACTTAATTTCAGTTCTTGATTTTTCTAAGGCAGTTTCACTCAAAATAAAAACCCAATAAAATTCTTGGGACTAGCTAAAGATGTTAAATCCAACATATATTTTTTTCAGTTCATGAAAATGCTCACAACAAGTCCAGAAAATTCGTGATCACACACTGCCTGTCAGAAAACCGAAAATCCAGTAAGTATCACTCAACATCTTTTGACAAAATGATCTTTCTAACCTCATCCAAACACTTCAGCAAAATTCATACATCAATAACAACATAATATCAACCAAATTAACCAGAAATTTCGGATTGAAACCAGTAAGAATTGCTCAGAAAAATTTTGAAAGGAAAAGCCCAAAGAAAACCCTACTTTGAAAGCTTTTGAGCTTGATACTTCAAAGGATGTTCTAAGTGATCTCCCTTTACTTCAAGACACCAATTTCAATCCTAAACCCTCCTTAGGCAGTGGGGAAGTGAGGTATTAAGGTGAGGATTTGAGATTTCAATCGGTTAGATTTGTAGAGTTTGAGATGTGGAACAAGTTTTGTGAAGGAAATTTGGGGTTTTATCAAGTTCAAGCTTGAGATTTTGAGGTTGGAATTCAAATTTTCATGGAAGCAAACATGGAGGTTGCTACATCCCTTGCTGTCCAAGAAAGCATGATGATGAGATAAGGTTAGATGGCTTGTATTTATCTTGTAGTTAAAGCATAGGTATTATATAATATAAATGTGTAATTCTTTAAAGGAAAGAAAAACAAATGGATGGCAAGGATTTAATCTTGCTTTACAAGATTAAATCTTAGCCATTCACTAAGTCAACATGGATATACATTACCCTTTTATAGAGATTTAACTATCTTTCGGTGTTAAAAATTGCACACCGAAATTTCACCGAACGGGTGAAACACCGTACCCGGGTAATCAAATATTGCCCGAAAAATAATTTCGGGTATAAAATCTTTATTTCTACCTATTTCTAACCATAATCATATAATTTCTCAATTTCGGGCATCTCCGGATCCTAATTCTAGGGTTTCGGTTGTCCCGGCAGCCTGCGGGGCCCGCAAGTTACTATTCACGATCCTTTTTTTTTTTGTTTTTACAAATCCGTTGGATCGTCCTCATCGTTGTTCAAACTATCAAATTTTTGAAATTATGACTAATAAAGCTCAAATTAATTTTTAGACAATTTTTAGGGTGTTACAGTGGCTGTGGAGGTTGGGGCTGAGTATGATGGAGGCATGGTGCTTCAAGGTATGGAGGAGGAGGCGACAAGGTGGCTCATGGTGGATCTGAAAGGGAAATCACGGTAGTGATAGGGAAAAAGAGGAAAGAGATGATGCAGTGGTGGTAATGATGAAGGGGAGGCCACACCTAGGTGGGTGGTTATGGAGTTGAGGGATGATGATGGTGTTGGGCCATGAAGTATAGTGGAAGGGCTAATCTGAAAATGGTGGAGGAAGACGAAGAAGATGGAGGCCGCGACGGTGATGAGGGAGGTCATGGCCTCTCTGCCTTTTTTTTCGATGATTGTGATCTACCTACTGTTGTTATCACCTTATTTTCTTGTTGTTGCTTTGGTGAATTGGAAATTTCTCTTGACTGATGATTGCTTTCTGATGCTACTCTCTGTGTTGGGAATTTTTGTTGATCAATGTGTTGCTGAAATTTTTTTTAATTGATTCCCCCTTGTTATGGTTTGAGCCCCTATTTATACACATTTTCATATCACTCATACGCTCCTGTAATCATTTCTATCAGAATGGTAGGGAACCAATATGAGTTATAGCTGAGTCATTATTGTAGTTCTTGATGATGATAATAAGCATGGTGCCTCAACCTTTTGTTGTTTTTTTTTTTCTAGTTATCTTTAGCTTGATGCGCTATGCCTTTTTCTTGTCTTGCATGTCTTTCTTTTCATTTTTTTCTTTAAACAAATCAACAAAAGACATGGGCTAGGCTAAAAAGGAAACAAAAATAATAAATAAAAATAACAAAATAAATGGGCTGGTATATTTTTTTTGGAAATGGGTTGAATTTTTTTTTGAAATGGGCTAAAAATAAAAAATTTATTAATCAAACAAAATGGAAATGGACTAAACAGTTTGGTTCCTTTCTTTTTTCTTCAAAAGAAATAAACACATTTTAAAATGATCGGACAAAATCGAGTGTTCACAAAGGTCATCCAAGAATAACATCTTAATGTTATCATGCCTTTTGCTAAATAAGATGACTTGTCCTGCAATGGGATTTACTATCTTGCATGCATGAGCATTAAATAAAATATTAAAGCCTTGGTTACAACATTGGCTGATACTTGATAAGGGGTTTTGTGCCACTTATCTTATTTTTAAATCTTAGCTTTTTACATGAGTTTTAATGTGTTGTTGATACAATTAATAAAAATTTTGATTTATTTCTTATTGTGTGATTTTGATAGAATTGATGGTTGATTTTGGGATAATTTGTAATTATACCCTATTGTATTTGACTTGTCTCTTTGAGTATCATGTTGTGCAAAGGAGCTTTTGTAACGCCCCGTTTTTCTCTAAACTTTTAAATGACCAAAATGCCATTGAGGTCATTTTTACCTGAAACATGAGGACGACCGGCCTCAGCTATCCTCACAAGGCTTTTATGATATATGAAGGGGATTATATGTTTATGAATGTTAACAAGGCAGAAAAATCTCATTTCTGAGGTTTCTGTGTATAAATGACCAAAATGCCCCTAACTTTGATTTAAAAATTTGTTTTAAGTTTTGACTCCGACCCGGACTCGTCCCGGAGATCAAAAATGATGTTTTAAGGCATGAACTATGATGGTTTAAGTCCCGGAGGTCCCGGGCAACTTTTGGTAAAAATTACGATTTTACCCCCGCTTGGTGCATTTTAAACCTAACGAGTTACTTAACTCAAACCTAAGTAATATTAGGCTCTAATGAAAGGTTAATTAATTTCCTTAATTAATCTAGAGCTAAAATAATTATTTGAGGTTGATTAGAACTTAAAATTGCTTAAGGAAATTTACAACTCAATTCTAATTCTTTTCTTTTTTTAAAGAAAAAGCAACTATGAATAGTATTTTCACTATTCACACTTTCATTCCCAAGAAAAAGTTGCCATACTTTAATCAATAGTCATAGGAGTTTGACTCCATCAATCCTACAAGATTGCTCTTAATCCAAAGTATTAATGGTCCTAATCATCTACTTAGTTCACCTAAACACTTGAGTACACAACCTTAATTAGTGACCTAACCTTGTTTACTCCTAAACACTTCATTAGTACATGATTAAATTGAATGAAATCTTCCCTCCCTTGGCATTATAATTTTCGGCCACTTTCCCCCCAAAAATTCAAAAAGAATGATATTTTATGTAATCAATCAAGTTGTCCTTCAAAAGCCACCCTAAGACCTATGACCTATGCTCTCAATCACACCATGAATGACAACACAAGAGATTTCTCTTCCCTCCTTCTTGAAGAAGTTTCGGCCAGCCCCTCCCCCTCCACTCCTTCATGATTCATTTGCCTATAAATACACAAAATTGCTCCATGTCAAGCACGCTTAACTGTGGAGTTCTTTCAGTTTAGGCTATCGAAAAGAAGATGCATCTTGTTGGTATAGGTAGTACAAATCAATTCATATAAGCCCTCCTTAACTGTATAGTCCCATACCTATACAGTCTTAGGATCCCTTTCATTCAGGTGTGTAATCGGTTCATTCATGTACCCCTCCGCTTTCAAAGTCTGCCAGGAGCCGCTCCTTGTCCGCGCCTCCTTGCACCGGCGATCACTCCCCGACTTTGCAATCCCCGGGCGTTACATGCCCACCAGCTTCCTCCTGGTTCGTCCCCGAACCACACCGTACTAGGAGAGGTGCAGGCTCTAATACCATTTGTAACATCCCCTGCTGCTTTATGGATTGATGACTGTCCCCACAAACTAACACGGGTTTTTTCAGCGTGCTTTGTCCTCACTCGCACACTTCCTAGGAAAACTTCCCAGGAGGTCACCCATCCCAAAATTGCTCCAAGTCAAGCACACTTAACTGTGGAGTTTTTTCAGTTTAGGCTACCAAAAAGAAGATGCATCTTGTTGGTATAGGTAGTACAAATCAATTCATATAAGCCCTCCTTAACTATATAGTCCCATACCTATACAGTCTTAGGATCCCTCTCATTCAGGTGTGTAATCGGTTCATTCATGTACCCCTCCGCTTTCAAAGTCTGCCAGGAGCCGCTCCTTGTCCGCGCCTCCTTGCACCGGCGATCACTCCCCGACTTCGCAATCCCCGGGCGTTACACTCTTGTGAATATGAGGTTTGGGTCAGAACTATGTTCCTTTTTTAAAGTCTTGCAAGAGCTCTAGACAAGATATAAAAGTAACTTGCATTCACGTTTACTTTATGCTTTGCATAGCACATTTATTTTCTATGCTATCACTAAACTCCAGGATAAGGAATGAACTTGCATAATAGCACATTTATTTTCTATGCATTTCATGTTATTTTTCAAGCCATCACTAAACTCAAACTAAAAATGAAAGTGCATCTCATATTTATTTTGAGTTATCACCTTACTTCCTAATGGACTATAAAAGTGGAATGCATAGCACGTTTACTTTTATGCTCTCACCTAAAATTACTAGAGCTCAAAGACTTGCCCATTTCATCTTGAGAAAAGTTAAATCAAGGAGGTACTCTCTTGAAAATGCATTCGGCCATATGATGATGAAAACTCTAGGATGAGTCTTCATTAGTTACATGGGAGTTCCAATACGATCCGGAGCACAGATCATATCATTTTGAAGGCTGCTGCACAGTTCGCGTCCCTATGTTTCCCGAACGGCCATTCGCCCATCCTATAGATAACTACCTCTTCTCACCGATGTCGCCCTATGGCGACGACATGATTTTTGAGCGTGCTCACACACGCAATGAGAGAATCCTCCAGACTTACACTGTAGGCTCGGGCACCATACTCGAATACGTACCCCGCTCGCAGCATTCGGAGGAGGACCGTTCGAAGGAGCTACCTGCCCACATGTATGGAGAAGACTCTGCCCCCACTCCCCCACGTGTGCCGGCAGGTAGCGAAGAGATGGTTACCCAGCCACGAAGGGCTCGGATGCTCGAGATGCGACCCCAGCACGGAGGACGTGTCCGAGTGCCCACTCCTGCCGCGCTTCACCCGTGGATCGACTATGTCCCACTTTACCCGTGACTGTAGCCGTATGGTTTAGAGGGTAGTCCTTAGTGCACACACGACATGTAGTTAGGATAAACCTTTTTTTGTGTTGAGGTTATCCATTTCAGATGCACTTAGGTATGGGTATTCTCTTGCATATATCGTTTATATTTTTATGTATTTCCTACTTTTCAGTTGTATTGTACTCTATGTATTGAACAGTCTCGCCATTATTGGTGGGCATTTTATATATTAATATATGAGGTATTTCAGTATATGTGTCCATGATGCTGTGTATGGAGCCTTTTATGTGTTTACATTTCCGCAGTTTATGATATCATTCGATTACATTATACACGGCTCATACTTTATTGAGGTTTTGTTACAAAAAAATTGGCTTATATTTTCAGTAAGTAATTTCAAAGATAATAGAACTAAATCAAGAAGTGGCGACTAATATTTAGCCCCAGTACATGCTAATAGTATTGGATTGAATATTAGGGTGTTACAGCTTTGAATCAATTGCAAATGTCAAGAATAAAGTTGGAAACTATTGGGAAGAATTTGGAAGCAAAATAGAAGAGTTCTTGAGTTCATTTGAGCAAAATTACAAGAAACATTGTAAGAGAAAATCTGTATCTCTTTCCACAGGGATTGGATTAAGACAAACGAAGATGTTTTGAAAAGGTTAAGAAGTCCTGTACAACTTTCATGTTCAGCTCAAAACCCAATTCTAAGAGTATCTTGGTGAAAATCGAGTTGCAAGATCAAAAGTTGCTGATGTTTTGATGCTGTCCAACTTGACCTTTAGTTAGTATTTTCACAATATCTAGAGTTACAGATGTCCGATTGAGGTGATTTTGGTGGCATTGGAAAGATTATTCAAAGGGATACAACTTCTATTTCTAGTTCTGAGGCCAATTTCAATTCTGTCCATTGCTGCAGTGGTCTTTAGCCACGTGATCAGCTGGCCGCTTGAAAAAGTGATGTTCAAAGAAGATAACTATCTTGTTGACCACTGCAGCGGTCATGCGATGATGCAGAAATGTTTATTTAATCTATTTTTGGGCCCTACTTTGACCCATTTTAGAGAGCAGTATATAAGGGATTGTTATAGACTTTTACCCTAGCTTTTATTCATTTTTGGACTCACTGTGGACCAGCCATATTCCATCTCTACATCTTTCTCTTCTCCTTCTCTATTCTTCTCTTTCAAAGGGTTCCATTGGTGAAGGTGCTTTATCTTGGAGATCATGGCAAGGATTATTGCTATTATTTTCATGTTCTTTTATCTTCATTGTTGTAATCCTCCAGAGATGGAGAAATAGATTTCTTTACTAGTGTAAGGATTTCGAGATGGATTGGGATGACATTTGAGACCCTTTGTTTATATTGAATGCATTTGTTTTCTTAATGTTCTGCAGTTTCTATTCCTTTAATTATTGTGGTGATTGCCATAATCTTTAATGGAATAACTAACTTGGCGATTGTCATTTAGGAAAACCCTTTGGGCATAAATTGATAGATCTATTAGTTTATGTTTGAAGGAGAATATTAGAATTAACTTTCCGATTGGCGGTTAGGCTATACCAATTGGTACCTTGGATCATTTTAATTACCAATTAAATTGAGATTTCATTTATTTGTTAATTTCATTGACCAATCCTAGAGGTCAATTGATCACTAGTAGAATTTTCAGTAATTTATTACTAATAGCCATCAGGGGTTTAATATTAGGTCAATGATAATTGATTTTCAATCCTAGGAATACCTTATACTAGTGCATTCTCTATTATTGCTATTATCTTTCAATTTAAATTATTTTCTTTAATTCTCAAAACCCCCAAATCTTTTCAACTAAGTATTGAAGCCTCCTTAAGAGACGACCTAGGTTGTGCCTTTTTGCTACATTTTTTATGCAACTTAGCACTTCATAAATTCTAATTTGCTGTGAGTTGCGACAACTTGCATCAAATTTTGGTGCCATTACTGGGGGATATTAAAACTTAGTTGTCTTTTTTTTTCTTTATTTTTTCCTTTCTTTCCAGATTTTATTTTATTTTTTTATTTTTTTATTTACTGTTTTCATTTTTGCATTAAACAAAAATATTTGTCCCCTTGGATGAGGCGTTTCCTGTTTGTTGAAAATTTAATACCTCTTGATTTTGAAATTGAGAAAACTTTGAGAAAAATTAGATAGGCAAAGCGTCAACAAGTGGAATCATCTGAGCATTCTGATCCTCTATTCAGTGTTACAGGCAATACAAGTGACATGAGAGATAGGAACAGGACACTTAGGGAGCTCACTGCTCTTGATTTCACCCAGCAACCCTTGGCCATTACATACCCTAGTCTAGACAATGATTTTGAGCTTAAAGGGTACATGGTTCATGCTTTGCCCAAGTTTCATGGGATGTCTGGAGAAGACCCCCATCAACATTTGAAGAAGCTTCATATAGTGTGTTCTAGCATGAGACTAAATGGGGTAGAGGTGGATGATGTTAAACTGAGAGCATTCCCTTTTCCCTTAAAGGTGTAGCAAAAAACTAGTTCTTCAACCTTCCTGATGGGGCTGTCAATAGCTGGACTGGAATGAAAAGACTTTTCTTGGAGAGGTATTTTCCTGCCTCTAGAGTGGCTGCTATCAGAAAAGAGACCTCTGGAATCCATCAGTCAGATGAGACTCTCTAAGAGAATTGGGAGCATTTCAAGCTCCTTTATGGCAGCTGCCCCAACCATCAAATTCCAGAGCAACTCCTCCTTCAGTACTTTTATGAGGGATTGGTAACTGCTGATAGATGCATGATAGATGCTACTAGTGGAGGGGCACTCTTGGACAAGACACTGGAAGAAGCCGGTGCTTTGATTGAGAATATTACTGCTAATTTTCAGCAATTTGGATCTAGGGTAGCCACAATTACTAGAGGCCTTCATGGAGTATGCCAACCAAAGAATCTATTATTGGCCTAGGCTTTGCAGCAACTTTCTAGCCTTATGTAGCAACTGATGGCTAGCCAAGTAGCAAGTCTAGTGGTTTCCAAGATCTGTGGCATATGTGTAACACCCTAATCATCTTTGGAAATTAAATGAGGTTTTATTAATGAGAATTTTAAGATTTTGACGTATGTAGACATGATGAGAATGATTCAAGAAATCAGCAAAAAAAAAATGTGAATAGTGTTTTATGGGCCATGACTACTGGGACAGCCGAAACCCTAGAATTAGGTCCCGGAGATGCTAGAAATTGAGAAATTGTAAGATTATGTTTAGAAATAGGTAGAAATAAAGATTTTATACCCGAAAATATTTTTCGGGCAATGTTTGATTATTCGGGTACACTATTTCACCCATTTGGTGGAATTTCGGTGTGCGAATTCTAACACCGAAAACTAATTAGATCTCTACAAAACAAATGAACCTATCTTTTTAAATCAAATGAATGGCCAAGATTCAATCTTGAATTACAAGATTGAATCACAACCATTCACTTTACTTCATTGGAGGATAATTATCTAAATATACATTATAATATTCATTACTTTATTAATGGATAAACATCACAAATTTGGCTTCTTTAAAAAGCCATTTTTGGCCAGCCCAAGGGAGAAGAAACTAGTAGCCTCCTCCATAACCAAGAGCTCCATTTTGTGTTCAAATCACCTATGTACTAGCTAGAGCTACCAAAACCAAGAACTCCCTTCACTAAAATTGTTCTATACATCAACCTCTACTATTCTAACCGATTAAAATTCCCAAACCTCATCTTATTTACCCCACTCATCACTAATTGGAGAAGGGCTTGGGTGTATCTTGAGAGTTGTGGAGTGAAGAGCATCACTTGGGAGCATCCTAGAGACCAAGGCACCTTTAGCTTCCAAGAGTAGGGTTTTATTGAGTCTTTTATTGCCAAATTTAGTTTCTGACTTTATGACTTGTGCTGCATGAAATTTTTGATTATTTTGGTTAGTGATATATGTTTGTTGATGAATAAATTTTGGTGGAGGATTTGGATGAGGGTAGAGTCATCAATTTACCAAATGAAATTTGAGTTAGAGTGCTGGATTTTCGGTTTTGCTGAATACAGTAAAATCTCATGAATTTTTGGACATAATTGTGGTCATGATCATGGTCTGGAAAAATTATATGTTGGCCCTAAAATCTTGAAATATTTTCACGAATTTTTTTGAGCATTGGTTTCAAGAATTTCTACTTTAAAAAAATCAGTGACAGAAATGATGTTCATGGTACTTAGATTTTTGAGACTAAAGTTGTAAATTTGTCTAATTTTATTATCATAGCAAACGATTTATTTTTCCTTTGAAACTTTTACAGGGTGTTTATAACTTCTTGAAGTATTACTATGATTTTTCTCTTGAGTTAATTTTATTGATTGCTAGGGTTAAAAATTAAGAGAACTCTGGTCTGGGCTACGAATAAGTGGTATCTGACCACTAAATTTGTACAATTTATTTAACATGGTTAGAGGTCTCTATTTGCTATGAAATTTTTACAGGGACTACTGGACATGTTGACATGTCATAGAGAATTTTTGTGGCTCTTAAATTGGTCATCTAATATAGAGAATAATTATGAGTTATAGATTGATAAATCTTCCTAGTTGCTAGAAATGATAAAGATGTCTTAAACTAATGATGAAATGGCATTGAATTAAGGTATATATCATATGGAATGCATGTTAATTGTTCTATAGAAATGATGAGGAGATATGGATGAGACTCTGACATGATTATATGCTCATATATGATATAAGTAGGCATTTGAAAAGATAATTACATCATATGACTATTATGCTGATGAAAGCGGGAATGTGACCTTTAGTTGTGCAAATTCCAACATATGGGGGAAAAACAGAAACAAGGCTTATGTGGGGTATATCAGGGAGGCAAAAAGAAGAACTTCCTAGTAAGTTTTATGAGTCGGTAGATGTATCGGCTAGAAATAGAACTGTGTGTGATTCGAAAATGGAAAAACAAAAGATGAAGTCCGATGATCACGAATAGGAATGAGCTCATGTCTTAGCAATCTATTGCTCTTTGTGGAGTTATCCACTACAGATATTACTGGATATGAAACTAAGCTTTCCCTATGTTAAAGAGAAACAACTGAACTAACTTGGATTCCATGGAATGCTAGAGAAAAACTTATAATTACTATCATGTTACATTTGACTTTACCTGAACCATATACATTAATAATTATTCCTAGGACTGTGCATAATTTATTGTTATTTTTGCATATAAGTGTACTTGGTAATGCTTGACAAAAAAAAAATGAATGATATTCCTATTTGTGTTTTATTTATTAATTTTGATCACTGGTGAGGGAATACCCTACTGAGAATTTTATAATATTCTCATCCCTACGCTGCATGTATTTTATGTTGTATTCAGATTCTAAGGATGCTGTCGGCGATAATCTTCCTTGACTCGTCCCAGTGGCAGTGGCATTATAATCCAACCTTAGACTCTTTATATGTTGTAGCATACTCTCGGATCAGAGTGTACGTGTTCTTTAGCCGTTCATTTAGTACTTATGTTTTCTCTGCTGAGTGCGACCCAGGTTTTCCTTATGCTGAGGTGCCTCTTGAAATGGCATACCCTGATGTATTTGTAGCTCCACCTGCACCACATATGTCCCCTCCTGGAGACGATCCTTTGTCCTCTTCCTCTGACTCCGATCCGCCAGTTGATCCTGATGCCCCAGCTGGGGGCAATGCCATTGCACCAATGGCAAATGGTTTTATTTAGGAGACCATGGGACAACTTAGGGACTTTTGATGTATGTAAGCAGCAGTTTAGGAATAGAATCCCTAGACCGTAGTTTGACCTTATTGGATATTGATGAGATTCATTTTCTGTTTGTATAAAGTTTTGCTAGTTCTCAACTTTGAGTAGGTTAGACTAGCTAGTAGGGATGTTCTTTTGTGGACTGAGTCCCTGTTGTTTAGGAAATGACTAGTTTGTTTTACAGTATTATCTATTGTAAAATTAACAACAATGTCCATATATGTATATATTGGCTTTGCAACTTACGCGTCTACACTATTTTATTTTAATTATTTTCGACTAGTATAGATTGTAAAGGTAAGTAATACTTTTCTAATCACTGTATTGATACTCGAGTAAAATATGGTAATTAGGAGGGTGTTACAATATGCACTTCCAATGATCATCATACTAATATGTGCCCAATATTGCAAGATGACTCAACCACTGGAGTAGCAACAACAAACCCCTTCCAGAGTCAACCTCATAATTAGACAGGCCAGTTCCTATTTGGAAACACATATAACTCCAGTTGGAAAAATCACCTCAATTTGAAGTAGGGAAATAACTTTTAACCACTTGGCCATCCTTCACAGCAGAAGTATTTGGCACCTCATCAGAGGCAACCGGCACCTCCTGCACCTTCTTCCTTAGATCCTACTATGACTGATATGATGAAGATGATGATGGAGCAAATACAGAAAATTAGAAGAGAAAATGCCTAGCTAAGAGAGGAGGTGACTCAGATGAAAAATAGTCAGAGTCGGCAGGTCCCAACTACCTAGTTACCTTCTCAAACTGTGCCCAATCCCAAGGGAAATGTCTGTGGAATTACTCTGAGGTTTGGAATGAAAATTCTAGAAGTAACTAGACCTGTCTAGGAAAGAGAGCAAGCTGAAAACAAGCCTGAAGAGCATTCGGGTGAGCGCTGCAACGGTCAACAACCGCTGTAGCGGTCAGCAGAATCTGCAGATGGAAGCCTAATGCTAAGACACTCTTTGAGTGACCGTTGTAGCAGTCAATCACCACTGCAGCGGTCCACAGAATCTGTAAAGGTTCCAGGCTTCATTCCTCTATTGCTATTCCCATAGAGGATGCAACCCAAGAAAGTCACTGCAGTAGATTTGGATCTGGACACACTAGAAACCTTCCAAAATGTACAAGTGAATATTCCTCTATTGGATGCAATAAAGCAAATTCCTAAATATGCAAAATTCTTGAAAGATCTTTGCACCAATAAGAGGAAGATCAAGGGTAGTGGAGAAGATAAGGTGACTATGGGGGTCAATGCTTTTTCCATTATCAAGCCAAGCAACTTGTCAACCAAGTGCAAGGACCCGGGCATATTCTATGTTCCTTGCACCATTGGGAATTTGCATATTACTAGAGCTCTAGTTGGCCTTGGGGCGGGCATTAATGTTATGCCCAAATCACTCTACCAACCCTTGTACTTTGTAGAGCTCAAGCCAACTAGACTGCAAATTTAGCTGGCCAACCGCAGCATCACAAGACCAGAGGGAGTATTAGAAGATGTTCTTGTCCAGGTAAATGATTTAATATTCCTTGCTAATTTCTATGTGCTTGAAATGGAAAATGACACTAATGTCAGCCAGCATACATTGATATTGGGGACACCCTTTTTGGAAATTGCTAGAACCTTGATTGATGTTCATACTGGCACATTATCCATGGAGTGTAGGGATATGAAGGTCCAATTTAATTTATCTGATGCTATGAAATATCCCCATGAGAAACACTCTATGTTTGGAATTGATGTCATTGATTCTTTAGTTGATGATGCCTATGGTAATTTGATTTGTAAAGATCCAGATCCCCCATTCTCCACTTTTTCTTCTTCCATGGGATATGATGTACCTGTTATTTTAGAATGACCCAAGTTTTCATATATAGGCACATTACCAGGTAGAAGTCATCGGTTTGTCAAGTGCTCCCTGATCAGCCTAGGTTGGGTAAAAGGCCCTGTGAAAGGCAGTGGATCTTGCTGCATGAGCCCCGGGCAAAACTAATGGCTGAAAGGCTAAGGTCTAGATGGAAGGAAGGGACCATTCTTGGTCACCCATATGCACCCTAATGGTGCAACTGAGTTGAAAAATTCCAAGATGATTATGTGTGACATTGAGGGGCACCGGCTAATGCACCTCCATGAGACTCCCATAGATCTAAAGGCCCAGACAGCCTATCTGTAGGTTGAAGCTACTCACCCTCCATGAGGGTCTTGACTGTCCAACTTGGGAACGTTAAAGCAAATTGCTGGGTGGGAGACAATCCACCGTGAGGTTTTTTTTTATCTTTCCCTTTTTATTTTTTTTTTTGTATTTAATTTTTTTTGTTTTCATTCTTGCATCATATTTATTTTCATTTGCATTTTACACCATCCCTTTGGCACCTTAGAGGTTATATGTATAGGCTTACACCACATGCACCTTATTGACTTGCTAGGCATTGACTCCATTTTGTGTTGCATGCTTGGTGGATTCATTGTGTTTTTTGGATTGAGTACATGCTCTTTCACCTGTGAGATTTTGAGCCTTTTTGATTGGATTATAATATGTTATCCTTATTTGTTCATGTGTGTTTCCCTCTTTGGACTTGTATTCTAGAATTTGCTTAGGGTCTTGCTTGAAAATATGTTTCCATGTGTATGCTTGAATATGATTGAAGCATCTTTCTTGGTTTTAGCCACTTACCCATATAGCCAACCTTTGCATGTTACCATTGTTTAGCCCCCCTTGAGTCTTATTGCACATTCTTTTATTTTAGCACATCCCTAGCCAAAAGTGAAAAACCATGAAAATTTCTAACTTTTTAGGCTTAGGAGAACATTTATACATTTCTTATATGTGTTTGAGCATAAGTGTGGGAGAGAGCATGAGGACATCCCCCAATTTAAGTATGGGGAAGCAATAATGTGTACAAAAATAAATTCAGCAAGTGGCACACCAAGAAGAAAAAAAATTTGATTGAAAAAAAGAAAAGAAAAACAAAATTACAAAAAAAGAGTTTAGTTGAAGGTGTGCCACATTGCAAAAGAAAGGCCTGTAATTGTGTTGAGTTGGACAAAGTGTACTCTTAGGTGTGCTCTTGGTGTATTCATTTTCTCTCCTTTGCCTTGCATGTTGTAATTCTCTTGATTGTTGGTGTGAAAGCTTACTCCTATGCCTCTAGGTTCATTGGATTGGTGTATTATTATTTAATTACATGCATCATGAATTTTAGGTTAGGAGTCTAGAGTAGTCCTTGTTTACTGTTTCTCATCCATGCCTTAGTTTGATCTTAGTTTCATATGAGGAAATATGAAAGCTTAAGTGTGGGGGAGTTTGATAAGGGGCTTTTGTGCCACTTATCTTACTTCTAAACCTTAGTTTTTTACTTGAATTTTGATGTGTTGTTGATACAATTAATAAAGATTTTGATTTATTCCTCATTGTGTGATTTTGATAGAATTGATGACTTTTGCATTGATTTTGGGATAATTTGTAATTATACCCTATTGCATTTGACTTATCTCTTTGAGTATCATGTTGTGCACAAGAGCTTTGATTCAATTTCAAATGGCAAGAACGAAGTTGGAAATGGGAAGAATTTGGAATCAAAATAGAAGAGTTCTTGAGTTCATTTGAACAAAATTGCAAGAAACATTGTAAGAGAAAATCTATATCTTATTCTAAAGGGATCAGATTAAGACAAATGAAGATGTTTTAGAAAGCTCAAGAAGTCTTCTACAACTTTCATGTTGAGATCAAAACCCAGTTCTAAGAGTATCTTGGTGAAAATCAAGTTGCAAGATTAAAGGTGCTGATGTTTTGATGTTGTCCAACTTGACCTCTACTAAGTATTTTCACAATATTTGGAGCTACAGATGCCCGATTGAGGTGATTTTGGTGGCATTGGAAAGCTTATTCAAAGGGATATGATTTCAATTTTGGTTTTGGGGCCAATTTAAATTTTGTCCACTGCTGCAGCAATCTTTAAATGTTGTAGTGGTCAATAGCGCTAGAAAAAGTGATGTTCAGCAACATAGCTTACTGCTGACCACTGCAGCGGTCATGTGATGACACAGAACAGTTCATTTAACTTGTTTTTGGGCCCCACTTTGACCCATTTTAGAGAGCAATATATAAGGGATTGTTATAGACTTTTACCCTATCTTTTATTCAGTTTTGGACTCACTTTGGAGCAACCATATTCCTTCTCTACATCTCTCTCTTCTCCTTCTCTATTCTTCTCTCTCGAAAGGTTCCATTGGTGAAGGTGCTTTATCTTGGAGATCGTGGCAAGGATTATTACTATTATTTTTAGGTTCTTTTATCTTCATTGTTGTAATCCTCCAGAAATGGAGGAGTAGATTTCTTTACTAGTGTAGGGATTTCCAGATGGATTAAGATGCCATTTGAGACCCTTTGTTTATATTGAATGCATTGGTTTTCTTAATGTTCTGTAGTTTCTATTCCTTTAATTATTGTGGTAATTGCTGTAATCTTTATTGGAATAACTAAATTGGCGATTGTCATTTAGGAAAACCCTTTGGGCATAAATTGATAGATCTATTGGTTTATGTTTGAAGGAGAACATTAGAATTAACTTTCCGATTGGCAGTTAGGCTATAGCAATTGGTACCTTGAATCATTATAATTACCAATTAAATTGAGATTTCATTTATTTGTTAATCTCATTAATCAATCCTAGAGGTCGATTGATCACTAGTAGAATTGCCGGTAATTTATTACTAATAGCTATCAATAGGTTTAATATTTGATCAATGATAATTGATTTCCAATCCTAGGAATACCTTACACTAGTGCCTTCTCTATTATTACTATTATCTTTCAATTTAAATTATTTTCTTTAATTCTCAAAACCCCCAATCTTTTCAACTAAGTATTGAAGCCTCCTTGAGAGACGACCTAGGTTGTGCCCTTTGCTACATTTTTTATGCAGCTTAGCACTTTATAAATTCTAATTTGTTGTGAGTTGCAACAACTTGCATTAATACTCAACAGATTGTGAGCTAGACATCAACAAGCAACACATCAGAAATTTGGTGCGAATCATCCTTACCAAAATTTCTATGCCTGTGACCTTGGGCTTACCTCTATTAGCAAACTTCACTGATACATAATTCTTGGACTTCAGGTTTCTGAACCATCTTTTGGACCCAAACATATGTCTGGAGCAACCACTGTCCATGTACCACTTGTTGTCTGCTTTAACTGTATTCTCAGACACCTGCAACAAATACAATTTTTGATTTAGGTACCCACACCTTCTTAGGTCCTTTTAGGTTAGTCTTTAGAGGGGGAGGTTTCTTAACCTTTTTGATGAACTTCTTCCTCATAAAATACTTGTCAGGTGGGTGTCCTTTCTTATGTAGAAAGTACAAGAAACTTTGTTCCTTACTTTCTTTGGCTAAGTTTCCTTTCCTTTTTCATGCATTTCCTCCTTATATCCTAACCCATACTTCTAAAAATATGGCCTTTGACATCCAAGCATCAGTTTAAGGTTCCTTGAACCATTTACCATTTTTTCAAGGTCAGATTTGAGAAGCTTTGAAGTCCTTTCTAATTCAGAAATAATTTTTTGAGTTTTCTTATTTTTCTCAGAGACTTCAGCTTCTAAGGCATTGAGCTTAATATTTGAAACTTTATTTTCTCCTTTTAATTCCTCCTTCTCAAGTCTTAGATTCTTAGCTTCTAAATCGGCCATTTCAAGTTCGAAAATAACTTTTTCATGTTTCTTTTTCAGGTTAAGATAGTAAGAGGAAAGATTTTGGGAATTTTCAAACAATTCTTCATATAGAGCTAAAAGTTCATGATAGGAAAGATCAGAGTCAGGGTTGTTTACCTTAGGTTCACTTTCTAAAGTATAGCCTGCCATGAAGCATAGGTTGGCAACATCTAGCTCCTTCTAGCCTTCTGATCCTTAATTTTCTTCTTCTGAGTCACTCCAAGTGGCCGGCATGCTTTTCTTCTTGAAGCCGAGCTTCTTCTGTAGACCCTTGAGTTTGGGATATTTGGGTTTAAAGTATACCTTCTCACCACAATTGTAACGACTCAGTTTTTTGAGTATTGTTTGTGGTAAAATAATTAACTATGAATAATCTATAAGGATTTTGAAAATTTCAACAGACATAGTTATGATCACAACAATATAAGGAGTTTGTAAAAAAAAAATATTTAGTATTATTAAAAATCAATTTAATAATATTTTAATCAGGGATATAGAATGAAACCTTATAAATGGTATATGCATAGATAAAAATAATGATAAGAGTATATATGCATATATATATATATATATATATATATATATATATATATTAACTTGGTAAAGTTTCTTTTATGTTAATTGGATACCGAAATGGTAATAATTGGTACACCAAAATGGTAATAACTGGTACACCAAAACACTGAAACTGGTATAAATAATGGATATTATCATATCTCATATAATTTTTACTTAGGACAGTCAAATATATATAAACATTTCTAATACAGATATAAGGCAAATTGATTCGACAATAGATATACTGCTTACTTTCTCTCCAAGTAAGTTTTTCTATATGAAGGAAAAATGAAAAAAATGACATTTCCTTCCTTTCTGGCAGCAACTTCACATTGCTTTCTTCTTCTCTTCACCATCTTCATCTTGAAAGTTATGCTTAGGTAAATCCTTAAACTAGTTCAAGAACGCTCTCTCTCAATATCAAACTCAAGCCAAAACCTTCTTTTTTCCCCCTCAAATCTATCAAAACAACAGTATATATGGGTGCTGAAAAATGTGTTTGAAGCTTGAGTTAGAGGAGAAAAAGCTAGAGAAAGGTTTAGCAAAAAGCTTGGAAGGTAGGAAATCTATGTCTATTGCTTGCTGATTATTTGACTATTTTTGCTAAATAAACTCTTGAAATTATGTGTGTGAAATTTGAAATTTATTTTCAAGATGTATATATATGAGTTTGATAGATATAAAAGATGTCAAGATAAAAGTCTTATGAATTAATTGAATTGATGTAAGAGATTTAACTATGTAATTGAAGAGTTTTTTTTTTATTCTTTAAAAAGAATGAAGTACTTGAAGATTTTATAAGAATATAATCAGGAATAATTTTATAAATTCTGAAAGATTGGTATTTTTTAATATGATGATAAAGTTTCATGAAAAAGGGTGAGATTTTGATCTATAGAAGAAAAGCTTTGAAATCTATGAAAAACACTTGGTTTATTTTCCTTGAAATTCATAAGAATTACCACACAAGGAGTTTTACAAGTTTTGATAATATAAGATATCATAAAAGATTAGTAGACTTTCTAGAAAAGTCTTATAACAGTTTAGTAGACTTTACAAAAATATCTCATCACAATGTATCAGATTTTATAGAAAAATCTCGTAACAGTTTAACAGATTTTATAGAAAACTCTCATAAAAAGTTTAGTCATTTTCTTTTAGAAAAATCTCATAAAAAGTTTAGTAGATTTTACAAATAAGTCTCATAAAAATTAAAGAGAGATTTAAACAGAATATCTCATAAGACCCCAAGAGATTTTGAAACAGGATATCTCATAAGACTTTAGGAGATTTTGATCAGAATATCTCATAAGAATCCAAGAAATTTTAAAGAGAAAAGTCTCACAACAATTCAGGAGACTTGATAGAGAAAATCTCATAAGAGTTGAGGATATTTCAAGGAAATCTCAAAGCAAAAGTATGAGAAATAGAACTATTAAGAAGAAATTCTACTTGATAATGGTAAGATATCTTAATCAAATATTAAAGATTCTAATGAAATGAGAAAGCTTAAGAAAATAAGCCTAATTTAATGTCAATTGCTTGATTGTAAGCTCATGGATTCACAATGTGATCTATATCAGGTTGTAGTATGAGGTACTATAACAAATGAACTATATTAGGTTGTAACACGAGGTGTTATGACATTGTAAGGAACGAGATGTATTGAGAATAGCATGCTATCACGATCTATATCAGGATGTAATACTAGGTACTACATCAAGCGAACTACATTAGGATGTAACATGAAGTGTTACATCATTAGCAATACATCAAATGAGAAGTATATCAGGAATCCTATGAGTTCTATTCTCAAGCCTAAAGTTACTAATAAGATTATGTCAAAGAAGTAATTAGTTAATTAATCTTATGATTTTATTATCAAACATAAGTGCACTCATAATACTCTGTTGAATAAGAAAAGGAATAAGTAAACTATTGTAATTTATTTTTTTACAAGAAATCAAAGATATATTAATTATTTTAATACTATGTCAGATATCACTATCTAGTAGAGTAATGTTTTTGCTACTAGGAATCTTTAATTCTCATGTCTACTATTATCACATTTTTTCATATATTGAGATGATGGTGATTATTTTGTGGAGATCCTTTGCTGGTATTGGCATCATAGTCCAAATCTTTTGATGAACCAATGATAGAGAATTTGATTAGTCTTTTTATTTTCTTTTAATGAATTTTGAGTAGTACCCTACCTAGACTAGAGGGGTCTTGTGTGAACCAAGGTAAAGGTTTGATATAGTTATGGATACTATTGGTTTGACATTGGGTAATACAATTATGTATTTTTGACATATTATTTATGTTCAAACTTCACGACATAGGAAGGAAGCAGATTAAATGTTTGTCGCAAAAAGCAGGCTCATATGTAATATATATATTTCTCTAAGATCAAGCAAAGTTAACAAGTAACAACTACTCACTATACAGTTATGGCTTAAGCATAGCTTTATGGTGTAAAAGGTGTTACAACAATTGTAGCAAGTGACGCTTTCCAGCTTCCCTTGTCTTTTCCATCCTTCTTAAGGTTAATGTCTCTTCTTTTCTTTGTCTTACCTCTCTAGGCTTTGGACATCTTCCTCACCAGCATGAAGATCTCATCTCCATTTTCTTCTTCTGTTTCGTCATTAGATTTTTCCTCTTCATCAGAGGTTTCAATAACTTTCATTGCCTTAGCTTTATTTTGATTCTGATAAGATGACTTCAAGACCATGGACTTGTTCTTCTTAATGGATTCACCATATTTTTCAAAGAGTACTACCTCATGGGTTGAGTGGCCTAATGAGTGCATCCAGACCAAGAGTTTGAAGGTATTTTGCTTCTTTAATGGCTACGACCTTAGGCACCCATTTGGCAGGGAGGCTTTTTAAGACTTTTCTAACCATTTCCATGTTAGAATATCTTTTGCCAAGAATTTTTAGTTAGTTTATGATGTGCATAAACATTGTGGTCATTTCATAAATATCTTTTTGATCTGTCATTTTAAACATCTTGTATTGATCAGTACCTTCATGCAACATGTGCAATCTGTCTCATATCTCCTTTGCCATGTCACAAGCAATGATTTTTCCATATTCTGCATTGGTTACTGCACATATGAGTAGGTACTTAGCTTTGGAGTTCAACTGAACTCTGGTTTTATGTTGCTCTGTCCACTCTTGGGAATTTCTCTTGATGTTGAGGGTACATCTTCAGTTCCAGGAACTTCTTTCATTAGAATATAGTCACCTTCCTGTATGATTTCCTACAAATCCAGAGTTATGTACTTTATGAACAACTCTATACGATCTTTCTAATAGGCATAATCCCCACCATCAAAGAATGGCAGTCTGTTGATGGAGTGTCCTTATCCTATGTGAATGTTTTGTGCCAAAACTCATTAGGATCTTTGTCCTCTATAGTCATTAGATTGCTCAACCCCTTAGAGGTCTGAGCTCTAATGGCACTTGTAGGTAGAAAAGCGGACGAGAAGGGGGTTTGAATCATATTTTGCTTTTCCTTTGCTTTTTATCTTCCGAAAAAACTAACAAAATACTATCAAGTTGTGAGGTTAAAGTGTAGTGGAAACATTGTTAGTTTCTTGAGAAATCTACATTCTGAACTACAACGAAGAAGATAAAATATGTGATAAATAGTTATTCAGAAAACACAGTTTGATAAGCATAGACACAGTGAAAAGGGAGAAGAAGATACTATAGAGATGTTTTTATACTGGTTTAGCCAACTTGCCTACACCAGTTCTCAACAACTGTTGAGTTCCACTAAATCCTTTCTCAAACCAACAAAAGTTGGATAGTCTTTATAATGGCCTTCCCAAGCTCTTACCTATGACCAGTAGCTAACTTTACTATCATAAACCAATTATTCTTTGACAAGTCTCTACAAGATAAACAACGACTAGCAAGTACACTCTGTTATCACAACCTGACTAGTCTTTGACCAACCTCTCCAACCGAATCCTGAGTAGTCTTTGACCAGCTTCTCTAAGCTAAACATGTGACCAATAGGACACATCACTGTCACTTTGCGAGTAGTCTTTACTTAGCCTCTCCAAGCTAGCTCACATTAATCATTATTAGATCGAGATTACAAAGGTTTGTGTTTGGATTTGCCACTAAAACTAACCTATACTCAAGTTTTCGTAAGATATACAATAACAAACCTAGAAAAAACTTAAATGACTTCTTTCTATGATTCTTCCTAGGAAAAACATATGAGCGTAGAAAGAAGATTTTTACAAGGAAACTGATTACAAGATGTAATGATCTTTACAAGAGATGAAGAGAAATTTTCATAGCATTTTAGCTCTTACGCAGCATCGAGATCTTCTTCTTTGTAAGCACAACATCTCTATTTATAGATGGTCTTCATTTATGATCATTGTCACATATTGATCATTTGTTTATGTCATGGAAAAGTAGTCTAAAGGAGTAGCTTGTTGTCTATTAGAGCTGTTGTGAAGCCAATATGAAATAAAGGTTTCTGATGTTACCTTCAGAAACTACTTTTTACTTTCTAAACAATGCTTCTAAACTTTTCCTTCTAGAAGCTAGAGTGGTTGACCAAGTTGGCAGAAGAGATAACACACCAGTCTGTAACTAGATTTGACTTTAAATTTGAAATTCAAATTTCCCTCATTTTCCTATAGAGTACACTATTTCACTGTGAAGTGAACTTTCTGAAGTAAAAGGTATGTATGTGTGTGTGTATGGATGTATCTTCCAATCTTCAATTAGAACTTGTAGATGATGAGATTATAATGATAATGATGATTGAAGGTTGTAGAACATACTTGCTTCAGAGTTGGTTTGAAATCTTCATTTGAGGTGTACTTTCTGAAGTTGCATCCTACTTTCTGAAGATCCGTGCCTTGGTTTCTTGTATATGATGATTTTTTCAGTCTATTTAGCATGTATACGTTCAATTCATGATATAATTTTCACTTTCATTGAATTCATATCTCTTTAAACAAGACAAATCATGTTTGCACATGTAAAGTGGAATTATTTATGATTCAAGAAATGTGTTATGCAAACAAAGGAACTTGTTTGCTATTTCAAGAAAACTTAGGGGAAACATTAGTCATTTTTCAAAAAGTTTTCTAAATTAGTTGTGTTATCACTCAAAACATTTTGCCTTAACATTTTCTCAAGAGTTCTGGAGCTAATAGTCTTTTCCATTAAACACACAAGTCTCCATTCACTTACATTTTGGGAGCTCAAGCACTTTTCTTGCCACCTTGTTGAAGGTGCAGCCATATTGGAGTAAGAGGAGAAGATTTTTCTTCTTTTAATTCTCTTGGAGCTTTAAGAACACTTATTACTTTTGTGTCTTCAAGTAGAGATGTTCACAACTTGACCTAACCCCCCAACCTGACTCGGCCTTAAGCTCATTGGAGGTAATTCAAATTTCAGAATTTAATCTAGCACACTTTTCAAGCAAGGTTCAAGCTATACGAGTTGAGTTGACCTATAACGAAGTAAAATAATCCCTTTAGATTTGCATTTCTTAATTTTTTTTTCAACTTTATGATATCTCAAATGTACATTAACTTTTATACATTGTTAAAATATATGTTTTAGCATAGATTTTCAATTGAGTTTACAAAGGTAATGTAATTGACTTGTCAAAAAAATTACTTGGGAACCTGATATCTAACTTGACATGTATTAAACAATATATTTATGAGTAATGTGATGATGAAGATGCTGTATGTAAAGTAGATAACTGTAACAAAGTAAAACTAGTAATTCCCAAAAATAAGTTCATTACGATTTGAAGGATTTTTAAAATAAACACAAGAATAAATCATCGATAAATACATAAATAAAAAAGAATCCAAAAATAAGGCCTTGCATTATATGGTAGTTGGAAGACCATCGAAGACCCATCGAAATTAGATTTTCATCTATGAACTATGCTACGTTCTATGAGCTTGCAGAAATTTTAAATGCAAGTAGGACTAGACCATAGGATAACCATACCATTAGTAGAAATAATAACTTCATATATAAATAAACAACCAAAAAGGGACTTATATCTAACAAATAGCTTAGGATTTTCGAATACAATCATGAACAATTTGGAGACTATAAATCAAATAAAATATGAAGGTTGCATAAAAACCCTTACTTGATTTGAAGATTAACTGAAATTATAGATTCCTAGGATTTGTTAAAGTGGAAAAAGGGTCTCCTCCTTTATGCTTAGGTGCCATGGCTTTAAAAGAAAGAATTAGAGATGAGTTTTGTTACTCCAAAAGTGATGATGATTTGTGATTAGAGATTTTGGAGAGGATCAAATAGGCGAAGTGAAGAGAATTTTTTATGGAGGTGAAAGGGTATGTAACCATATGCTCTGCTAGGGCTTAGTAATGGGAGTTAACCATAAAAATGAGAGTGTGTGGATGTTGCAACCAGGATTGCGATGGGGATGGCGAAAAAAGATTTTTTTTTTTTTTGAAAATATAGAGTCGCCACCAAGTTTATTTAAATTGGGAAAACATGGAAAAACTCATTTATTTTGGAAAATAGTTTTTGAAAACAGATTTGAGTTCGGGAGTCGATTATGCATAGGGAAGGGTAGGAATTTAACCCTACGCACCCCTAATACACCCGTTCTTAGACGGTACCTTAGAAAATTGTACAAATTAATTAATAACCCTTAAAAAAAGGAAAGAAACAAAACATATTTACAAACAAATTAAGAAAAATTAATTTTGGCTTAACAGGGATCACCTGCTCTTACGTATCCCCTAGTGCAATGGGAACTCAAAATCAAGTAGTTCTGTAGAAAATGATTTTATTGAATTAATTTTATTAAAGAAACCAATTTTTAAGAAAACTAAAACCCACTCTTGCACAGGATTTAGGATAGTATAAACTATACAATAAACCCTTACATTCTTGTGAAACTTGAGGATAGCAAGCCATACATCAATATCACAAGTTGTTGCGTGGATTTTATTATTGAAAACAAAAATTTTAAAACAAAAAAGTGTTGATCGATTTTAATTTTTGTGAAAATGGATTTTTGATTATGAAACGGAAGGAGAAAATATTTTTATGTTTTTTTTACAAGCTCTAATTTCAATGAGAATTGACAAAATTAAATCATAAATATAAACACAAATACACAATTAATTTAAACAAAAAAATTAACTAAAAAGTGAAATAAACATAGTTACACAATTAAACAAAACACATAAACATGAAGTAATTAAACTAAAAAGACACAATTACATAAATAATTTAATCAAAACATATAAACACAAAGTAATTAAACTAAATAAAAACAAAAATAATTCATAAATATAAACATAAACACACAATTAAACAAAACATATAAAATAATTAAACTAAAAAAAATCCTAATTACTATTTTTTAATTTTTTTATTTAATGAAATACTAACACTAATTTCACCCAAAAAAAAATCATTTTGTTTTACATAATTAAATAACTTTCGAAATAAATTAATTTCATTTAAACAATCTAAAGTGATGGCTAAAAAAAAGAAAAAAAATCATAAACTCCCATTTTTAGTAACTCAAAATAACCGAGTATTTATTTGAACCAAATTAAATAAAATACTTTATTTTTGTTCATTTTAAACCACAATAACTTAAAATTCCAATCAAGCCAGAAACTAAATTAAAATAAACAATGATCATGTAAACAAATCCAAATAAATAAACTCAATATCTAATTTAATAAAATAAAACAACACTAAAAAAATAATAATAATAATAATAATACTAAAGATAAATACTTCCTAATTAATTTAGCATTACTACGATACACACACACACACTTACAAACTATCACACACGAGCACACAAAACACACACACACATTGTTACATGTGGAGGCACCCACTCTCCACAACTCTCTCTCGCACTAATTCACGGACTCCTCTCTCTCACTCAACACACACACACAAAATCAAATCTCTCTCTCACCCATACACATGGAGACAGAGAGGTAGGGAAAAAGGGAGAGATAGAAAGCGGGGATGAGAGAAAGAAAGAAAGGCCAAAGACCGCGGCCAGGATGGAGGAAAGGGAGGCTGGGTATGCGCAGTGGAGGCGTTTGTTTGAAATTCACGCATAGACTCCTAAAGGCAGTAGATGAGAGCGACCAGCCGATCTCCAAGCCACCACGCGAGAGGGGAAGCCGGCGATGGTTTCGCGATTCTGTGAGGGAGGTTCGCTGCAGTCTCGAGGATGAGAGAGGTGGCTGGTTTCACGGTGGGGGAAGAGGGCTAGATCGGTGAAGGGTTGTGTGGAGATGGCAGATTCGGTGGTTTATGGCTGAGAATGGTGGTTCATGATGATGATGGTCGGGGGTAAGATGGCAGAAGGTGGCAGAGAGCTTACGGTTTCACCAGGTGGGTCGCGACAGCTGTGAAGGTGGTTTGTTGTTAGGTGCATGGTGGTGAGAGTGAAAGTGTTATGGTGAATAGAAAATGGAGGTGGAGCTATGGAGTTGAGGGGAAGTTTGGAGATGACTTTGGAAGGGGAGAGGCGGTGAGGTGTATGGCGGTTTGGGATGGTTTTGGTGACGAGGATGATGACATTGGGGTGTGGTTGTAGTGGTGGAGGCTCATGGAGGAGGAGAGGGACGATGGTTCTGGTGAGGCCAAAAAGAGGAAGAAGATGATGGAAAAGGGAGTTGGGACTCATGATGATGCGAGGCTGGTAGTGGCGGCTGGAATCACTGCGGCCTCTCGCCTCCTTTCTTTCCCTTTTAAATTTTTATTAAAAATTTCTGATGATGATTTGTTGTTGTTGATGGATTGCTAGATATACCTTGTACTTAGTTATCTTGTTAGATTGTTGATTTCTTTGCAGGTTTCCTTTGAATTTTTCTGGATATTTGATGATCTCTGGCTGATAGTGTAGCTGTGTATTATTTTTTTTTTTGTTGAAAAATTTTTTTCTAGCTAATTGATCCCCTCCTCTGGTTGATCATTGATCATTATATGACATTGTTGGTCAAATGAAATTATTGTTGATCCAATTTTACAGCTCACTGTAATCATGAAAGGAGAAGGAATGATGTTGCTGAGGAGAGCAATTCATTATGATGTTCGCCGTTTCTTCCCCTTTTGAGAAACGGCCAAAAATGGAAAACAAGGAATTCGAAGCCCCTTTTCTTTCTTTTTTTCTTGAATTCATGGGCCAACAAATTACGGGCTTCAACAAAAATAATAGTAATAATAATAATAATAATATAATAACAAATAAATAGAATAAATAGAATAAAATAAGATGAGCTAGATAAACTGAGATGGGCCAAAATGGAATTAAAATCGGCTGAACAACAAATTTTGTTTTCTGAAATAGGCTGAATTGATTTTTTTTTTTTTACAATTGAAAATGGACAAACACTTAGACTCCTTTTTTTTTTTAACATAGGTCAAAACATAAAAGAACAATAATAATTAAAAAACTAAAACAAGGTCTGAACTAAATTGACTATCATGAGTCTAGAAATAGGCTAAATTCTAAAAATATGTCAATTTTGATTTTTTTGTTTTAAGGCTGGACAAAATCAAGTGTTCACAGTTGCCACTCTTTACTTATTTCTTATAAGAGAATATGAAAAATATAAGTTGTACAGATTATCTTCGTAAGGAATAAGTAAAGATATAAACATAGATTTTGTTCGGCAATGCATGAAATGCAAATGAAAGAAAAATCAAATTCTAACATTAAAAGAAACCAAGTATTCAAGAAAATCACTTGCAATTCAGAAACTAACTGTATGAATTATGCAAAGAAAAGAAACTAAGTTGACACAAATCCTCAAATGACTAGAAATATAAAAACAAGAAGGCCGACTGGAAATTTACAAGCCGGTAAGACTGATAGGAAATAAAAAATCTTGTGACCAACTGGATACGGGTCAATGAGTGACAGGAAATTAAAAGCTGATGGGGCTGACAGAAATTTACAAGCTGACGAGACTGACAAGAATTTACAAGCCGACGGCGGCTGACTGGAATTTACAAACCTTGCAACCAACTGGATAGGTCAACAAGTGACAGGAAATTAAAGTGGCAATCTGAGGCTGACTGAAAATTAAATTGGCAATCTGAGGTTGACTGAAAAGTAAATAGTGGTAATCCGACGTCGATAGGAAATGTAAATTGGCAATTTGAGGCTGACTGAAAATTAAATTGGCAATCTAAGGCCGACAAGAAATTTAAATTGGCAATCTGAGGCCGACTGAAAAGTAAATGATGGCAATCCAAGGCCGATGAGAAATGTAAATTGGAAATTTGAGGCCGACATGAAATGTAAATTGGCAATCTGAGGCCAACAAGAAATGTAAATTGGCAATCTGAGGCCGACTGAAAAATAAATGGTGGCAATCTGAAGCCGACTGGAAATTAAATTGGCAATCTGAGGCCGACATGAATGTAAATTGGCAACCTGAGGCCGACTGAAAAGTAACTGGTGGCAATCCGAGGCCGACAAGAAATGTAAATTGGCAATGTGAGGGCGACTAGAAAAGCAAATGGTGGCAATCTGAGGCCGACCAAAAATGTAAATGGCAATCTGAGGCCGACTGAAAGGTAAATTGGCTTAGAAAACAACAATTTTCACAGTTTCTTTTTTCAAAGTTATATGCAAAAGTCATGAATATCAATTTATTTCAGGCACATTCTTGGAAAACTAACCATAACTAGATCGAGCAAACCTCGAGGGAAACTTTAACTGATCAAACTCATAATTCTTGCACCGAACTTCCTAGCACAACTAAAACTTGCTCATTTCTTTTCTTCTTTTTCCTTTTTTCTTTTTAGAATGATGAATACTCTTCTACCAAGCTTAATTGAAGCTTTGTATTCTTCTGGTGTAATACTAATCATTGATGTATTGCTGTAAACATTTATTAGATTGTATAATTTAAGCTTAAATTCATCCTACATGAGACATCATAAATGAACATGCATTCAAAGAGAAGGTGAAAGGATCAACTGAATGAACATCTTTATTACTTGGTGTATTGGGTGACAAAAGATTTTGAAGAAGACAACAAAATAAAAGCAAAATACAAAATTGTGAGAGAGACTAAATTTTTCCCAATTTAGGTTCCTTATGGTTTAATCAATTGACTTCTTACAGCAAATTGAACACCATAGCCATGATATCTGATGACATGTCTTCAAATCCCTTCTTCAAAATTGCCCCAGTTCCAGACTTTGATTTGCTTGATTTATTGGGCAAATGCAAAAGCTGCATAATTGCCTACTCTAACTTTTGCCTAGGCTGCTCTTTTGAGTTTTCAACCTAGCGAGCCCTCTTCTTCTTCTTTTTTTATCTCTTTTCTTTCTTTTTTTTCTTTGTTTTGCCCTAACTTTTGCATAGGTCGCTCTTTCGAGTTTTTGACCTAACGGGCTTTTTGAGAATCTTTTTAAACATAAAATCTTTTGACTGCATCACTGTTCATTGGCTTAGGCAATTCTTGTCCATCCATGTTTTGTAAAATCAACGCCCCATCTGAGAATGCTTGCTTGACAATATAAGGACCTTCATAACTTGGAGCCCACTTTCCTCGTGCGTTCTCTTAATTAGGGAGAATTTTCTTCAAAACCAAATCTCTTGGATGAAAATCTCTGGGGCGGACTCTCTTATTAAAAGCCTTAGCCATTCTATTTTGATACAACTGGCCATGACAAATAGCTGTAAGCCTTTTTTCTTCGATCATGTTCAACTGCTCATATCGAGCTTTCACCCATTCAGATTCTTCCAACTCAGCCTCTATTAAAACCCTAAACAAAGGGATTTCAACCTCTATAAGGGATATAGCTTCCATTCCATACACCAATGAGAAGGGAGTTGTTCCTGTGCTTGACCGTATGTTGGTACAATACGCATACAAAGCATATGGCAGTACTTCATGCCAGTCTTTGTAATTCACCACCATTTTGGCAATAATTTTCTTGATATTCTTATTTGCAGCTTCAACCGCACCATTCATTTGAGGCCTATAAGGAGCTGAGTTATGATGCTTGATCTTGAAAGTCTTAAAGAATTTTTGAACCTCGGTACCATTGAGATTAGGAGCATTGTCTGTGATGATCCTTTCTGGAATCCCATATCTGTAGATAAGTCCTTTTTGATGAATCTGAGAAACACCTTCTGTGTGAGCTTCCACCCATTTAGTGAAATAGTCTATTACCACCAGGATGAAATGATGACCATTGGATGCTTTGGGATTAATCGGGCCGATAGCATCCATGCCCCACATTGAGAAAAGCCAAGGAGATGCCATGCTATGTAACGGAACTGGAGGAGCATTGATTCGGTCTGCATATACTTGGCATTTGTGGTACTTCCGAACATAATTCATATAGTCACTCTCCATGGTGGACCAGTAATATCTACTCCTTAGAATTTTACGTGTCATCATATGCCCATTGGCATGAGTTCCACAAATCCCTTCATGGACTTCGGTCATGATTATTCGAGCTTCATAAACATCGACACATCTAAGGAGAGTGGTGTCATAATTCCTCTTGTAAAGGACTTCACCATTCAGGAAAAAGGTCATAGCCAATCTTCGAATTGTCTTTTTATCCACTTCATTTGCACCTGCTGGGTATTCTCCTTTTTGAATATACTGCTTGATGTCATGATACCATGGTTGACCGTCTGGTTGATCTCTCTGTTGCCCACAGATATCTGGGTTCACCTTGTACCTCTACATGGATGGGTTGAACATTGGTGTGGACTTCCAATTTAGTCGTTACAGTCAGAGTTGTCAATGCGTCAGCAAATTGGTTCTTGTCTCGAGTTAAGTGGGAGAATGATATGTCGCCAAAATGTTTGATTAGTCGAGACAAATACTTCTAATAAGGTACCAATTTTGGATCCTTTGTACACTATTATCCATTAACTTGGTAGATTATAAGTGCAAAATCTCCAAAGACTTTCAATTCTTTGATTCCCAAGTCAATTGCAACTTGCAAACTATTTGCACAGGCCTCATATTCTGCAATGTTGTTAGTACATTCAAAGTCTAGTTTGATAGAAATTGGGTATTGCT
The DNA here is from genome assembly GCA_031216125.1 of Dalbergia cochinchinensis. Classification (NCBI taxonomy): domain Eukaryota; kingdom Viridiplantae; phylum Streptophyta; class Magnoliopsida; order Fabales; family Fabaceae; genus Dalbergia; species Dalbergia cochinchinensis. The sequence continues at coordinate 41,732,670 of CM062372.1, forward strand.
TCCCAACTGGTGACACTACAACAGCTCCTATTCCACATCCATTCATATTGGCTGCCCCATCAAAGTACATCTTCCACACATTCTGTAACACCTTAGTAATTAATCAAATACACCTAGGTTGAATCTGATTAATGACTAGACTTTACTCCTTGCTTTGGTTCTTTCTTCATAATTTGAAAATACTTAGTGAAATTACGAGCCATTTTTTTTTAAAAAAAAAACATAATTGAAAACATGAGCCGAGTATAACGTGAACGAGTAAAAGGAGTATAATAAGACGTTTAAGAATATATCACATCATATCACTTTGGCTCCATCATATAACATCCATAAGCACATTATAACATATATTTACATACAATAACCTCACTCAAAGGGTGGGTTATGATCATACATCATTGTCTTATGCAAACCCATAAAAGAAAATATACATAAGGAAATACATGCCCCTAAACTAGATAACTCCATAAGCCGGGAAGGTTATCCTAAAACTAGGGTGCATGAATACACATAAATCTACTAAGAACCTTCTATGGCCACTGTCCTGGAAATGGGGGAATAAATCCGATCCACTGATGAGCTCCCTCGGGAGGGGACACACGAGATGCACCAGTGGGAGTCGCATGGACGGCCTTCTTGCTAACCTCGGCTGAACAACTGTTTCCTCACTACCCTCTCTTACATGTGTGGGAGTAGGAGTAGAGCTCTCAAAATATACATGAGTATGAGTGTCCTCTGAAGGATCAGTTTCAGAATATCTCGTCTCGGGAACATACTCTGGAAATCCATGGACAGCAGATGAAGCGGGATAAGAACGTAACATCCTTTCATCAAGTGGACGTGCATGTTCGAAAACCATTTCATCGCCACAGGGAGAAGTAGGAGAAAATCGATAACTAGGGACAGGATGTGCAAATGGACGACCTATGTAAATAAAAACACGAACTGCGCACCTTCCTTCAAAATGATACGAGCGATGCACCGGATCATAGTGGAATTCCCAAGTAGGGGTATCAACGAACAGGACGAATGTCGCCATTTAAATCTGGAGACAATGACGGAAATAAAGAAAAGGGAGTGAGAATCTTGCTAAAGAATTCTCAGTAGGGTACCTTCTTCTACAGTGTCATCATTAAAGTCCCTAGGAACCTCGGGATTATTCTAAAATAATGAGCATGCAAAGATTCATTTTAAGTTCGGACAAATACTTAACCGAGGTTCGTCAATTTTTAATCATGCGTCTTATAATGCATCATAATCTTAACATGTCATATTTACAATGAACTTTTCCTTTATCATTACATCATATTCCTCATCATCATTATCAAAATAACATGCATAAAAGAACGTCATATAATATTAGCTACACATGGACACAGTGCACATATTTCATTTCTTTAGTGCCTTAGGTGACTTAAAATCTTATCATCATCATTATTTTCCTTGGGCCACCCTATACTCCACCCTTTTGGGAGTAATTTAGGTTATGAGCTCATACTTTACTAGTCGTCACTAGCATATACTTATCCCTTTTGATAAGCTAAAGTCCCGACTCTACCCTTTTGAGAGAACGGGTTAGGGGGCTAAAATCACCTTTTCATCACCTATAGTCTGATGGTTCCAAAGGATCATTTTCTTATAAGTTTAAGTCACCATTAAATCTTTGCATGTTATATCACAATATAATTCATAAACATCATAGCATTTTCTCATTTATAGTCTTAAGCTAGAATAATATATATCAACTATAATCATGCATCTGGGAGATTCTCAGGAAAGAGAGGTGGGTCACAATGGACACGCTTAAATACCAAGTCTTTCCTTAGCGAAACCTTTCCAAATTACACTTTTACAATGATACACTTTCTTCTAGCAACAAAGGTAAATTTTACATAATAAAGAATATTTCATGCATAAGCATTCTCATTATTTGCAATAGCAACTATAACATGCAAGCCAAGAAATCATTCAATGATATCAAGTACTTAATAAGCATCCAATACTTACATAGAATTATCAATTATAGAACTAATTAGTTATGCACCTAAGGGATTTATTACCATCCTTACGATTATTTATAGGCCTTAAGAACACTATTAAATCAAATGAGGTAGCATAGGTAGTAAGTTGTTCCTAAGGTTTTACGGTATGCTAGAAGTTATATTTTAAATCCTTTCTTGTTACCAGCTTTCCCTATGATGCTGAAATTAGTTACTAAACCAATTATGAATCATTCTCACTTATTTAAACATAATAAAACCTGGTTCTTATCGTTGCTAAAGATTCTGGATAGAATGCATAAATTTCATTCCCTAGAGTTCTAGAAATCTTGTTTTTACGGTTTTCTAGTTGCTAAGTTCATTTTTAGTGTTCGGGATCAATCCTAGTCTAATTGATACCAAATTTTTTCGTGGCTAACTAATCCTAGACAGAATTATAACATACTAAAATAGATTTGGCATTGGCTAAACTTAAAGGGGTCAAAAACTAGGTAAATTCTAGCTCTTCGGTTGTTTTAGGGAGCTAGTTTTATCTCTAACATGCAGTGAATCATTCTCTTAATAATAAACCATAATTATCACAACTTCAAACATATCAAATCATTATCATACATTGATACTAAACTCAGATCAGTGGCCGAATCATGAACCTCATGCAATTACATAGAATCATATTTTAAGTGCATATAAAATACTAGTTCCCCGTAAAATCCTTGCAAAGTCTTAAAACTCATTTAGAAACTAGTTCTTTTGTCAAACTTGGGAGGATCTTCACAATTAAAATTCTCACTTAAGATAAAAGGAGTAAGTCTTGAGCTTTAGAGATTTAGGTGACATCTTAGAATTATAAACATGCTATGCAACCTTATTTTAATCTTATCTTTATAAGGTAATAGCTTGGAATTATAAACATGATATGCAATTCCATTTCTTTATCTTTAAGATTTAAGGTGATCACTTGCAAATTTAACATGATGGAAGAACTTGAAATATAAACATGATGCAAGAAACTGGAGGCGATAATCCATGCAGGACCAGTAGAGGGAGAAGAGAATATTAAGACACCGGAGCGGTGGTAGTCCGCACAGGACCGATGAAGGGAGAAGAGAATTATTATTACATCTTTTTAAGGTCCAATCTCAAGACTTTTTAAAAAATAAATTCTTTAACTCCAATAATCATATTTCTTTGCTTGTGATACATGACCAAGTCTTTGACCTCTAGGATCTTTAGGTGATGGCATAAAATAAACATGCCATGCGTTGATTCTTTTAGCCATTATAAAATAAAGTGAGAGCATAAATTAAATATGAGATGCAACCTCTTTATTATCTTGAAAGATTAAGTGATGACTTGAAACATAAACATGAAATACAAGCTTGGAAAATACATCTTTCAAGTTCTAAACTAAAAATCTTTGTTTTAGCATCATAAAGCATTATTCTTTAAAGTTTTGTATCAAGTGGAATTTTCAAGCTTTAGAGGCCTAACTTGTGATGGATTTACAACCCACTCTCAAGGTCTTCATCATCAAGCCATCATCTTAGTTCCACCTAGGCCATATGGCCGAATTGGTTAAAGAAAAAATGAAGAGGAAAACCGAAATGAAAAGCTAAGGTAAGTTCATAATTTCATCATTTTGAGCTAAAAACACAACTCCTCAAAGCATAGAAATAAATTTAGAAACTACTCCCTACCTAATCTGAGTTGAAGAAGAGGAAGAGAACTTGATTTCTTGAAGTGAAATGAAACAAAATCTCTTTGAAAAATTGAAGAAAGAATTCAGCCAAAGGGGAGGAAGAAAGAAAGTTTTTGGTGCTCCTAAAAACTAGTTATGAACAAAGCATTCCAAGACCACTCAAGCAAGCCTATTTATAGAAGATTTTGAGGCTTCTAATTGGCCAAAATGAGGAGGTAGTTAGCAGAATTTTTCAGGAGAAATAAGGGAGGAAAAATCATTTTAGACAAAGTTGTATGAAATTAAGGAATTATGTCTCTTATGGTGACATTTTGGCATCTTGTTTTAGTGCAACTTTTGACAATAAATCAGCTGCATAATGGCATCAATAATTTCATCCATTACAGCCCAAAGAAGTGAAATTTGTGTGTTCCATGCATTATTTAGGTGTAGGCAAGGTATTCATGTAATTTACAGAATTTACGGTTAAGGGCTTAAGTGAATTAGTAAGCAATTTGGGTGTTTTTGAGCAATTTTGGATTCTAATCAATCTAAATACATAATTTTGACTCTAGATTAATATTTAGAATTTAATAAGCTTTAATTTGAGCCTAATATTGCTTAGGTTTCGGTATACAAATCAAAAATCCCGAAATTCGCAAAATTGTCCAAAAACAGGGGCAAAATCGTACTTTCACTTAAAAACTGACTGAGGCCACCCGAGCTTAACCAATGGTTAATCATGGCTTAAAAACAAATTTTAAAACATTTTAGTGAGGTTCGGGCTCAGTCGGCACGCACATCGGAGTTAAAGCGATCGCGAGGCGTTTTGGTCATTTCGTGCGTCGGAACTCAAAATTGAGATCCTTCTGCTCTATTAACACACATAACACAAACAATCCCTTATTATCATCAAAACATCCCCTTGAGAATAGGTGGGGCCCACGATCCTCATTTTCTGAGTAAAATAACTTCAGGGGCATTTTGATCATTTTATACGTACAGAAATTCGGGATTTGCTACTCTCGCATGAATCGCTCCTAACCTCTCTTCTAATGTTATATTCCTTTATTGAGGATTGTTCGGCCTCAAATCTTATGTAATAATTACCTCTGATGGTCGGTAATTTCTAATGACAGTAAAAATTACAGTAAAAATTGGGGCGTTACACATTCTCTTCTTCCTCGTCTTTTCTTTCTAGTGCCAACACTTCGCCATCAGGGAATTCAGGCATAGTGGGCTATACACCTTTCATAGGGTTTTCAGCTAGATGATCAGCAATTGCACTTCCCTTTATGGACTTTTGAGTAACATATTTGATATCAAATTCAGACAGCATCACTTACCATTTTGACATTCGTAATGACACATGAGGACTATCAAATATGTACTTCAATGGATCCATTCGAGAAATCAACCAAGTTGTGTAGTATAACATGTACTGACTCAACCTCTTGGAAGCCCATACTAATGCACAACAGGTCTTTTCAATCGCCAGATAGCGAAATTCACATTCCTTAAACTTCTTGCTCAAATAATAAATGGCCCGTTCTTTCTTTCCAGATTTATCATATTGCCCTAACATTGCCCCAAGTGAACTGGGCAACACTATAAGATACAGTATTAAAGGACGGTCTGGCATAGGAGGAATCAAAACTGGAGGTTTCATTAGATAAGTCTTTATTTTGTCAAAGGCTTCTTGGCAATCTTCATTCCATTCTCCAGGTTGATGTCTTCACAACAACTTGAATATAGGCTCACAAGTACTAGTCAAATTGGCAATGAATCTAGCAATGTAGTTAAGCCTTCCAAGAAAACTTCTTACGTCCTTTTCAGTTCAAGGAGCTGGCATTTCTTGTATCGCATTCACCTTGTCTGGATCCACCTTTATCCCTTCTTTGCTGACAATGAATCCGAGCAATTTCCTTGTAGAAGCTCCGAAGATGCATTTATTTAGATTCAGTTGTAACCTGTATTTTCTGAGCCTTTCAAATAGTTTTCACAGAACTGCCACGTGACTTTCTCCCTCTTTAGACTTAGCGACCATATCATCTACATACACTTCAATTTCCTTATGCATCATGTCATGGAATAATACAACCATAGCACGTTGGTAGGTGGCACCGGCATTCTTCAACCCGAATAGCATGACTGTGTAGCAAAATGTTCCCTATAGAGTTATAAACATAGTCTTTCCTTTGTCATGAATATCCATGGGAATCTAATTATACCCAGAGTATCCATCCATAAATGAAAATCGGTGATTTCTGGCTATATTATCAACAAGGACATCAATGTGAAGGAGTAGAAAATCATCTTTCGGGCTAGCTTTGTTTAGATCTCGATAATCTACACACATTCAAACTTTTCCATCCTTCTTAGGCATAGGAACAATGTTAGCCATCCAATCAGTGTGTCTTGATACCTCAAAAAATCCAGCCTCTAGCTGTTTAGTCACCTCTTCTTTTATTTTTAAAGACATGTCAGGTCGCATTCTTCTCAACTTCTACTTTTTCGGCTCAGCTTCTGGATATAAAGGGATCCTATGTGAAGTGATCTCTAGGTCCAATCCTGGCATATCATGGTAGGACCATGCAAAGACATCCAAGTATTCTTCAAACAACGCAATCACTTCTATTCGTTTAGGGTTTTCCACTATTTTCAGCTCCTTCTTCTCTTCTTCAGTGCCCATATTAATCACTTCAACCACCTCATTGTCTAAGTCAAACCCCTTTTCCGTATGTTCCAACAGATTTGAAAATTGCCCAATAGCTTCATCATCATCTCCAGATTCATGATTATCTCAATCAAGTACAGCAAGAGAATCAATTGATAAGCATCCAAAGTCCCTTTCATGTGGCAAAACGTTCATAGTATTTAGGTCCTTGGAAAGCATTTGTGGGGGTTGGAATGCCAAAACAAATAGTGGATAAAACGAAAATAATATGGGAAAATTCCAAATAATGGTTTGAGAAAATGGTAATAAAGATAAAAAGGAAACAAAAGAATAGAGGTTGAAACAAAGAGAATGGAAGACACGAAGAAATGTAAAAATTACTGGATAATCATGCAAATTCATTCAAATGATGTCTCAAAGTAGCATACATGAAAGCAAAAACAATTAATACAATTCCAAATAATTACTTTGAAGCAATAACATCAATCAATGGTTCAGCTGTCCAATTCATCAGCATCTCCTCACGGTTAGCAGCATAAGCATTGTTGCATTCTTTAGGCTTCTCAACATCCGCCATATTGATAATTGGACAATAGCTAGAGGCACAGCCCTCTTCAGCCATAATCTCAGCCAGGTAAGGAAATGTTTCTTTTAGATGAAGGATCTACTTCATCTTCTCTTTTGGTTTCTTTTGCTCAAAAGCCATGGTCTTGATCTGCTCCTTCAATGACGTCTCATATCCTGAACCGAATCGGTTAGGCTTTCCTGAGATAGGCAAAGGTGTTTTGATACCCTGCAACCGTGGTCCCAGCCATTTTCCGTGCAGATAACCATTTTTGGTCATGATATGAGCCACTACCTGATTGACTTCTTGCCTTAGGAACTCATTCTGTACTTGTTTCAGCCCTACCACCTCCAGACTGTGCCATAAGCTGCTTTCCACTAACTCAACATTTTCAACATAAGGCAATGTAACTGGTTTAGATACAAGGATCTCATTCTCCCCATGGGTTGTAATGACTAAGCTATTCTCAATGTACTTAACCTTTTGATGCAAGGTTGAAGGAATAGCACCAATATTGTGAATCCATGGTCTTCCCAACAGCATATTGTAATCAGACTCAATCTCTATTACTTGGAATAACACCTAAAATTAGCTTGGGCCAATTTCCAATGGCAGCACCATTTCCCCAAGAATGCTTTTCTTTGCTCCATCAAATGCTTTCACAATCATCATTTGTGGTGAAATATCATTCTTACTTATGGACAAGTACCTTAATGTCGACACTGGTAAGACATTTAATCCTGATCCTCCACCAATAAGGACTCTAGGCACTATGTGGCCTTTACATTTGAGGGTTATATGCAGTGCTTATGGGTTAGTCCATGACACAGCTTCTTTATCTGAAAAGGTGATCATATTGACACGCTTCACTGGATCCACCATATTCACTATGTTCTCTAATGAAGTGTCAGGCTTAACAAAGGCTTCCTTCAGGACTTTTAGCACTGCCTTTTGGTGGGGTTCGGATGATAGGATTAATGACAAAAGGGATATTTTGGCATGAGTCTTTTTCAATTATTCCAAAATATCATACTCACTTTGTTCCATGATTTTAAGGAACTCTTCTTCCTCCTCTTCTTCTTTTTTCTTCTCTCCAACATCCCTTTCGTCCATGAATTTTCTTTTTTCCAGTTCTTTGGGCCCATAGACTCTTCCACTTCTTGTTATTCCTTTTACTTCGGCTACCACTTTACTTATTTGGGCCTTTGAGGTTTCCCTTATGTCTTTATTTATTTCCACTTTGGTTTCGTAGTTCCAAGGCACCGCATGTGTATTCTTATAGCCAAAGGGCATCGGCTTTTTCATAGTGAGCACTATTTTTTCTGGTCTTGGAGCTGGATTGAGTGGTGGTACTCGAAGCACAAAGCGTTAGATCACATTTATTTCCTCAGGCAAAATTGGCCTCTTTTTTGCTTGAATTACACCCAGATTGAGTAATTCTTGTACTCGAGCTTTAAAATCCCAACAACTTTCTATATCATGACCGAAACCTCCGGAGTAGTATATGCAATTCGACTTCATGTCATCTTTCTCATTCTCCTTCATTGAGAGAGCAGGCATTGCTGTGCTGTAGCCAGCGTTCTTTAAACTAATCAAAATTTTCTCCATGGGTGTTCAAAGGTTTAAAACCTTTTTGATCAGTGGCTCTTCTACCACCAAAGCATTTACCCGACTTCCTCTTTCGTGATTTGGGATCAGGTTATTAACAATATCTGGCTTTGAATCTTCTTGAAGGTCCAATCTCCCACAAGCAATTAGTTTCCTCACTGCAGTCTTGAATCCTTTACAATCCTCAATGGAATGCCCTGCTACGTCCATGTGCTATTTACAAGTAAGGTTCGGGTTGTACCAAACTGGGTATGGCGGTTCTAATGGGTGTACAGGATATGCTGCGATTAGATGGGCATTAACCAATCTTTGGAAAAGGTCAGTGTTTGAAATGGGCAACTTTGGGAAGGGTGGAAGATTAGGGAATCGGTTGCGGTTCGGGTTTTGGAAATTTGGTCAGGGTGTTGGGGTATATGTTGGGCGAGTTGGTTGATATGGTCGTGTATATATGTTATTAATTTGAGACTGAGAGTATGGGATAGTGTTTGTGGTAAGTGTGGTTTGGTAAAATGGGTAAGGAGGGATAGGGGTTTGGTATGATGGCATCTGGGGTCGTGGACGTGTTGGTGCATATCTTGGGATGAATGATTGCTGACTTTGAACATAATTCACTTCTGTCTCCTTCTTTCTATGCGGGAAACTTTTTCTTGTGTCTTCGCTATTCGTGGGAAGTTTGCCAGCCTTAGCCAAGCTCTCGATCCTTTCTCCAACAGCTATCAACTCAGAAAAATCCTTATATGTTGCTCCTGCCATTGCCCTGATATAAGGGGATCCCAAGGTTCCTAAGAAGTAAGAACATATTTCAGTTGGGATAAGCGGTGGTTGAACTTGGGCAGCCAAGGCTCTCCACCTTTGAGCGTATTGCTTAAAGGATTCATCTTTCTTCTTTTGCATGGAATTTAATTACTCCCGGGTAGGTGCCACATCAAGATTGAACTTGTATTGGCTCATGAATAGATCCGCCAATTCTCTCCAGCTAGAAATCTTTGAATGTACCATTCCAGAGCAGGTCCAGTTAGGCTTTCATGGAAGAAGCTAATGAGAAATTTTTCATCCTTTGACCATATCGCCATCTTAGTGCAATAACTCTTCAAGTGAAAAAGAGGATTACTTGCCCCATCGTATTTTGAGAAATCAGGGACTTTGAAGTCTTTGGGGACTATCAGGTCCATAGGCGGGCATAATTGCTCAATTTCCACACCGCCATAAGAGCTAGGACCTTAGATGGCTTTAATTTGTTCTTGTATTTTCTTCATCCATTCTTCCTTGAACTTGTCTTTTTCCACCTCTGAATGATTATTCCCTAGGGAAGATGATTGTTTTGGGATAGTAACACGAGGATGTTCCCAAATCGGGATAGCATGCTTGTGTACCTTTGCCTATCCATCATCCAAGGCATGATATAGCCTTCTCTGATAAGGAGTGCCAATGGCATCGTGGGTGGCGGCTGCCCATGGGGGTTATTTGGGATTTCCCCCATGTCAATCACCCCCTGAGTGACACCCATGGTCTCATTTGACATTAGAGGTATAGTGGCAATATTGTTTTGCTCTGTCACAGGCATACTCATTTTGCTTCCTCCCCAAGAGTCAAATGACTCTTTCATGGCCCTTATCATATCCTCCAATCTAGCTTGGTTGTTGGACAATTAATTCAGTTTTCCCCTTACTGCATTAACCTCCGAGCTCAGATTTCTTCATAGTTCAGAAGTAGTTACAACTGGGACAGTATTTCCTGATTCAATATTACCTCCTCTGGCCATCTTAGTCCGAGCTCTAGTATTGTGAATATGGGTTTGATCGGTATTCGTCTTCCTTGGGCGCCCAATGGTTGCGGATCCTATGTTATTTAGTCACAAAGAGCAAGAAAATATGAGTAAATGAAAATAAAAGATTTAAAGAAACTTTTGATGGCAAGGAATAATATCTGTATTTGACAACGATGAACTTGATTTACTTCCTATTCAGAGGACATATTGTCCATAAGACAGGGTATATGGTGAACAAAAGTATAGGGGATTATTATTCCATAGTATACTTTGTTAAAAGTACACTAGCATTGTAAAATTTGATATATATATATATATATATATATATATTTTACAGTCCACACAGAAAGAAGAATTTCCTATAAGGTAGAAATGCAATTGACAAATTAGATACATTGCTGGTGTGTTATGCTTTTTTTGTTTCAGCATTTACTATCTAACATGATGTTATTCCTTCACCACCAACAGGTCCTTTAAAGAGAGGAAAGAAAAAAAGTATGCTACATGAAAAGAATGCATGTGATATTAAAATGTGGATTTTTTTCTTAAATAAACATATTAAATGAGAAAAATGTAGATGTCATGCATGATTGAAATATGAAAAAAAAGACAATTATGCATGTTGTAATGTTCATGATGATAACAAGAATGCATGATGTATAATAAAAGATGAAAAAGTATGCTCCCTTGTGTCCTAACAGAGTGGAACCTAATGTTTGATGGTTCTATGGTTAACCCTATTTAAGGTGGCCAACTGAGGTCATTCTAGCTGTGCTCGGCTTTTGGATAGATCTAGACCCCTAAAGATTATGGTTCCCAGGTTGCCTTTACTAATAAGATAAAGACCCAGTTCCACGAGTCTAACCACAGGGACATGAAAGTAACAATATGGCAATCGATGGTTCTAGTAACAACCTGAGCGGATGAGTTAACAACTGTCAGGGAAGCATAAGCCTCACAATAACAACGTCAAAACCCCTTCTTGCCTTATGGTTTTCCAAGACTTGAGTATAGAGCCCGAATAGTGTGTGAGGACAGTGATTGTGAAGTGTGTGCAAGGAGCATACAAACCTTTCAATCCTAACACTATATACTCTCCTGCAAAACACAATACAAACAACAAATTTATACAGAACAATAATGGTCATCTATCCTAAGGTTTTAACAAATAAAGCCACCACTATAAACATACAAAACGCTACAAAGGAATAAAGCACAAAGAAAAAAAATTGTACAAAATAAAATAAGAAAAGGAAAACAATAATCAAAAGGCTATACTTAATTTGCTCAATTAACTTAAACAGGCCTGACTCTCTTGGAAATCCCCAGTAGAGTCGCCATCTGTCGCAACCGGGATTGAGACGGGGACGGCGAAAAAAGATTTTTTTTTCTTGAAAATATAAAGCCGCCACCAAGTTCATTTAAATTGGGAAAACGTGGAAAAACCCATTTATTTTGGAAAATAGTTTTTGAAAACAGATTTGAGTTCAAGAGTCGGTTATGCATAGAGAAGGGTAGGAATTTAACCCTACGCACCCTAATACACCCGTCCTTAGACGATACTTTAAAAAATTGTGCAAATTAATTAATAACCCTTAAAAAAAAGGAAAGAGACAAAACATATTTACAAACAAATTAAGAAAAATTAATTTTGGCTTGATAGGGATCACCTGCTCCTACGTATCCCCTGCTGTAATGGGAAACTCAAAGTCACATAGTTCTGTAGAAAATGATTTTATTGAATTAATTGTATTAAAGAAACTAATTTTTAAGAAAACTAAAACCTACTCTTGCACAGGATTTAGGATAGTATAAACTATACAATAAACCCTTACATTCTTATGAAACTTGAGGATAGCAAGCCAGACATCAATATCACAAATTGTTGCGTGGATTTTATTATTCGAAATAGAAATTTTAAAACAAAAAAGTGTTGATCGATTTTAATTTTTTTGAAAATGGATTTTTGATTATGAAAAGAAAGGAGAAAATATTTTTATTTTTTTTTTTGACAAGCTCTAATTTCAATGAGAATTGACAAAATTAATTCATAAACATAAACACAAATACACAATTAATTTAAACAAAAAAATTAACTAAAAAGTAAAATAAACACAATTACACAATTAAACAAAACACATAAACATGAAGTAATTAAACTAAAAAGACACAATTACATAAATAATTTAATCAAAACATATAAACACAAAGTAATTAAACTAAATAAAAAAAATAATTCATAAATATAAACATAAACACACAATTAAACAAAATATATAAAATAATTAAACTAAAAAAAATCCTAATTACTATATTTTAATTTTTTTATTTAATGAAATACTAACACTAACTTCACCCAAAAAAAATCATTTTGTTTTACATAATTAAAAAACTTTCGAAATAAATTAATTTCACTTGAAAAATCTAAAGTGATGGGTAAAAAAAAAGAAAAAAATCATAAACTCCCATTTTTAGTTACTCAAAATAACCAAGTATTTATTTGAACCAAATTAAATAAAATACTTTATTTTTGTTCATTTTAAACCACAATAACTTAAATTCCAATCAAGCCAGAAACTAAATTAAAATAAACAATGATCATGTAAGCAAATCCAAATAAATAAACTCAATTTCTAATTTAATAAAATAAAACAACACTAACAAGATAATAATAATAATAATAATACTAAAGATAAATACTCCCTAATTAATTTAGCACTACTACCATACACACACACTTACAAACTATCACACACGAGCACACAAAACACGCACACACATTGTTACACATGGAGGCACCCACTCTCCACAACTCTCTCTTGTACTAATTCACAGACTCCTCTCTCTCACTCAACATACACACACACACACAAAATCAAATCTCTCTCTCACCCATACTCACACACGGACACAGAGAGGCAGGGAAAAAGGGAGAGATAGAAAGCGAGGATGAAAGAAAGAAAGAAAGGCCAGAGACCGCAGCCAGGATGGAGGAAAGGGAGGCTGGGTATGCGCAATGGAGGGGTTTGTTTGAAATTCACGCATGGACTACTAAAGGCAGTGGATGAAAGCGGCCAGCCGATCTCCAGGCCACCACGTGAGAAAGGAAATCGGCGATGGTTTCGCGATTCTATGAGGGAGGTTCGCTGCGGTCTCGAGGATGAGAAAGGTGGCTGGTTTCACGGTAGGGGAAGAGGGCTAGATCGGTGGAGGGCTGTGTGGTGATGGCAGATCTGGTGGTTTATGGCTGAGAATGGTGGCTCATGATGGGGTAAGATGGCAGAAGGTGGCAGAGAGCTTGCAGTTTCACCGGGTGGGTCACTACAGCTGTGAAGGTGGTTTGTTGTTAGGTGCATGGTGGTGAGAGTGAAAGTGTTATGGTGAATAGAAAATGGAGGTAGAGCTATGGAGTTGAGGGGAAGATTGGAGATGACTTTGGAAGGGGAGAGACGGTGAGGTGTGTGGCGGTTTGGGATGGTTTTGGTGACGAGGATGATGACATTGGGGTGTGGTTGTAGTGGTGGAGGCTCATGGAGGAGGAGAGGGACGATGGTTCAGGTGAGGCCAAAAAGAGGAAGAAGATGATGGAAGAGGGAGTTGGGACTCATGATGATGCGAGGCCGCGGTGGTGGTGGCTGGAACCGCCGCGGCTTCTCCCCTCCTTTCTTTGCCTTTTAAATTTTTATTAAAAATTTCTGATGATGATCTGTTGTTGTTGATAGATTGCTAGATATACCTTGTACTTAGTTATCTTGCTGGATTGTTGATTTCTTTGTAGGTTTCCTTTGAATTTTTCGGGATATTTGATGATATCTGGCTGATAGTGTAGCTATGTATTTTTTTTTTTTGTGTTTGGAAAAAAAAATTTTTGGCTAATTGATCCCTCCCTCTGGTTGATCATCAATCATTATATGACATTGTTAGTCAAATGAAATTATTGTTGATCCAATTTTACAACTCATTGTAATCATGAAAGGAGAAGGAATTATGCCATTGAGGAGAGCAATTCATTATGATGTTCCCCATTTCTTCCCCTTTTGAGAAACGGCCAAAAATGGAAAACAAGGAATCCGAAGCCCCTTTTCTTTCTTTTTTTTCTGATTTCATGGGCCAACAAATTACAGGCTTCAACAAAAATAATAGTAATAATAATAATAATAATAATAACAAATAAATAAATAGAATAAAATAAGATGAGCTAGATAAATTGAGATGGGCCAAAATGAAATTAAAATGGGCTGAACAACAAATTTTGTTTTCTGAAATAGGTTGAATTGTTTTTTTTTTTTTTACAATTGAAATGGACAAACACTTGTAATCCTTTTTTTTTAACATAGGTCAAAACGTAAAAGAACAATAATAATTAAAAAAACTAAAACAAGGTCTGAACTAAATTGACTATCATGAGTCTTGAAATAGGCCAAATTCTAAAAATATGTCAATTTTGATTTTTTTATTTTAAGGCCAAACAAAATCAGGTGTTCACAGTAGAGTACTGGGCACTACTTTTACTCTTAGGGATAAAGATAGTGGGGTCTTTCCATCCTTACTAATTACAAATAGACTCTCTTTTAAATAAAAATAAAAAGATCTCATCATATTTTATTTTTTAAAAAACAATTCCCTTAATACATGTTATATATTTTATACTGGCTAGATTCCATTACTCCTATACTATTTGTAACGCCCTAATTTTTCCTATTGTACAAAATAACCAAAGTGTCCTTAAGGTCATTTTCACTTGAAAATGTAGGACGACCCACCACGGCCGTTCTCAAGGGGTTGTTTTAATGTTTGAAAGGAATTATATATGTTGTGTATGATGATAAAGGTGAAAATGTAATACCCTAATATTTAACCTAACACATCTAGGATGCATTCAAGTTAATTATTAGTCGTTATTCTTTTGTTCCAGTTCTTAATTCTTTTAGAAAATACTTAGTGAAAATATTGGTAAATTTTTTTTTTTGAAACAAGAGATGAAAACGTTAGCCGCGCATACGATAAACTACGCTATGTGGATCATAAACAAATAATAATAAACCATGCATGCGAGGAATAAGGGCACAAGATCATAACATAACAACCATAATATCATATATATAATAAAGGTTCAACCATACATCAAGTTTAAATAGTGGCAATAAGTACAGTCATCCGAAGTACATAAACCATAAACCCTTGCCTGCCCTAGTGTATCTAAAGTAGATAACCCCTAAAACAAAAGGGGGGCTATCCTAGGCTAGTCATATGCTCGAGCACCAAAATGGTAGCTGTCAGCTCCTACTACTGCCCATCTCAAGAAGGAGGAAGGACATATCCAACCCACTGTGCCAGCTCGGCCGAAGTGGCCAAACAGTGCACAGGTTGGACATGGGCTCCTCAATAGGGAGTCATCCTCATTCCTCCTCCACGTATCGGCTGTGTGACTGTGACCTCACTACCCTCGCCAAAATCCATAGGTACGATAAGAGAAGAACCTTCAGAGGGTACCTGGGTGGCGGAGTCCTCGGATGGATCCGTCTCCGGAAAAGCCAAAGGAGAGTGGGGCACATACTCTGGGAAGTCACAGACGGTGGAGGCAGTCGGCAGAGTGCGGCGAGTCCGCTTCTCGTGAAGACACGCACGCTTGATGATGAGGTTGTCTCCAAAGGGGGAAACAGGAGAGAATTAGAAGGTAGAAACGGGATGTGCGAAGGGCCGGTCCATGAACACAAAAAGGCGGACAGTACAACGACCCACAAAGTGATATGATTGGTGAATGGCATCGTAGTGCACCTCCCAAGTGAGCGCCTCAATGTAAATCACGAACATCGCCATCAACCTCTGAAGACGCGATGGAAAGAAAAGATAGAGGGAGTGAGAAACTTTCTAAAGAATCTCAGTAGGGCGTCCTCCTATCCTGGTGTCATCATCTACGCCCTTAGGAACCTCGAGTTTTATTGTAAAATAGTGAGCATGTATAAGTTTCAATTTTTAAGTTGTAAAATATCATTTATCGAGACCCATTCATTTTAATATGCGTCTTACATGTTATGAATGCATCATACCTCATCATGGGATGCATGTCGATGCAAGGTTCATCATTCTAAGTTCAAACATAAGTAATGCTAATGGATCATAGTAATTATAATATGAATTTCCTTAATTTGTCTTCTAGGTGACTTAGACCATTTTTTTCTCTCATTTAGGGCCACCCTATTTTTCTAGCCTTTTGAGAGTTCTAGGTTATGAGCTCATACCTCATTAGTCATCACTAGCATACTCTTATCTTTAAGATAAGTTAACACCTAACCTTTAAGTACGGGATAGAAGGCTAGGATCACCTTTCATAACCTTTAATTTGGGGAGTCTAAAGGATCATTTCCACATATGTTATGTCACCTTAATATTAGCATGTTATAATGAGATGCAAGGATACAAACACATCATATAATGTCACATGTTTTCATATTACTTCAGCATATGCACCTATAAACATTTCAAGTGCAATAATAGCATGTCTCAATGAATCTTGTAAATGGTAGCCAAGTATGCAATCATAACCATCATATGCATTCTCAAATATAACATGAATTCATCATCAAATAAATCTGGACAGGTTTGAATAGAAATGAAAATAAGCAATTACGTTGTTTTAGCAGTTACTTTTTTACCCTTTGTTATTACTGGTTTTTCCTATGATACTATAATTAATTCCTAAACCAATTATGAGTGAATCCTACACATTTAAGCAACATTAAATAGCATATAATAGATCTAGAATAGTGAGAACAGAATCCGAAATTCATCATTCCAAAGGCATGTAAAATTGCAAGAATAAGCATTTCTGGTAACTAGTCTTTCTCAAAATTAATTCTAAGTCGTGGAGCATTCTTAAGGGCAATTTGACTCCTAAAGATATAAGAAAATACTCTAGGATCAGTAGCAAAATTAGAGAATTCAATAAAAGGATTTTGAGTATGTGAATCATGTATTAACATTTTAAGAATTAACATATTTCTCAAGGGAAATTACAAAACATAACTCTGATTTCTCAATAGAGATGTCAAAACGGGTTGAACCCGCCGGGTTGGTCCACCAAACCCACCATTTTTGACGGATTGGGTTGAAGTTTTGAGCCCGCCTAAAAATTTCAACCCGCCTAACCCGCCCCGCCTAACCCGCGGGTTTTGGCGGGTTGGGGGCGGGCTTGACCCGCGGGCCAACTCTTTTTTTTTAAAGAAAAAATTTATAATTTATAGATAAAAAAATGAGAAACATGTGACCCAAAAAAGACAAAAAAAATAAGAAATATGTACAGTCACTAATACATTAACATTATACAGTTGATACTATTCACTTAAAGTTAAAACTTAAAAATAAAATAGTCTCATAACTCACAAATAATATTATTAACAATAATAATTTTTAATCCAAGTTAATATATAGTTATTATGGACCTTGAAAAATTGGATATATATAAATAATAAATATTATTTAAATTTTTTTTAAAAAAATTTCATCAAAACATTAAAAAATATTTTTTTTGAAATTTTTTTTTTAACGGGTTGGCCCGCCAACCCGCTAGCCCGCCCTAAAACGGGCTGGGCTGACTATTCCAGCCCATTTTATTTTGGCGGGCCAGCCCGCCCCGCCCCGTTTTTGGCGGGCTTTTGGCGGGGCGGGCCTAAACGGGGCGGGCCGGCCCGTTTTGACACCTCTATCTCTCAAGATAGTAATATTCCAAACCTTAAGACTTCATACCTTTGAAAACAAAATCTTTTTATAAATATAAATGTCCATGTAAGTTGATTGGGGTAAGTCTTGAGCTCTAGATTATTTAGGTGATAGGATAAACTTAAACGTGCAAATGCAAGCCTCATTTTAATCTTGGTATTATAAGGTGATGGCGATGAAAATATAAATATGATATGCAAAACTCGAATATAAATATGAGAATGCAAACTTATTTTTAATCTTTAAAGTTTAGGTGATGGCTCAAAATATAAATATGCTAGACGAGAAGTATAAATATGAAATGCAAGTTCATTTTCTTATCTTCAAGATTTAGGCAATATCTTGAAAATAAATATGATATGCAAGGTTCAAATATAAATATGAAATGCAAGGACTTGAAATATAAATATGAATGCATATTCATTTGTTATTTCTTCAAATCCTAGGCTCAAGACTCCTATTTAAAGTAACAACTCTAAAACACCGATCAATTTTAGATAAGTTTTGAACTTTAAAAAAAGATTAACTGACAACATAACATACACATGAGGAAGCAACCTTATTTTTTACTTTTTAAGACTTTAAGCAATAACTTAGAAAATAAATATGAATGTATTTCCATTTCTCTAGTTTTAATGCCCAAGACTGTTATTTAAAGTATTTACTCTAAAACATTGATCAACTTTAAAGTTGAAAGGGGTAAGTCTTGAACTTAAGTCAATTAAGTGATAACATAAACATACTATTCCATATTACTTGTAACATCCTAATTTTTAACCCAATACTCTAGAACATATTTAGGTTAATCATTAGTCTATTACTCTTTTAGTCTCATTCCTTACAACCTTTCATTAAAATACTTAGCGAAAAATACGAATAAATTTTTCTTTTTGAAACTTGAAAGCAAAACGCGAGCCGCGCGCTAACCTAACGTTCGTCATAACCATAACGTGCAAGAAAGAGTAGCCACACCATTGATAATCATGAAACATAGTATTATACATAACAATCATAATATCATCATATCTTCATAGACACATAGACTACTAACATCATTGTACCATCATTTACATCAAAACACGCCCATATATGTGAAGTCATCCTTATCCACCTATGAGGTTGAATAAGTGTCAACCCAAAAAGCTAAGCTATCTATGCTCTCGCAGCGACCCTCTGCTCCGTCTGCTTGTGTGTCCCTTAAGCGCGAGCCTCAGAAGAAGTCACGAACCTCGTTGTAATCCTCGTCTAGAGACGACACGGAAGAAAAGGAATGGGCGAGAAACTTATTCGAGATTCTCAGTAGGGATTCCCGACTCTAACACTAGTGTCATCGTCGTCGTCCCCAGCCACCTCGGTTTTAATTATGAAAAAGGTGTACATGCATAAGGATTGGTTTTAGGCTTTACAAATCTATTTATCCGAAGTGGGTGTCTTTTAGTATGTGTCTTAATGACATGAATGCAACAAATATTTGATGAATGCATGACAATACCATATGCACATTAACACGAAAATCGTAATACTTGGGCACATCATAAAGAAACATAAATCATATACGCGGCATAAAAAGGCATAGTATTTTTCTTGTGACATCTTTCTCATAAGTAAAACTCTTAAGTTCTTTTTCTTAAAGACCACCCTCTTAACATATCCACCAAAAGTCCAACCGATTCACCGGCCCGGTGATAATCTGGTCACCAAACTACATCTCACCTATCGCCTAGGAATGAGCTCAATCCTAACTAGTCGTCACTAGATTTAATATGGGCTAATTGAGGGGGTATACATAAATTTCTTGGATCACCTATCTTAGGATCATTTCCTTCTTTGAAACGCTCTACTGGTATCTAGTACTCAATAATTGTCCGCTTTGGCAAGCTCAATGTCAATACCCTCACGGATTTGTTTCCTCCCCACCGTAGCGGAGAAATGCGTCTCAAGATGCTATGTCACATCTGCTCGGGGTGCTCGGCCAAACCGGTGTCACCTGAACCTATCCTGGGGTGCTCGGCGAACCGGTGTCACCCAGGAGTTTTCGCAAGCTTTTTCTCAAGTACTCAAGTTTGATGGGAAATTCGGCAGCAGAACGGCGCATAATCGGATTTCCATCAAACTTGCTTTATTCCACCAAACATATAGAGCATGCATAGCCATTCAATACCAACATAAGGCATCATAATCATCGTGTGCATCATAAGCATCATAATATCATAATTTTGCATAACGCATCATGGCGTGAGCATCAACATATCAACACTATATACTCTCATAAACATACAACCTCATGAATCCCTCATATGAATAACATCATCATCATTTACATACCACATGCATCATCATAGAACATTCAAACGTTTACCCTTACGGTAGCTTATGCTTTGACCCTTACGGGTCTAAATCTTGAGATATAGTTCTCTAACATCTGTCGCTCATAAGTTATGCACCTAAGGGCTCATAATTAATCATCATTCCTAATTCTCATATTCATTCTCAAATTCGAAAGGCATAGGGCAGAATTTCTAACTTGTGGTTACGGGTTCTAGAACTTACGTTTCAGACCCTTTCTCGGTTCCGTCTTCGCCTAAGGTGCTATAAATTAAATCCAAATCAATTATGAGACATTCCCATACTTAAGAACTAATTATAATTCACATTTATCATGTTGCAATGTTGCTGGACAAAATCCAGAAAACTAAATGTTCTGAGAGTTCTACATTTGCATTTTTACGGTTTTCTAGTTACTAGTTTCCCTATAGGTGCTAAAATTCAATTCTAATCCAAATGTTACCAAGTTTTTCATGTCTAAACAATCCTAATCTGATTGTGCTCCCATTAAAACAATTTGGATAAGTTCCAAAAACAAATGGGTCAAAACTAAGTTAAATTCTAGCTTTACGGTATTTCTAGTTAGCTAGTTTCTTACCTATTATGTATAGAATCATTTCTACATCATCATATGATATTTTCACACATCAAAACATCACCGTACAGCATCACACTCATCATGACAGAACCGAAATCATGGAGCTTCAGTAAGAGAATTAAATTGACATTTCGAGGTTCATAAGTTAACTAGTTTCTCTTGGAATCAAATTAGAATTTCTAAAACTCTTCGCAAATCATTTTAATTCATCAAGAGGCTAAGAGAAGCCTTAGGTCAGTGACCAAAATATATTTCATCTTCTAAAAGGGAATAAAGTCATATCTCATGATAACATAACCTTGTAAAGATTTGTAAAGCTTTAATAAAAACTTAGAACATAGACTATTAGTCCTTGTAGCTAAATAAAAACTCATTGCAAGTCTATCATCACTACTTGGTCGAAAACATGCATTCAAAGAATGCATTCACATTAAACTTTAACTTGAAATGAAATGGACAAGTCTTTGAGCTCTAGGTTCTTAAGTTATGACATAAAATAAACGTGCTCATGCTTTTCATTTTTAATCTTGCTTACAAAATAAAGTGATAACTTAAATTAAATATGCAAGGCATACACTTAAACGTGCAAGCTTGAAAGTAAAGATGCAAGGTTCAATTCTTTATTTTAGTGCTCTTGGCCCAACAACAATCGACTTTAAGGCCGAAATAAATAGGCATTCGAGAAATTAATTAGGTGATGATGCAAGTTCAATTCTTTATTTTAGTGCTCTAAGCCCAACAACAATAGACTTTAAGGCCGAAATAAATAGGCATTCAAGAAATTAATTAGGTGATGATGCAAGTTCAATTCTTTATTTTAGTGCTCTAAGCCCAACAACAATCGACTTTAAGGCCGAAATAGAAAGGCTTTGAGAATTAAATTAAGTGATTATGCAAGTTCCATTTTAATCTTTATGTTCTTAGGTGATAGCTTGAAAGTAAAGATGCATAGCAAGAATGTAAATATAAATACAAGCATAAAATAAATTATGCAAGTTCATTTTATCTTTCTAGAGCTCTTAACAAGACTTTAAAGGAACATAAACCTTAACCCAAACTCATCCAATCAAGGTAAAGTAAAGTCTAGAGTTCTTAGAACTCAAAACAACATCTTTAGAAAATCAAACCATAAGGCATATAAAAGAAAAGGAAATGGCCGAAACATCTAGGCAAGAAAAGAAATATTTGAAACTCTAGAGTCCATGATCTTGGTGATATATTAACACCAATACCATGAGCCCTCATCATTGAGTTCATAGAATCATTTTAAAACATCATCAAAGCTAAAGTTCTCAAGAGTTCAAGAAAGGAAGAACTAGAAACATTTTTGCTCAAGAACAAAGATCAAGCTCTAGAGTTTGTTTCAAGTGATGAACATCATCATGAAACTCTCATCATCAAGCTCTCATTTCTTTGAACCTCAAGGCCCATGGCCGAAAATGAGAAAGAACAAGGAAAAGAAAAGAAGTTCTAAAAAGAATCAAGAGAAACTATGAACATCAAGCTTGAAACAAGAACTTTAAAGAAAAGAATACATGAAAGGAAATCCCTACTTGATGTGATGAACTTGAAGATGGAAGAAGAAGATGAAGATGATGAAGAACTTGAAGAACTTGAAGAACACTAGAACTTTGAGAGAAAAAGAAAAGCTTTGAGTGTTCCTAAACTTAGCAAATGATCTAAAAGTGGTGCAAGCTCCTCAAGGCATTCTATTTATAGAGCAATGAAGCAAATGGAGGGGGTGAGGGGCTGATATGTTTTTGGCCAAGGGGAGTGCAGCCCATGAGTTCCATGAGGTGAGATGTTGTGGTCTTGAAGCATGGTGAGGTATGGTTCAAAGCATGGTGAGGTATGGTTCAAGGTATGGCTTCAAGCATGGTTCTTTGAGTGAGAAACAATTCAACATGTGTTGTAAATGAGAGAGAGAGGGTTGAAATTGCATCAGCCATGGGGAGGGTTTTCTTGCATTTTAATTGTAGTTTAGAGTTGTGTTTAGGTGTATCTTTGATTAGGATTAAGATTAGGAATTTGTAAGAAAGTTTTTAGGTGAGAAAATGGGTAATCAAGGTTGTCAAGACATAATTAAGGAGTGTTCTTGCATCATTAGTGAGTTATAAACTCATTTTAGTGTATAAACAATTGTAGACACAATTCCTTGATTTAAGGAATTGGAGAGAGAAAACACTGTTCAAGATTCCAAGAGTGAAATCTTGAGTTTTAGAAAAGGGATTTAAATCTAATCTAAGCAATCTTAGGTTCTAATTAATTTTAATAATTTATTTTGACTCTAGATTAATTAGGAAAATTAATTAATCTTCATTTAGAGCCTAATATTGCTTAGGTTTGCTTAATTACGTCATTAAGCTCAAAAACACTATTCTAGGGGCAAAATCGTAATTTTGCACTAAAACTGCCCGGAACCACCAAGACTCAAACAGATGTTTTGAAACATGTAAAAACATGGTTTTAAACCTCTGGGGAAAGTTTCGGGCTCAAACAACACCTTTACCAGCATAAAACGCTATAGGGGTATTTTGGTCATTTTGACCCGAAACTGCAGAAAATGAGACTTTCTCCTCCGGAACCACTCAAGGGTCATTCAATCCCCTTCAAACATTGAGTTGGCCCTTCGAGGACTACCGAGTCAGCCATCCTCGAATTCCGGACTGAAAATGACCTCAGGGGCATTTCGGTCATTTTCCACTCAGACAGAAAATCGGGGCGTTACATTACTCAAGGAAAAACTCATCAAGAAACCAAATAACATTTTCATTTATAAGAACTCTTAAAAGTGAAATCTTGAGCTTTAGAGGCCAAGCAAATTATGGTTTTTCAACCGACATAAAGGATCCTCATCATCAAGCAATGGTTTCTACATACTAGGCCATTAAGGCAGAAAAAGAAAGAAAAGGAAAAAGGAAAGCATGAAACCAAAAATAAAGGGAGGAATAAGATAATCAACATTTCATCATTCCAATCTAAGAATAATACAAGAGAAAAGAAAGAAATCTTTTAAAACAACTCCCTACCAAAGGTATTTTCTTTGAAAAGAGAAGAGCTTGGTCTTGGAAACGAAATGAAAGGAAAAGTCTTCTTTGGGGCCAAGATGAATTCGGCCAAGTGAGAAAGAAAAGGAAGAAGGAGGTGTTCTTGAGTTTTGATCTTGGAAGTGGGAAGATTAGGTGTTTAGAGGAAGATCTATGGTGGTTTGGGGTTGAGAAGTGGTGGAAGGTGGTGGCTCTTTGGAAGAATGAAGAAGAAGAAGAGAAGGATTCTTGGAGATCAAAGGAAAAAAGCTTGAGGTTGCAAAGGTGCTCAAAGGTTCTTGTAAGCATTCCTTTGGTACCTATTTATAGAAAAATGAAATGTATAGGGGCATGAGGGGGAGGAGTGATCGGCGGCCTTTGGGAGGGAAAGGAAGAGAAAAAATCTCTTTTCATAGTATGGTGTAGGCATGATTTAAGGTATGGCTCTTTGAGTATGTAAGTGACTAATTCACAGTATTTGTACAGGTAAATCACACAAACACTCTCTCATCTAAATGAAAACAAACAGAGCTAATTACTGTTAACAGAAAAGGATATCAACGGAGCTCGACCAAAATGTGAAGGATGAGTCTGGCCATGAGGTAGCAGAGCTTGGCCATGAGGTAGCAAAGCTCGGCCATAAGGTAGCAGAGCTTGGCCATGAGGTAGAGGTAGCAGAGGTCGGCCGTGAGGTAGCGAAGCTCGGCCATGAGGTAGTAGAGCTCGGCCTGAGGTGGTGGAGATACATACATTCGACCTAACTATGTTTAGATGTTGAATGCCCATGAAAACGACGTCCCAAACTCCCAAGTTCAGTCAGGAACTAATCCCATGTTAAATTACCGCAAGGGTACTCTAGTAATTTCACGCGCAGAAACCCAAAAAATGAGATTCTTCTACTCTATTAACACACATAATCCCTATTCAATATCAAAACAGTCCCCTTGAGGATGGCCAGGCCACCTATCCTTATTCTCCCTGTAAAATGACCTCAGGGGCATTTTGATCATTTGTACACTGGAAAAATCGGGGCGTTACAGAAAATCCCATTTTTTGGTTTTCTCGTGAGTGAAATTACCAAAATACCCATGTGGTAATTTAACGCGGGATTAATTGCTGACTGGACTTGAACATTATCCAGGAGTTTAAAATGTTGAGTTTAAGGGATGCATGATATCTAAATAAGCCGGGTGGTTCAGGGGAGTTTTTATACAAAATTATCGTTTTGCCCTTAATTAGTGCATAATGAGCTTAACTAAGTGAATGCATACAATATTAGGCTCTAATTAAAGATAAATTAATTTTAATTATTAGTCTTGAGTCAAAATAATTAATTGAGGTTAATTGAGACTTAAGATTGCTTTGAAAAAGTTAAATCCCTTTTTTAATTAAAGAGATCTTAAGACATCAAGAAAGTCAAAAAGATGAATAGTAATTTCTTTCTCTCTTGTTCCCTAAAATTAATAACCTTGTTGGCTTTTGAATTTCAAACTAAATGACGTTATTTAAACTAAGTGCGTATGACCACTCTTTAATCATGTCTTGAGACTCTTAAACACATGATTACCAACTTATATACTTAATTACCAATCTCTAAACCTTTGCCTAACCAAAGCTACTTCTAATTCATGTCCTAACTCAAATAAAAAAATGAAATATTTCCCTCCCAAGACATCCCAAAGGCTCCGGTTGCCTCCCCCTATGCACCCTCATATTTATTTTTTTCAACATACAAACACTCTCATTTTTACCATTTTCTTTTTTGTTGGAAGATTTGTTGCCTAAAAAGCGCTCTTGTTCTCTCTAACTCAAACTTTCTTTTCTTCTCCTCTACCTTCAAGGAACCACCACTCTTAACCTCCTCTCAACCTCAAACCACATTGATCACTTCCAATACACATAACCATTCCTTTAGACATAAAAACTCAAGAAAAACACTCCACTCATTTCATCTTGCCTTGGCCAAAGCCTTATTTAGCTCCAACAGAAGATTTTTTCTTCTCATTTCAACACATAAGACCAAGCTTCCTCTTTTCCAACAAGAAACAACTTTGGTAGGTTTTTGTTTTGAGTTTCTTCTCTTTTTCTTTGTTTCATTTTCATTTTTTTATTGTTGGTTAAGTGGACAAGTTTTTCCTCTTTTATCTTGTTCTCATTTTTGGATTTGAATG
The DNA here is from genome assembly GCA_031216125.1 of Dalbergia cochinchinensis. Lineage (NCBI taxonomy): Eukaryota > Viridiplantae > Streptophyta > Magnoliopsida > Fabales > Fabaceae > Dalbergia > Dalbergia cochinchinensis. Next base: position 41,758,805 of record CM062372.1, read on the forward strand.
TTGAATGAATGGACAAATTCTTCCTTTTTCCTTCTTTCTCATTTTGGTTTTGGTCTTCTTTTTTCTTTCAGTTTCGATTTTGGTTGTTAATGGATAATTGAAACTATGGCTTGATGATGATGGATCTTGGTGGTGGTTGTGAAACCATCATGTAATAGACCTCTAAAGCCTAAGGTTTTAGTTCCATTTTCAGTTTTAAAGAATGAAAAACATAGAATAATTATTGGCTCCTTTGAAATATTTTCTTTTTCCTTTGATGCTTGAGACCATGGCTTGATGATGAGGGTTTTTAGATAATGATTGTGAAATCATCATATTTGTGACCTCTAAAGCTTGAACTTGTTTTCATTTTTCAAAAGGGTATAGTGAGTAAAATGTTGGTTAGTCCTCTTTATCCATTTCTTTTTCAGCTTAATGGTGAGTACAAGAAATGAGGTTCTTGAAACCATGGTGTTAAAGGACTCTAAAGCTCACTTCCATTTTGTTAAGATTGATTTGGGGTTGAGAGTTTTATTCTTTAAAGTCTTTATGAGCTCTAGCAAGATATAAAAATGAACTTGCATTCGTGTTTATATTTCAAGCTCTTACATCTCATGTTTATATTTGAATGCCTTGCATATCTTGTTTATTTTCAAGTTATCACCGAATCTTAAAGACTTAAAAATGAACTTGAATCTTATGTTTATATTCAAGTCTTGCACATCATATTTATATTTTCAAACCATCACCTCATAACGATAAAGACTAAAAATGAGGCTGCATAGCACGTTTATGATTCTTGTCATCACTTAAATCCCTAGAGCTCACGACTTGCCCTTTGTATCTCAAATGAAAGTTTTGGTTTTGGACTTGCTCTTGAGGATGTATTTTTGGCCTCATGATGATGATGAACCTGGAATGAAGTTTTATTTTATCTTATTTTATTTTAAGGTTCAAAAACTTATGTCTTAGAATTTTTGAAAGCCTTGAATACTCAAAGGAGAGTAAAAATAGTATTTTCATAAACAAAAGTCTTATTAATGAAATTTTAATTTTTGGTTTCTGTTTTGGGTCTTATTATTTGAGTTTCAAAAGGATAAAATGGTTTCAAGTGTCCCTTATATCTTAAATTAATTCTTGAAAAGAAAGCTAGTAACTTGAAAAGGATTAAAAATATGATTCTGAATGCTTTAGAATAAAAAATTTTGGCTACTGTTTTGGACTCAATAATTCTGCAAGGTGCTGTTTGAATCTGTTCAAGTGTGTAAAAATTACTATTAAGGGTTGTAAAAATTATTTTTAGTATTCTAGGAAAAACTAGTATCTTAAAAGGATCAAAAATACAATTGCTAATGCTTCTAAAAGTTAAAATCATAGCTATTGCTTTGATATTATAAATTATATAAAGTGCTGTTTGGAATTATTTAAATGTGCATAAATTACTAGTAGTTGATGTAAAAATTATTTCTAGCATTTTGGGAAAGATTAGAGACTAGGAATAACCGAAAATATGGTTTTCAAGACTTTTAGAAATTGAAATTCATGGCTATTGTTTTGACATCATTATTTCTGTAAATATTCTGTGTGGGACTGATTTAATGTGTTAAAATTACTATTTTGACATCTTAGCAAAACCCGGTAATTAGAAAAGGTCAAAAATGTAACTTCTAGAGTCCCGAAACTGTTTACTTTAAATACTACCCGAACTGTACAGCAATGTTTGAAACTGTTCATGAGGTTAAGAATTAGTGGGAATCATTATAATTGGTCTCTTAGATTCCTAAAAGAATAATTATAGTAATTAGGTTAAGTTGAGTTGCAGTTTTGACCTATTTAGGGCTAAAGTGTAATTATCAACAACTTGAGGATAATCATGTGATTGGTGTCTTTATGATGATCTTTAGTGCACTGTATAAATGTATAAATATTCTATGGAGCATTGCATATGCATTAGCTGAGTTCAGTCTTTGATTCTAATATATTGGGTAGGAGCATGTTTACTTTTCAATAAAATGATGATGGCATGCTTATATGAATCATTGTATGATGAATTTCAATTATGATTGAAATATTTGAGATGCATAGTTGATGTATTTTATGGCGTGTAGCAAATTTGGTAAATTCCATTTCTAGCCATCATGCTGCTGAAATTTTGCTAAATTTGTGAACTTAGAAAAACTATGAAGTTGTGAATATGAAATATTAAATAACAAGCCATGATGATATCTATAACTATATGCCCATGTTTGCATCTCTGAGTAACATGCTAACACTAAAGTTGACATAAGACACATGAAAATGATCCTCTAAACTCCAAGAATTAATGATTATGAGAGGTGATCCAATAAAAAGGAAATAATCATTTAGACTCCAGGAATTAGTGGTTATGAAAGGTGATTCTATGCCCTCTATCTCGCACTCTAGAGTCAGGAATTAGCTTATCAAGAAGATAAGTATAAACTAATGACGACTAGTTAGGTATGAGCTCATAACTTAGAACTTTCAAGAAAAGAGAGTATTAGGGTGGACCCTACAGAAAGAAATGAGAAATTTAAGCCATGATTATTTATGTTCTTTATGTCATGATTATTTTACATATGTTTCCTTATAGTATGTTGCATTTAACATTGACATGCATTTCATGATATGGTATGAAGCATTCATGACATTAAGACTCATGTTAAAAGACACAAGCCTCGATTACTGATATTTAGAACCTAATAAATGAACTATATTTATGCCCATTATTTCATAATGAAACTGAGGTTACAGAGGACGTAGATGATGACATAAGTTGGGAGGCAAATGCCCTACTAAGATTCTTATATAAGTTTCTTATGCCCTCTTTCTTTCTTTCCATCTCATCTTCAGAGGTCGATGGCATAGTTCATGATCTTCATTGATGCTCCCATCGGGGAGTTGCACTTCAATGCCACTCACCAGATGTATTACTTCACTGGTCGATGTGTAGTACGCCTTTCTGTCTTCATAGAGCACCCCTTTGCATACCTAGTCACTAGCTTTAGGTTCTCTCCCACTACTCCATTCGCTGATGATCTTATTTTTGAGCGTGCTCGTCCACATGGGGAGCAAATCTTCCATACTCGCCTTGCTACTTTGGTTGTTCGTGATTACCCCGTCTACATACCATGGTGACCCCCTCCTCAAATTGCACCATTATCAGACCTGTCTGAGGATTCACCCACCCGACTATCTTCTAATGGTTTTACCCTCACCATTTCCATGGAGATGGGGGGTAGTAGTGAGGGAGAAGCTATGGTGACACAACCTATACTAGGAGTTCAACATGCTCGTAGGGAAGCCATTCGACCGTGCCAAGGTGCCCATGTCCGACCTGCCCATCGTCTTGCCATATCTGGTGAGCTAGCTCACTAGATTGGTTACCTTCTTTCCTCCCGAGAATGACAGTAGTAGGAGTTAGTAGTGGATCCCATGGAGCACCTGTGCACACATCATGGAGAGGACAGCCTTCTTTTGTTTTTTGTTTATTAGAGATTATCTACCCTAGGCACGCCCCGGTAGGAGTAGTGGGGACGAGAGGCCTTGTTAGCTAGTATTTAGCTTTCCTTTGCATTCTGTTTATGTTATTTTGATGATTGTACTTACCCTAACCTTTATTGGTGGGTAGAATGCTATTACATATACATATATATATATTTTGTGCGCAAAGAGGAACGAATTATATGATGATATGTTTACGCTCATGATAGTGTGGTACTTGTATTTGGTTTATGCCTACGACACGTTATTTCCTTTTCTCCTATTATGTAAGATGAGTTACGTAACTTATTCTATATGCGCGACTCATGTTTTGCTTTTAAAGTTTCAAAAAAAATTTACCTATATTTTCACTAAAGTATTTCCAAGAGTTTAAGTTAAGAAGTGGAACAAAAGAGAAATAACTAATAATTAACTTAAATGCATCCTAGGCATGTTGGATTAAATATTAGGTGTTACATTTTAATATCAGAGTAGTTCGATTCTCATAGAGCTTGAGGATTGGACTGACTATGCTTCTTAAGCATGATGTGATAGTTATGTCATGTATAGTTGCTTTAATCAATAGGATAAGCTATAAGATAGAAATACATGACTGCTGTATTTGTTTGGACCGTGGTAACCAGCTAACTTTGCATAAAGTATTGAGCCCGATCACCTCAGTGTTTGTTATTCTGTGTGCTCAAGGACCAATGGTACGAACATAATAGGATAGGAATTTGGGAAGTAGCAAGCGTGGTAATGAAACTGCTAAAGCCTTCAAAGACATGGCAAGGGACATGCAGATGATGTTCAAAAGGAGCATGCCTGATTTGGGGAGTTCCGTAGAACAAACCTGCCATAGTTTAGAGGAGCTTTGAACCCAAACCAAGCTGATAAGTATATCAAGAGCATGGAGAAGATCATTTTGATTATCACTTGCACCGAGGAGCAGAAGGTGAAATTTGCTACTTACATGATGGAGGCAGATGCTGAATTCTGGTGGATCAGCACCTGAAGGCTGCTAGAAGCATCTGGCACCCAGAGTGATTGGGAATTGTTCAAGATCTACTTCTATTAGAAATACTTTCTGAAGTCTATAAAGAATGCCAAGGATAGAAAGTTCATGTAGGTAACCCAAGGGGGTATGAGCATTGCACAGTACACTGCAAAGTTCGAGGAGCTGATCAAGTTTTCGAGAGTTTTTCAAGGGAACCTGAAATATGGAAATGTATCAAGTATGAAGCCAGGCTAAAGGCAGAGATCAATGTCGATGTTGCACATATGGAGATTAAGGACTTCCCTGTCTTAGTCAACAAGTACCGCATCATCGAGGAAGGCTACAAGAAGCTGAGCATGGCGAGGGCTGAGAATTCCACCAAGAAGCCAACACCACAAGCCCCGAGATTCAAGAAGCACTTCAAGCTGCAATACAATCCGTAGTTCAAGCCACAGTTTAGACCCCAAGGTCCATGGAAGAATTTTCTTTATAAAGGATCAAGTGGTCCCAAAGGCAAAGCACCCTAGAGGACCCCAGTCGCACCTCCCAGACCTGTACCAATTATAGCATGCCCTAAGTATGGGAAGTCGCATGGAGATTGCCCTTGCTTGTTGGGGCAGGGGGTCTACTTCAAATGCAGAAGCCTGGACACTATGCTAGCGAATGCATGGAGAAGAACTCGACAGTTCCCAACCCCAAGCCACAGTAATAAGGGAGGGTCTTTACCCTTAACGCAGAAGACTTGGTGACATCTAGAAACCTCATAGAAGGTAACTGCAAAATGAACGGTAGGACTTTAAATGTACTATATGACTCTGGCGTGACCCATTCATTCATCTCTCATGATAGTGTCAAATCTTTATAATTGCATATGTCGGAACTTCCTTTTGATGTTACTATTTCTACACCCGCTGGAAAACCTATTAGGACATATAGATTTGTTTAAATTGTCATTTCATTGCTGAAAGTAGACCTTTTATTTTAGATTTGGTTTGTTTACCTATGCATGGTCTAGATATGATTCTCGGTATAGATTGGCTTTATTCTAATCGTGTATTATTGAACTGTTATACAAAATCTATTATCTTTCTCCCTATCCTTAGTGTGCCTAGTAATTCTTTAAGTCTTTACTTAAAGGCTATAGAGGTCAACTATTATGGGGAAGAGAGTAAAGGATATGTTCTCCTAGCTGCTAGTGATATAGACATTGAGCAAAATATCGATAAGATACCTATAGTAAGAGACTATCCTAAGGTATTTCTGGATGAAATACCTGAGTTGCCTCCGGTAAGAGAAGTAGGGTTTTCTATAGAATTGGTTCGAGGAACAGGGCCTATATCAATAACTCCCTATAGGATGTCACCCTTGGAGCTAACTGAATTGAAAACCTAGTTGGAGGAGCTTTTAGAGAGAAAGTTTGTGAGACCTAGTGCATCACCATGGGGAGGCCCGATTTTGTTTGTCAAAAGAAGGATGGGAGTATAAGGCTATGTGTTAACTATAGGCAGTTGAACAGTGGCGATGAAGAACAAATATCCTTTGCCTAGGATTGATGATTTGATGGATCAGTTGAGAGGGGCGGTGGTGTTCTCAAAGATTGACTTGAGGTTAGGATATCACCAGATTAGAGTAAGGGATGAGGACATACTCAAGACTGCCTTTAGGACTCGATATGGACACTTTGAGTTCACGGTGATGTCGTTTGGACTGACCAATGCTCCTGCTATGTTTATGGATTACACAAATAGGATCTTTAGACCCTATTTATACCAGTTTGTGGTTGTCTTTATAGATGACATGCTCATCTATTCGAAAATCCATGAGGAGCATGAGTGTCATTTGAGGTTGGTTTTATAGATTCTCAAGGGAAAGAAGTTGTATGTGAAGCTATCTAAGTGTGAATTTTGGCTAGAGGAAGTGAAATGTTTAGGACATGTAGTGTCAGAAGGAGATATCACAGTAAATCCTAGTAAGATAAATGCTGTGATGAGCTAGGAGAGACCTACCATAGTAATGGAGATACAGAGCATTTTGGGATTAGCTGGCTACTACTGTAGTTTATAAAAGGATTTTCTTCGATTCCTTTACCCTTGACCAAGCTTACTAGGAAGAATACCCCTTTTATTTGGACTCCAAAGTGTGAAAAGAGCTTCCAATAGCTGAAAGTGAAGTTAATCACGACCCTAGTGTTGGTGTTATCGGATCCCAATGCACCTCTTGAAGTGTATTGTGATGCTTCGGGGAAAGGTTTGAGATGTGTGTTGATGCAAAATAGGCAAGTGGTAGCCTATGCATCCAGGAAACTAAAGCCTCATGAAGCGAATTACCCTTCCCATGACCTTGAGTTAGCAACCGTGGTGTTTTCTTTGAAAGTATAGAGACACCATTTGTATAGAGTAAAGTTTGAGGTGTTCTCTGATCATAAGAGACTCAAGTACCTATTTGATCAGAAGGAGTTGAATATGAGACAGAGGAGATGGATGGAGTTCTTGAAAGACTATGATTTTGGGTTGAACTATCATCGCGGCAAAGTTAATGTAGTGGCCAATGCCTTGAGCCGAAAGTCGTTACACTTGTCTCACATGATGGTTAAGGAAGTAGAGTTAATTGAGAGGTTTAGAGACCTGAACTTAGGGATGACGTTAACCACTGAGAGCATGAAGGCATGTCATCTTAGTGTAATGAGTGACTTCAAGGAAAGAATCACTGGAGCTCAATAGGAGGATGTGGAGTTTAAGGGGACTCTAAAGGCAATAAAGGCTGGAAGATTAAAAGGTTTTGCCCTATTGAGTGATAAGTTATCGAGGTTCAAGGACTGAATTTGTCTATCGGTAAGTAGTGACCTCTGAAAGGAGATTTTGGAGGAAGCCCATAAGAACCACTTCACTATTCACCCTAGTACTACCAAGATGTATCAGGACATGAAAAGGATGTTTTGGTGGCTCTAATTAAAAAGAGACATAGTTATGTGGGTAAGCAAGTGCCTAGTCTGTCAAAAAGTAAAGATTTAGCACCAAAGACCTTTTGCAATATTGCAACCTTTGTTTATTCCTGAATGGAAATGGGATAGCATCTTAATGGATTTTGTGGGAGGACTACCCAAGACCCAAGCTGGCCATGACGCCATGTGGGAAATTGTAAATCGATTGACCAAGTCGGCTCACTTTTTACCTATTAAAGTGACCTATTCCTTGCATAAGTTGGCCCACCTGTATATTCAAGAGATTGTGAGGCTGCATGGAGTGCCGTCAATGATAATCTCAGATCGGGATCCGCAGTTTACGTCACATTTTTAGGGAGTCTTTCAGAAGACATTCAATTCAAAGCTGTGCCTAAGCACGACTTACCACCTTCAAATGGATAGCCAATTGGAAAGAACCATGCAAACTTTGGAGGATATGTTGCGGACGTGTGTGTTGGACCAGAGAGGAAGTTGGCATATGTAACACCCTAATATTTAACCTAATACGCCTAGAACGCATTCAAGTTAACTATTAGTCATTACTTTTTTGTTTCAGTTCTTAGCTTTAAATTGTTAAAATACTTAGCGAAAGTATGGGTAAATTTTATTTTTAAAACTTAAAACAAAAACATGAGCCGCGCATACTTAAAACAAACTACGTTATCTGTCTCACATATAGGGGGAAAGGAATTTAATGCACATCATAGATATACATGGATTAAAAATAAACACAAAGCCATAAGCATAACACATCATCATAAATTCATATATCACTAACATCAGTTGTTCCTCTTTACAAACCATAATATGCATATATAATAAGTAGCATCACACCCACCATTAGCGATTAGGATAGTACAGTCATCCATAGAAATCATGAAAAGAAAAACTAAATACAACTAGCCAAAACCTCTCTTCCCCGCTACCCTAACTATGGTGCGCCTAGGTAGATAACCTCTAAATCAAAAAGGCAAAAGAAGGCTATCCTATTCATGATATGTGCACAGGCGCTCCGAGGTCCACTGCTAACTCCTACTGCTATCACTCCCAAGAAGGAGGAAGGTAACCGATCCAACGGGCCAGCTCATCGGGTATGGCAAGGCGATGGGCAAGTCTGACATAGGCACCTCGGCGTGGTCTAGTAGCTCCCTTAACTGCTCTCAAGGGCTGAGTCACAGTGGCCTCATTACTGTCTCCTATCTCCAGGGGTACTGTAGGTGCAGAACCATCCGAAGAATGCTGGGTAGCGGAATCCTCAAATGGGTCTGTTAGTGGCTCTATCGGATGAGGGGGTGATCAGGGATGTAGACGCGGTAATCACAGACAGCCAAAGCAATAAGGCGAGTACGGTGGATCTGCTTCTTATGTGGACTAGCACGCTCAAAAACAAGATCATCAGCGAATGAGGTGGCGGGAGAGAACCTAAAGCTAGTCACCGGGTGTGCAAAGGGGGCACTCCATGAAGACAAAAAGGCATATTGCACATCAACCCACGAAGTGATACGTTTGGTGAGTGGCGTTGCAGTGCAACTCCCAGGTGGGAACATCAATGAAGATCACAAAAGATGCCATCGACCTCTAAAGACGAGATGGAAAGAAAGAAAGAGGGGATGAGAAACGTATATAAGAATCTCAGTAGGCCATTCGCCTCCTAACATGTGTCATCATCTACGTCCTCAGAAACCTCGGGTTTCATTATGAAATAGTGGGCATAAATATGGGTCTTATAACATAAGTCTTAATGTCATGGATGTATCATACCATATCATGAAATGCATGCTAATGTTAGATGCAACATATTATAAGGAAACATATGTAAAATAATGACAAAAAGAGCATAAATATCATGGCATAATCTTTTTCTTTTTATTCTTTAGGTGACTTCAATTTCTCATTTCTTTTTATAGGGGCCACACTAATACTCTTTCCTTTTGAGGGTTCTAGGTTATGAGCTCATACCTAACTAGTCGTCAACAATCTATACTTATCTTCTTGATAAGCTAATTCCCGACTCCCAGAGTGCAGGATAGGGGGCATAGAATCACCTTTCATAACCATTAATACCTGGAGTCTAGAAGACCATTTCCTTTTTTATTGGATCACCTCCCATAACCATTAATACCTGGAGTCTAGAAGACCATTTCCATGTGTATTATGTCACCTTTAGTCTTAGCATATTACTTAAAGATGAAAACATGAGCATATAATTATAGATATATCATGGCTTATTACTTAGCATGCCCACAACTTCATAATTTTTTCTAAGTTCACAAATTTGGCGAAATCTCGATAACATAATGGCTGGAAACGGAATTTCCCAAATTTTCTATGCCATAAAATACATTAACTATGCATCTCAAATAATCCAATCATAATTGCGATTCATCATACATTGATTCACATAAGCGTGCCATCATCATTTCATTGAAAAGTAAACATGCTCCTACCTAGTATGTCGGAATCAAGGACCAGACTCAGCTGATGTAATGAAGTGCTCCATAGAACATATATATACATTTATACAGTGCTCTAAAGATCATCATTGGACACAAATCACATGATTGTCCTCAAGTTGTCGATAATTACACTTTAGCCCCAAACAGGTCAAAACTACAACTTGGCTCAACCTAGTTACTATAATTATCCTTTTGGGCATCTAAGAGACTAATTACAATGATTCCCACTAATTTTTAACCTCATGAACATTTTTCAAACAATGTTGCACAATTTGGGCAGTATTTAAAATAAATAGTTTTAGGGTTCTAGAAGTTACATTTTTTATCCTTTCTAATTATTGGCTTTTCCAAAGATGTTAAAATTAATTATCACCACAACTAATAGTAATTTTTACATATTAAATCAGTCCCATGCAGAATATTTACAGAATTAATGATGTCAAAATAGTAGCCACAATTTCAATTTCAAGAAGTCTTAAAAACCACATTTTCAGTTCTTTCTAGTTTCTAATCTTTCCCAAAATACTAGAACTAATTTTTGCATCAACTACTAGTGATTTATACACATTTAAATCATTCCAAACAGCACTTTACAGAATTTATAATACCAAAATAGTAGCTATGTTTTTAACTTTTAGAAGCATTAGAAATTACATTTTTGATCCTTTCAAGATACTAGTTTTTCCTAGAATGCTAAAAACAATTTTTACAACCCTTAATAGTAATTTTTACACACTAGAACATATTCAAACACCACCTTACAGGTTTATTGAATTCAAAACAGTAGCCAAAATTTTTAGTTCCGAAGCATTATGAATCATATTTTTAATTCTTTTCAGGCTACTAGCTTTCTTCAAGAATTAATTTAAGATATAGAAGACACTTGAAACTATTTTATCCTTTTGAATCTCAAATAATAACATCTAAAACAGAAACAAAAAATTAAATTCTCATTAATAAGTCTTTTGTTGATGAAAGTGCTTATTTTTACTATCCTTTTTAATATTCAAGGCTTTCAAAAATAACTCAGACACAAATTTTTGAACCTTAAAATAAAATAAGATGAAATAAAACTTCATTTCAAGTTGATTATCATCATGAGGCCGAAAATACATCCTCAAAAGCATGTCCAACATCAAAACTTCCATTAGAGATACAAGGGCCAAGTCTTGAGCTCTAAGGATTTAAGCGATGACAAAAATCATAAACATGCTATGCAACCTGATTTTAGTCTCTATCATTATAAGGTGATGGCTTGGAAATATAAATATGATGTGCAAGACTTGAATAAAAACATGAGATGCAAGTTCATTTTTAAGTCTTTAAGTTTAGGTGATAACTTGAAATATAAACATTGAATGCAAGACTTGAATTTAAATATGAAAATGCAAGTCCATTTGTTTAGTCTTCAAGATTTAAGCTGATAACTTGAAAATAAACATGATATGCAAGGCATTGAAGTATAAACATGAGGTGCAAGGGCTTGAAATATAAACATGAATGCATTGAAATATAAACATGAATGTAAGTTGCTTTATATCTTGCTAGAGCTCATATTAAGACTTTTAAGAATATATAACTCTCAACCCCAAATCAATCCTAACAAAATGGAAGTGAGCTTTAGAGTCCTTTAACACCATGGTTTCAAGAACCCTATTTCTTGGACTTACCATCAAGCTCAAAAGAAATGGACAAAGAGAACTAATCAATGCTTTACTTATTATTCCCCTTTGGAAACCAAAAACAAGGTCAAGCTTTAGAGATCCCAAATATGATGATTTCACAATCATCATCTAGAAACCCTCATCATTAAACCATGGTCTCAAGCATCAAAGAAATATTTTAAAAGAAACCAACAAGTATTCTATGTCTTTCATTCTTTAAAACCAAAAATGGAACCAAAACATCGAGCTTTAGAGGTCTATTACATGATGGTTTCACAATCACCACCAAGATCTATCATCATCAAGCCATAGTTTCAATCATCCATTAACAATCAAAACCAAAACTAGAAAGAAAAGGAAGACCAAAACTGAAATGAGAAAGAAAGAAAAAGGAAGATCTTATCCATTTATTCAACATTCAAATCCAAAAATGAGAACAAAATAAAAGAGGAAAAACTTGTCCACTTAACCAACAACAAGGCCAAAAATAAAACAAAGAAAAAGAGAAGAAACTCAAAATAAATGTTTTTTTTTTGGAAAAGAGGGAGCTTGGTCTTGTGTGTTGAAATAAGAAGAAAGAATCTTCTCTTGGGGCTCTTGGTGGATTCGGCCAAGGAGGAAAGAAATGGAGAAAGGATTTTTCTTGTGTTCTTGAGCTTGGGGATGGAAAAGTTGTATGTTTTAGAGATAGTTTATGGTGGAGGTGTGGTGGTTTGAGGTGGAGAGGAGGTTGAGGGTGGAGATTTTCTTGAAGATGGAGGAGGAAAAGAAAGCCTTTAGTTGAGAGGATGCAAGAGTTCTTTTTTGACAAAACTTTTGGCTAAAAAAGTGAATGGTAAAAGTGAGAGTGTTTGTGAGTATTAGTGTATAAAAAGATTAAAATATAAGGATGCATTTTTTTTTTGGGGGGGGGGGGAGGGAGGCCATGGCCTTCTTGACCATTTGGGGGAATATTTTGTTTTTCATTTGGGATAGGACATGAACTAGAAGTAGATTTGATTAGGCAAAGGTTTAGGGATTGGTAATTAAGTGTGTAGATTGATAATTATGTGTTTAGGGGTTTCAAAACATGGTTAAAGAGTGGTCATACACACTTAGTTTGAAATAACCTCATTTAGTTTGAAATTCAAATGCCAACAAGTTTCCTAATTTTATGAAAAAAAGAGAGAAAAAATATTATTCACTTTTCAGCTTTCTTTATGTCTTAAGAGCTCCTTGATTAAGAATGGAAATTTGAATTTTCTTAAGCAACCTTAAGCCTTAATTAACCTCAAAAAATTATTTAGACTCAAGATTAATAATTAAAATTAATTTATCTTTAATTAGAGCCTAATATTACATGCATTTTCTTAATCACTTAATTAAACTCATTATGCACTAGTTAGGGGACAAAATGGTAATTTTACACAAAAACTCCCCAAGACCACCCAAGCTTAAACAGATATCATGCATCCCTTAAGATCAACATTTCAAATTCCCGGGTAATATCCGAGTCCAATCGGCAATTAATCTCGTGTTAAATTATCACAGAGGTATTTTGGTAATTTTGCACACAGGAAAACCAAACACTTAAATTTTCACCTCTACCATCATGCAGGGCACATATAATCCCCTTCAATCATTAAAATAACCTTTTGAGGCCTGGGGTGTTACAGGATAAATACCTGTCGTTGATCAAGTTTGCATATAATAACAGTTATCATGCAAGCATAGGTATGACACTGTATGAGGCCTTATATAGAAGGAAGTGTCAATCCCTTCTGTGTTGGTACAAACCTGGTGAGCAAAGTATGTTGGGACCTGAAGTTATGAAGGAAACAACAGAACAGATCAAGAGAATTAGGGATAGGATTCTTACTGCTCAAAGTCGATAGAAAAGCTATGTTGATAAACAGCGAACACCACTGGAATTCCAAGAAGGAGAACATATATTCCTTAGGATCACCCCTACTATAGCATAAAGACGAGCCATGAGATTCAAAAAGTTAAGCCTCATATTTCCTGGTCCTTTTAAAATTCTTAATAGAGTCAAGTTAGTAGTATACCGGATAGCTTTACCACCAAATCTGTCTAACCTTCATGATGTCTTCTATGTGTCTCAATTGAGAAAATACAATCCGACCTCAGTCATGTGTTAGAGCCATAGCAAGTACAATTGAGAAAGGACCTAATCATTAACCTGCCACCTATGAGAATCGTGGACAAATGAGTCAAGCAATTAAGGAATAAAACCATACCTTTCGTCAAAGTAGCATGGAGACAAGGAAAGGCAGAGGAGTTCACATGGGAATTGGAGTCAGAGATGAAGTCACAATATCTTGAGATATTCACAGGTAACGAATTTTGAGGGTGAAATTCTTTTTAAGGAGAGGAGAAATGTAACGCCCCAATTTTTCCTATAGTACAAAATGATCAAAATGCCCTCGAGGTCATTTTCATCTGAAAATGTAGGACGACCGACCTCGGCCATCCTCAAGAGGTTGTTTTAATGTTTGAAGGAGATTATATGCGTTGTGTGTTATGATAGAGGTGAAAATCTCAATTATGGGTTTTCCCGCGCACAAAATTACTAAAATATCCCTATAGTAATTTAACGCGGGATTAATTGCCGACTAGACCGGACATTACCCAGGAGTTTGAAATGTTGATTTTAAGTGATGTATCATATCTGAATAAGCCTGGGTGGTTCCAGGGAGTTTTTATGCAAAATTACCATTTTATCCCTAATTAGTGCATAGTGAACTTAATTAAGCAATTAAGAAAATACATATAATATTAGGCTCTAATTAAAGATAAATTAATTTTAATTATTAATTTTGAGTCAAAATAATTAATTGAGGTTAATTGAGGCTTAAAATTACTTAGAAAAAATTAAATTCCTTTCTTAATCAAAGAGATCTTAAGACATCAAGAAGGTCAAAAATTTGAATAGTAATTTCTCTCTCTTATTCCCTAAAATTTGGAACCTTGTTGGCTTTTGAATTTCAAACTAAATGAGGTTATTTCAAACTAAGTGTGCATGACCACTCTTTAATCATATCTTGAGACCCCTAAACACACAATTCCCAACATATACACTTAATTATCAATCCCTAAACCTTTGCCTAGCCAAATCTACTTCTAATTCATGTCCAAACTCAAATGAAAAATGAAATATTTCCCTCCCCAGACAGCCCAAAGGCTGCAGTTGCCTCCCCTCGTACGCCCTCATATTTTTTTCAACACACAAACACTCTCATTTATACCATTTGCTTTTTTGTTGGAAGATTTATTGCCAAAAAAGGTCTCTTGTTCTCTCAAACTCGAGCTCTCTTTTCTTCTCCTCCACCTTTAAGAAACCACCACTCTTAACCTATTCTCAACCTCAAACCACCATTAATCACATCCAATATACAAATTATTGTTCATCATCTTCTACACATTTTTTCTAACAGGCACAACTGAAAAGAGAATCTTACAAACAAGAAAAATAAAATCTTGTGGATTAAAAGGCGAGCTTAGAAGGGACAATTATCGAAGTTTAAAAGAAAATGAAGATTTAAAGAGAAGATGGTTGAGATTTTGTGCAAATATAGTGGTGGAAAGCTGAATGGGATTTTTCTCAGTTAGGTATTTGAAGTTTGGGGAAGATAATTTTGCAGCTAATCATCATTTCTTGTGTCATTTTCGGTATGTTCTCCATGGAAGTATTCAGGTGACCATATCAATACAACTGCAAATTCCTTCGGCTGATTGATGTAGGGAGGCATATGTTACCACCAGAAAATAGTTGGAGTGGAGATGCAATTGGACTGGTGAGCTTAGCATTAATCGTGGAAGTGTAGCAAGCCGTGTAAGAGCAACTGAAGCTCAAAGTTCTTTATCTCGACTAGATCGGTCATGCATAGTTAACGATGGTGAGCGATTACCATTTACACGGAAATAAGGGAGGCAATTGTGGCTCAGCGATATTAGCTGCGAAAAGAATTTGAATTCAATTGAAAATAGTTACAAATTATAATTCCATAACCACCACATGGCCACCACATTTGCAGAAGCAGTTACCATGTGACTAGAAGCCAAATCTGTTTGCTGAACAAATGGGACATAAAAGACAAATCTTTCCAGGAAGAGGACACGAGAACCAATCCATACACATGTTTTAGCAAGTTTATTTCCAGTTTCATCTTACTTCTTGCTTTCATAGCTGTAGAACAGTAGATGTTGCAGTTCATTCAACTCTTTGTAATTCTTTATTATAGTGAGTGTTGTAATCCTTGTTAGTCAATAAAATTTCCACATTAGCCTTCTATCCAAAGCCTAGTGTTCTTAGGATTTGAAAACCCATAATCAAAGGGTTGATTGCCCTCATTGGTGTAACTGTTTTCTCTTTCTTGTGATCAAAGTGATTTCAAATTCTTGGCTTTATTTATTCATTAAATTTAGCCGAACCAATTTCATGCTAACACAAGCATAAATAATCACAAAAAATTGATCATTACGTTTATATTATGTTTACATTATACACGAGATCACTCTTGAAAGAATTTTTCTTTATTTTTTATTTTTTCAAGTGCTACCTTGGAAGCCGTTAATTTGAGATAAGGATCTACATTGATGAAGAATATATATTTTAGATCAAACATTTGCAGAACAAATAAACTATATGCTGCAGGTTCAAGCGTGATGAAAGAATTAAGTACTGTGATCGAAGTTGCAATTTGTTTCATTTAATAATGCTTCATTCATAACATATTGTACTAGCCAGGTCACTCTAGTTGAATTTAACAAAACCAAAATTGAGTAGGCGACCAAGATTTGGATGATGTCAAACTACTTAACAGTGCAAAATTATGTGTACACAAGTTATGCAAGTACCATTACACCCTCCCCATATGCAGAAGCCACCTGAACTTTTAAATCCGCTTATATGTTAGGACAGGAACGAAGTTGCATAATCCATTGAGAAGTCCACTATCGAATACGGTTCTTGAAAAGGAAGTTAACATCTCCAGGAGACTTAGGATTCCTCTTTGCAGTAATCTGGATTTGTGCACCCTCAGCAAGCATATGCTGCAGTACTCTTGCTATGTTCTTCGTGTCATCAATGCCAAGATGATGACTTCCCATCAATGGTATGTGTAGTTCCTTCATCATTGTAATCATTCCTGTGGCCTGTTACCCATTATCAAGTGTGTGTATGTATATATATATATATATATATAAGTAGTTATGCAATGGAAATCAGAAACAACTGAAAAAAGGAAAATAAAATTCAGTCAGGCAGTGTCACTTTGTTAACAGAAACTGAGTAAAGCTGAGGCATATCAATTCTAATCCTTTTTTTTTTTCTCTTGTTATTACTAGACAAGATAAGAGTAGAAATAAATGCATAGAGAAAAAGTTGGAATAGCTCTTATTGTGAAAAAGATAATAGAAATTTGTCTTAGGCGGTTTGGTACATGAGGAGAAGGCAAACAAGCCTTAATAGAGTAGATTAGGTAAGAGTGTAGTTTAACAGCTAGAGGTAGAGGGAGATCTATAAAAACTACAAGTGAAACTATTAAAGGTGATTTGGATTTCAATAGTTTGAATATAAATATGATTTTGATAGTACACTCTTTTGTCGTCTAATCCAACAAATAATAGGACAACACTTAGTTGTTACAAAATTTTCATATTGCTTAGTTTCTTCTATCCTTATCCAAGAAAGAGAGGAAAAAAAAAACAGATGGAGCAGATGAAAATTGAAAGAGCAGTTCTTTTTTCCACTATCTAACCACATTTGGTATGGTTGACTCGCCATGCTCCAGAGTAATAGCTAAGAATTCATCGGATTAACTCAAAATTTCATAACATTTTAGGCTAATCCTCCAAAATCTTAACCTTATACTGATATTCAATGGCACCCATCTAAAGTTATCACCGACACTAAACAATTCATCCTCTAGACATAAAGTAGAATTTCCATTGAAACATTCAGCCAAGATTTTATTTGTCATGATGGAAAAGCAAGCCAATAATTCATATCATATTCTTCTCAGTTCTTAACAGTAAAAGAACTCACCCTCCTATTATAGAAGTTCAGATATACATCTTTGAGATTAATCCATTCCATAAAATATGAAGGAAGCTTTATTTTTGATACTGCACATTGCTGAGGGACCTTTGTTTTCAAATCCCAATTTCCACTGCAAAAGCAAAAGAATTCCCTGTAAGGGTGTGATTGTAAGTTTTTTTTTCTGCCCCCAATACAAAAGGGTGTGTTTCTGAAATTCACTTTGGAGGGGAAGGGAGAGAAGGGAAGGGTTTTAAAGAGTAATCAGATATTCCAAATATAAAGGACAGGAAATAATTCCAAGCTCAATCACTTTCAAATAAATTGAAGGAATTAAATTTGAAAGCACTATACAATATGCCTGGCAATTTGAGCCGCAGTTACTAAGAAACATTTGGAAGCTGATGTAAAATTACAAATAAGAAAAAGCGGGAAAAAAAAAAAGTGAACTGCGATATTTACCAAGTTACAAATGCTGCACGATGAAGTTGCCCACCCATCCACAACTGATGCTGTGTCAACCAAGCTTCAAATTGTTGAATAACTTCCTTGAACGGTATGGCCGTGTCATGCCAAACCCTGGCCAGAAGGGAAAAAAATAATAATATAAAAAAAATTCTATGTAGCAGGGACTAATCCCTTGGTAACTACTATAATAATATGGCCTTTTGTGGACTAGCTATTTACCACTTTAGTCAACCTATCAACCAATCTTATATAATATTAGGACTGAAACTGAATGACACACTTTATTGCTGAGAACCCTTGGTAATACCGAAGAGTCCCTAAAGAATGATACAAGTATGAACCCTAGGAGAGTACAGAATCTCCGATCTCTCTAAATCTCAATTACAAATGATCAAAGACACTCTAGCTAATCCCTATTTTCCTTATTTATAGTCAACTAATCCCCTAACTAACTAACTTCTCTAACTAACTAATAACTAATGGATCCTAACACTCCCTCCCCCCCCCCCCCTCTTTTCCTTAGAGATTCACCTTGTCCTCAAGGCGAGGCACAGGAAATTCACACCAAAAATCAACCAGAGTCCCACTACCTAAAAAATAAAAGGCTAACACTTAACTTTACACTTGTGGTCAAAACAACAAAAATAAAGAAATAATTCTTTTCAGCATGAGCCCAAAATAATTGCCTCTCTAATGTTGAATTCAATCCATTGCTCCAAATCCAACGTGACACCAAGTCTAGTGTTACTTCTGCTGCTGAATCAATTTGGGTTGGACCCATTAATTTTGGAGAAAAGCCCCTTTTCAGACTTGCAGCCACTGTGGTAACAATTTGGGCTTGGCCCCTAATGTGTGGAGAATATGCTATGTCATCAGAATCCAACATCTTCATCCTTTGGATGTGGACCTAGCCCATCACATTACAAAATGTGCGCAATTGAGAAATTCTCAATTCTTCCCCTAAGGGCCTGTTTGTTTTAAATTTCCAGTTTTCAGTTTTCCAGATTTTGTGAAGGAAATACTGAAAATTCTAAAATCTACAAAATCCAGTTTTCAGTTTTCATTTCCAATTTCCAATTTTTCCTTCACAAAATCCTGAGAACTGAAAAACTGAAAACCCAAACCAAATAGACCCAAGCTTCTCTTCATTCTCACCCCGACGCCCGTGAAGCGGTGTAGCACAGCTTTGCTCGTCGACTTTGGTGCCTCGCCGGCAACCACCACCACCACAGTCACCACCATTAGTACTTTTTCGGCCACTGACCAAGGACTCATCGCGATATCCATTCGACCCAACCCTCCTCTTCTGTCCAGCCCGTCTCTACCCTTTCCCCCAATGTCTTTGTCCATAGCCATACTCACCAGCGAAGTTGCCGTCGGAGAAACCCCATCGGTCGCCGTGTGCAAACCCGCCATGATTCTCATTTGACCCAACCCTTCACTTCTCTCTTCTGCTTCATGTCGACAGTGATAGCGCCACCCTCCGTCGACTTCATCTCAGCCGGCTGCTGCCTTATCCGGAGCGTGAACATGTTCGTTGGAGTCCTCCATTCCTTCGCCACCCTCTTCTCACCTTCTTTCATCTGCTCTAGATTGTGTTCTTGATCTCGAATAGAAGTGTAACGAGCAAGTTGCTTTCTCACCTCTTCTAGAAGATTCTTTATCTCCTTAGTACTTTCTGCCCTTCGATGCTCTGCATGAGCCATTTTTGCCCTCCACACTCTTGTCGAGTCCTCTCGATGCACCGTCTCTGATGGATTTCTCGATCTTCCCTCACCACCCTCCGAAGATGGTCATCTGGTCATTCTAACATAAACCACAAAAAGAATAACCAGAAAATGAAAGAAGAAACTGATATTTCACTGAAGAGAAAATATAGAGTAAACTGAATGCAGAACAAGAGGAGAAAGCCTGGACACTATAGCAGTCCAACTCTCCCAAAGCCTAAGCCAAAATTCAGCCTAACCAACTTTCCCTATTTCCTTCCCTTATACACTATTCACATCAATATGCGCATACGCTGTTACAACCCTTACCCCACAAATATTCTGTTACAATCCTCACAGAGCACACTTACACTACATGCACACAGCACACACACACCACAGCTGACACTTCTAATACTTTCTTTTCTTTTCTCTTCTTTTTTTCCTACTCATACTTCAGCAATTACAATTAGCGCCCTCGTGCATGGCCCAATTCCCTTCCCTTGGTTTGTAACAATACTTCCCCCCTTAAAGAATCACCTTGTCCTCAAGGTGATTTTTTGGAAGGCAAAGGCTTCCTCCTGGGTCTCAATAATCTAATCCAAGTCCAGCCCCCATAACTTCATGGATTCCATAAATCTTCCACAATGAAACAGGGAGTATGTGATGGACTAAAGACATTTTCTGCAGTTGCACTGCTTCTTGGATGCCAGGTCTGCAAGGATTCAGAGCCACAATAGTTGATAAGATGAGATCATTCTCTAGTAATGGCCAGGCAGCATGGTCTTCACTCACTGGAGCTTTCTCAATTTCACGTAAATGATATGCAATGGAAACATATTGGAGACTACCAACAACCATACCTTCAATAAATCCTCTAAAAAAATTCATTTCCGTGGCTTCACTTTCTGTCAATTGAGCAACTGCATCAATATATTTTGTATTGCAGCCTAGGAGTATCTCAACATCTTTTTTCCTATGTATATGAATTTTAGAGCAAGACGTGTGTTTCGGCTCTACATTGTTCTTTATCATCATCATCAATGTAGTTAGTATCGCAAGAATCGCGATACGATTCGATGCGAGTTTCAAGCTGAATGATGCAAATCATACGTTGAATCGTTTTACGCTATGTAGCGTTTTCTGAATTGCAAGTATCGCAAGTGAATCGCATGATTCATGAAATGAATCGTGTTTCTGCAATTCACGCCTAGCCAGTCGCTCACCAATCCAAATTTGGTCATGCTCGACCCAGTTCTGAAAAACCCTGAAACTTTGTTGTTTTTTCTGCAACTTTCTTAACCAAAGTGGACGGAATGGCCCAAAATCTTCTCCCTGTAATTACCCACTCATCATTTGATGAAAATCACTATGTGGATTTGTTCCATAGTGCGATCTCCGTCTTCCTCACAAACGCATGCTCAAGTGGAGCTTGCTGGCATCTTTATTTTTCTTCTTTTTCCATTGTTTTTAGGCTATGATTAGGGGATTTAAAATGGAGGGAAAGGAGTGGTCATTAATGGAATGGAATAGAAAGGTATAGAATAGAATGGCTAGAATGATGTCATCCCATTGTTTGGCAGTTTATAATATAAATGAGTGGAATAGAAGGGTGTATAAATTTGATTTTCCACTTTTATCCTTTTATTTTATAAAAGATGTATTTCATATGAGAGTTTAACACCCAAAAGTTAAGTGTCCCTCCTTGTCCCCCCAATTTGAGGGGTCTCTAAAGTTACTATTTGAGAAGGCTTAGGGGCTTTGATTGTCCCTTATCAACCATTCCCCTCCTTCCTTTTAAACCACTCCCAAACACTCATTTTCTCAATATGTCCCTTTCTTTCCTTGTCATTCCCTCCTCCAACTTCCTCCCAATCACACCCTTAATGTCTTTACAACTCTACCCCTCAAGCACCCCACCCAAGTGAGCTTTGCTTCAATTCAACACCAAGTGCTACGCAAGTTTTTCTCTTTTTTTTTCCCCTAATTTTTTTATTTGTTGTCTATTGCTGTCTAGCCTGTCCTCTCTAGTCTACAGTGTTAATAAATAGTTTATTTTTGTTTTGTGTGTTTTTTGACTAAACAAGTCTTTTCATTTTTAGATTTTTTTTACTAGGTGATGGAAAACATGTAAAGACACTTTTTTTTTTGTTTGCTTATTGTGATTTGTGATTATTATTATAACGTAAATTTTGATTTGTTTTAACATATATAATGCAATTTTGTTAGTTATACCATGAACTATTTGACTTTAAAATGTTAATATAGTTTGTTTTTATGTTTCTTTACTTAAACATAAAAAAAATACTTTAACATTTTTTTAATAATTAATCATGTATCTTGCGATTCGCGATACGATCTGATTCACGATTCGAAAAATTTCCGATTCACGATCCGTATCCCATTTTGATAACCATGATCATCATTACCAGAAGCTTTCTGGTATGCATGCAAAGTGGGTTGCATGTTTGGGAATCCATCACCAACTTTGGTGGGTACCGTGTCCCATAAGCTTTCTGCACACTGCAGGCAAGATTGGTGGGTAAGCATTACCCCTTTTGCATTCCCAGTAGCTCTATTGGTATGCACAAGGGCAGCAAAATCATCAAATGTGATTGGTTCACCCCTATTGTTCTATTTAGCAACATAAGACCCAACCGATGCCACCTGCAGTAGGCATGACCAAGTCCTTTCACTAACACCCCTTTTCCATCCTGACATTCCAGCATATGTAGAGTTTAGTAGAGTCTTGGGACCATAACATTCTCGATTACCATGACAATTGTGACCATCCACCATTCTCTCATCCTCAATCCACTTGGAATCAAGTAGAGTTGTGTGATGGGCCACGAAATATCATAGACTGCTGATGATCGGGCTAGGCGTGGTATCAATTCTTGGGACCCAATCCTTCCCATCATGAATATGAGCTCATCTGTCATGTTTTGACCATTTGGGCCCACATCTTCTTTCAAGGCATAGCTCCCCTCCCCATTATCTTTTATTGCGAATCAATCTTGGCCCAATTGTTTTGGGAAACCAGTTCCAAGTGCAACATTCCTTTTGCCCATATTGTTTTCATATATTCCCTTTTGGGCTTGGCCCATTAACCGTAAAACCTACTGGTCTTAAATCTCTGACCACACTTCCAAGCCTAGTAGCTCCAGCAAATGAATTAATACCTTAAACATCATCTCCACCCCGTTCTCGTGACCCTCCTTAATTGTGGTTGCAATCTTATTCTGGTCCATTAGGCTGAAAAACTGACCCAGTTCCTCAAGGGCACTACCCGATTCCCCTTTTTCTTCTTCATTTGTCCACCTACTAGAGAAATGTTGCATAGTGCCTTCTCCATTGCTACTGTATTGTCGAATTCCGTCCAAGGTTTCAGCGGCGCAGGGTGTTTTGGCAGTGAGGGCTGGGTTGTCACACACAGCAACCTCGTTCCCAGCGAAGCTCCTTTCCTCTTCATCTCCAGCGATAAAGACTCCTCTCCCCTTCTTGGTTTCCTATCAAGGAAGACTTGCCAGTCGTCCTCTCCGCCATGATTCTCGACGCTACTCGCGGCTTTGCCGTCGCTCGTGATTCTACCGACACTTGGGACTTTGCCACTGCTCGCTATTCCTCTGTTGGTATTTCGTGCTTTGTCATTTGGAGGAGTGCGGCTTTGGCGGGTCTGGTGGTGGATGTCAACCTCCAACCCAAAGTCCCCCGCTCCTTTGCCTTCTTGCATTCTCTTCCTTGTCATGCAATGAGTAGCGTGATGTCCATGTTCGATGGTCGCCCTTGATTTCTTTCCCTCTGACGTGATGCCAAGGTGGCCTATAGTCCCGAGGAAAGTCAGGTGGCCTGCTCCCCCTAGAAGGCTTGTCTCGATGTCGCGAAGGACTTCCCTAAGTATGAGGGAAGTATTGCCTGAGATCAAAATTCACGACACTATTTGTGAAGAGGAGAGATTTGTGATTCCCTCACCCTTCCGGTACCCCCATTCCTCCTGCTTCACCCGGTGTTGAGTCCTCCTCGATGGCGTCCTCTCTCGAGGACGAGCTTGCCTCTGATCCCTGAAACACCATATCAACACCTCACACTTCCTCTCCAAGATCTTCATCCTAGCTTCCATGGCAGCTTCAACAGAAGGCCCCACAACTCCAGGAAAGGAGCTCTGATGCCAAATGATAGAAACCACAAAGAATAACCAGAAAAATGAAAGAAGAAACTGATATTTCACTAAAGAGAAAAAAAGGGTAAACAGAATGCAGAACGAGGAGAAAGCCTGGACACTATAGCAATCCAACTCTCTCAAAGCCTAAGCCAAAATTCAGCCTAACCAACTTTCCCTATTTCCTTCCCTTATATACTATTCATATCAACATGCACATATGCTGTTACAGCCCTTACCCCACAAATATTCTGTTACAATCCTCACACAGCACACTTACACTCCATGCACACAGCACACACACATCACAGCTCACACTTCTAACACTTTCTTTTCGTTTCTTTTTTTCCCACTCATACTTCAGTAATTACAATTAGGGCCCATTGTGCTTGGGCCAATTCCCTTGGTTTGTAACACATTCCCTCTGCTGACAGTCCCCTACACCTTTGTCGACGCTTGGCTGTCCTCCCACGCGCCGCTGTTCGAGGTGGAAATCACCCCACTGAGACCCCTCCCACTTCAGGGCCTCATGATTCTAATCACTGCTGTCTTGTTCGCACCAAGAAACGATGCACGGATATCCCTTTCAACCATGATCACGATCCTTCTTCCGATCGAGACAATCGTTCAACTTCTTCAGCTCCTCTGTGATGGATGCGATCAACTTTCACCAATGGTCGTCTCCCAACTGCTTCTGGATCGCCATCAGTGTTGTCAATGATTCCATCTTCTTTTCCATCTTTGCAGCCTCCATGGAAGCTTTTCCCAGGATGAGACTAATACCAATATTAGGACTAAAACTGAATGACACTTTATTGTTGAAAACCCTAAGTAATAGCCAAGAATCCCTAAGGAATGATACAAGTATGAACATAGGAGAGTATAGAGTCTCCAATCTCTCTAAAACTCAATTACAAATGATCAAAGACACTCTATCTAATCCCTATTTTCTTTATTTACAGTCAACTAATCCCTTAACTAACTAACTAATGGATCCTAACATAAAAGAACCATGGTAAAAATGTAAAATGAGCTAAGATGAAAAAAACTCGTGTGTTATATCTCTTGAGCTGATATGAGTAAGATATCTGTAAAGAATGAAGATGAAGGAATAGGAAGAAAATGCAGAACAAGGAGGATAGTTTCCTGAGCTTTTGATAGGCTCAAGTTTCTCCCAATGTAGCACTTCGAGAGGCCACCACCGTTCCTAAGACCTTTCCTCTAATTTCCTAAATAATACTCTCACTCCCCCCTCTCCTACAAATACGCCTCCTCTAAGAGGATCCCACAAGACCCTCACTTCCCTCTAATTTCTTTTTGCCAACTCACTAGTTGGTTAAACATGAGTAAACCCCTTATTCTCTCTCATCTCACATACTAATTTCAACCAATGGCTAGTCAGTCTATAATTGCCTAGGCACCTCCCCTAAAACCTCCACCTTGTCCTCAAGGTGAAATTCATTAGTTCAATCACCGATTATGGCTGGCTTAATATTGAGCACCGGGTTTGGCTAGCCATAGCAGGCTAGCAGCTCTACAAGCATCCTCAACAAAAGAAAACCCAAGAAGCAAGTGAGATTGATCTATATGTAGCAATGCAGGTAATGAAGCTTTGCAAAGAACTTGGCATGTAAAAGCGTCTAACAATTTAGAAAGCAAAACAATATTGCTGAACAAGAAGACTTCATGCTGGGTCCCAACTCCCAAATCTTGAAAAAGAAGGAATTAAACTTGCAAAGCAGTCATGTCCTCCTAGGTCCCAAAGATCTTATTCGAGTCCAATCACAGTAGCACTGCTATTTTCGAAACCCTTTCCCTAAAACTTGACAAATGCAGTAGCAGTAGAATTGACAAAAATGCATTCAAGGGTTTGTGATACCTCGTCTTGAAAGTTCTGTCCCTTTATTTAGTATCCCAAATTTGAAGGGTCATATGATAGTTTCGATGCATACAAATTCTTAAAGGCCAGACTTCCAAAGCTTATTATCTCTCCGAAGCATTCTCAATCCCTCGAATTTCCCCACCAACCACAAGGCTAGCCTTAGTTCCACATGAATTAACATAATCTTCATTGGGACTAACAGTCCGATGCATATGAGAATGGGACACAATTAAACAGTGCTAGTCCATAAGCTCCATCTCGAATAAAGAACCTAGCTTATTGCTTTTGGCAGTTGTAAGCTATCGAAACAAGGCAGAAAACAAGGCTTTTGAACAACCCCGTGAAAACATTTCCTGTCCAACCCACAACCTGACTCTTCCTCATAACATTTTAAAACCTTCTTTTTATAGAAACTATTTCAGGCTTGGCCTGTTTGATTCAAAATAGGGTTAGTGGTTCTGAGATCAAAAGTTTCACCAAACATACATGGGCCTAGCCCATTCAGATAACAAAGGGGTTCCCTTGCCAAAATTTCACTTTTGCCCTCACTTCCATTTCTCGCAGATTCGCCCAGCTTCCGACAAAGGGTGATGGTGCTGCCGTTTCTTTCTTCCGCACCTCCAATCAATTCTCCCCCAAAGGCAGGTCACCGGTTGCTGCACACGAGCTTGGGTTGGACGATTTGATGATGCGAGTTAGATCATCATGCACAAGGACCCCATCTTGAGTGTAACCCTTGTCTCTTCTATCTCTACCGATGAAGACCTTGAATCTGATGGTTCAGGTGGCGGCTGCGAACCTACCAACATGCGTGAAACCTGAATTTCCATTGCAGTCACAAGCAACTCCCTCTGCTTCTTCCTTCTTGCTTTGGCAGCAACTGCTATGATAACTATCAACATGGCCTCTAGTTCTAGTGGTTTGGGTGGTGAGAGCTTGATCAACATGCTCAAGAGCTCGAGATTAGTCGCAGCTCGCTTTGCTTTCTTCTTCGGTGACTTTAGTTCTAATGGCTTGGTGTTGATGGTGGTGCATGGGGTTTCGGCAGCTACGGCAACTTCATCTGCTAGAGCTTGGCTGGTTTTCTCTCCTCCCCATCAGCTATGAGCTCTTTTCCCTTTGCTGTCGGGCTTGACACTACGGTATACTCTTTGAAAGTGCTCCTAGAAAATGCTTAGCTCCTTCATTTGTAGGTACCCTCATCCCTTGATGTCTGAGAATCTCGTTCAGCCATCTCAGCCTCACTAACTCCTCAAAATGTTCTTTTTTCTCTGCATTGTTGTGAAGCACGAGGTAAACTACCTTCTCAATCCTCGAATCACCCTTAGCAATGCTAATGCTTTGATCTATTACCCCAAAATTTCCCCACCACCTTCATCTTTTTCCCCTTTGATCTCTACATTGATCTCCTCAGTCTCTAGCTTTTCCAACAAAAGGTCAGTATCCACCTCCACCTTGTGTGACATTCTCCCTCAGATTATCTATTTGTTCTTCATCATCTTCTTCCTCCTCCTTATTCTGCATACTTTAATAAAAGACACAAACATTAGGAGGCCAACCTTCCATGGAGGGTCTCCTTCTTCTCCTACACTACCTAGCTTCGTTACTCTCCCAGATAGGTAGTCGATATTGCCGGGGATACCTTTTCTTCATCAACTTTTTTATTTTCTTTAGATCATGCTTTATCCTCTAAATTCCCTCCTTCATCTACAAGTCGACCTCATGGCATATAGTTTCCAACACAGGGCGGGCTCACGAGAATGGGAGCTCTAATACTAGTTGGAAGAACCATGTTAAAATGGGCTAAGAGATGAATAAAACTTGTGTGTTATCTATGTCTTGACGTAATACCAATGGAATATCGATCAAGAATCAAGATGAAGGAACGAAAAAAAAATGCAGAAAAACAAAGATAGTTTCCTAACCTTTCAAGAGGCTTAAGTCTCTCCCAATGTAGTATTTTGTGATGCAACCACTCTCCAAGGCCTTTCCTCTAATTTCCTGGCTAATGCTCTCACTCCAATCCTCTCCTACAAATATCCCTCATCTAACGGAATCCCACAAGATCCTCACCTACTTTCTTTTTGCCAACTCAGCAGTTGGTTATACATGTTGAAAATAAGAATAATTATTATTATTAATGTACCTATAGGATGCATTTATACAGAAACTAGGTATCCATAGGAAATTGTTGCTCTCATTTATTGTAAATAATGATTATAGTTGCTAATGATTGTATATAAATAGGCTGCTACCAATGTAATACAAGTAAGATATTTTCAGCATATATCCTCATGTCTCAAACATTTTTTTCCCTCTAAAACTCTCTATCCTTTACTCTCAAGTATACATAGTGAGCCCCTTATTCTCTCTCATCTCCCATACTCACTAATTACAACCAAGGTCTAGCCTATAATTGTCTTGGTACCTAACATCTTATTTCACTAGTTTAACTCATTGCTAATTGAATGCATCAAGCCATAGTAAACAGTACTCTCTAAAACATTTTTACTGTATGCAACCTTAAATTATAGATGTT
Organism: Dalbergia cochinchinensis; assembly: GCA_031216125.1. Classification (NCBI taxonomy): domain Eukaryota; kingdom Viridiplantae; phylum Streptophyta; class Magnoliopsida; order Fabales; family Fabaceae; genus Dalbergia; species Dalbergia cochinchinensis. The sequence goes on from CM062372.1 coordinate 41,787,155, forward strand.
ACCATCAAAGCACTACAATGAGAAGAAAACTGCAAAGATTGTATTCAGATTACAAGAAAGAAAAAGGTAAGGCCAAAAAAAAAGAAAAAAAACATAAAACTAAGTTGCATACCTATCAACCCCAAATTTTCCATACTTGCCTTCAATGTATTCATTTATTCTTTCTTTGCTCATTTTTGAGGGCCTCACAAACCTGTTAAAGGAACAATGGAAAAGTAAAATGTAAGAAAACAGTGAATCTGGAAAATGACAATCCTCACATGCACGTTTTATTTTTCAAATTCACAAGATATTACTCAAGAAGTCAAAAACATAATAATCTCAAAAAGAAAACGCTTGCCAACCAAAAAACTTGTCAGAATTCCATATACCAGAATAGTGTGGCAAAATGTGGAATGGAACTTCTATCCCTCTAGAGTTTGTTTTTTCTGGCAAACAATTTTGGCTGTGTACCATCAATAATCTCAAATATGTTGCAAGGCTCACAAGCCAACTGTTGGATTAAGGGTTCAAATCTTTAGAGCCTACCATTTCATTCAATGGTTAAACTATTTCCAACAGAATTTGTAATATTGAGATAATGCCTACATATAACTAGAAGTTGTCATTCTAATCATTGCTATTTTGAAAGAAAGGCAATTCAACATGTTATTCGCTAAACATATCCCTTTAAAAAAATTTAATTCTAGAACTATAGAACATACCAAAAAAAAAATATGTATGCACAATAAGGATAAAAATAAAAAAAAAAACAGAGATAAACAGAATATCTCAGGCAATCACAGAAAATTACTTCTGTCAGACATGCTATTAAGTGGCAGATCAAAACCTGTGGAAAATGTCTTCAACTTGCATTGTTTTTGCACTAATCATTAGAACCGGAAACTCAAGGATCTCAACCCTACCCTCTAAATCAAGCACAAGGAAAAAGTCTAAATTCTGAGAGCGTAATTTGTATAACTCAGCAGCATTCACTTGAAGCTCTCTGGAGCAATCATGATTGAACCTCTCAAGGTGGACAGGATCATCCATCTGCAAAAGTGCAAATTTAGAGAAACAAAAAACAACATCAGCAACACTACACATATATTACTCACATGTAAAAGTTATGACAACAGTACAAAGCCGAGATAGAATGATGTTGCAGCACATGGTTGGACACGTGAGGGTTGTTAATTACAAAAATTCCAAACCTACTGAGATTCGTAAATCTAACTGAAAAATCAAACAAGTATGACACACAGGTCAGCGTGATGTGTGCTCAGAACAAAGTGATTCCTCTGGCAATGTTCATAAAATATATGTGTTAGGAAGGTGGTGAGTATCTAAGCAACAGAGTCAAGACATTCTTTACTATTAAAAAATTGAAACTAGTATCACCCACAGACCAGGACGGCCAAAACACCCGGAATGGTAAAAACTCTGAATTTGGATTCAACAAAGGTTGGCCACAAACAATAATGATGTTCAACCTGATGGGTCATCGGGAAGTTGATACCTTGGTGCACCTTCCCTGCGTGTGATATAAGCACATGGGTTTCCAGCGAATTTGAGGCTCGTGAGAAGATGGGGTTCGGGGGGTGGAGAGGGAGGCGGAGAGGGTGAAGGAGTGCATTGGAGGGAGGGAGAGAATGTTGGGGTTGGGGAAATTGTTAAGAGGTGAGGGGAATGAAACCCATCGATTACGAAGTGACAAAATCCTCAACAAAGAAGTTCTAAGAAGAGCCATTACTGTCACTACTTTGAGGAGCTCAATCTAGTGGACTGTGATGAGTTATTGCTACAAGGATTTTAAGCCTCCGTGCAACTCGCGTGCTGTTCCCCCTTTTTTTTTTTCAAAGGCTTCCCACGCCACTCCATTTTTTTTTTTTTTCTGGTGATATGCTACGCCTTATTCATGGTTATATCTTCATAAGTACCAAAAAAAATAGTTACATCTTCGGTAAGTTTTGTTATTTATACTCATTATATAACACCTTGAAATTTATTTTAAAAATTTATTTAAATTTTATTAGTTATAATTTCACAATTCTGATAGAATTAGTTGAGATAAAAACAACTTGATGATGACAAACCAAAAAAAAAAGTGTGAATAGTACCGCTATGGGCCTCGTAAGCCCGTTGGGATCACCAAAGTCGTAGAATTTGGCTCAGAACAGCCCGAACTGAGAAAATGTAATATTTAGGTTGAAAAGGAAATGTGAGATTTAGGTTGAAAAGGATTAATAATGGAAATGTTAGATCCGGAATAAAATTTCTGGATACTATATATTTTACGAATATAGTATTTTACCCGTTCGGTTAAATTACGATGTGTAATTTCTCACATTGTATGGTAAATACAATACAAGGTGGACACCTAGTAAGACAAGTGTGTGGCTTGTAAGAAACCACATCATTGTCTCTGCCCAAAATTGCATACATTTAACTTGAAGAATAATTATTTTATCAAACTCATTTATTACACAATTAGTACAAATGTTACAAGACAACATTTTAACAAATTTCTCTTGAAAATTTTGGGCCAAAGCACCCCATTTCCAGCCTATTGCACCTTCTTCTTCAAACCCTCATATGAACTATAGCCAAGAACATCAAGCTTCACCCAAAATCCCATAACCAAAATCACAACCTAAATATTGTGTCTCATAAACTTACGATCAATTTCTCATCACAAAATCCTTACCTCACCATAGCATTAAATTAGCTATTATTTTCAGTGTTGTTAGAGGATTAGATCAAGAAATTGGTGGAGAATCCTTGAGAAAAGTCTAAGCTTCAAAGAGCCAAGTAGGACTTATTTTATGCATTTTTCTTTCAAATTTCTCTCTGACATTTTTGATGCATTGGGCTCAAAATTTTTAGTTTTATTGGTTGATAATATATGAATATTGATATATGAATTTTGGTAGAAAGTTTGAATGATGTTAGGAAATCCTTTTTGCTAAAACTTGTTGGGATTCATGCTGCTGGAAATCCTAGTTTCAGCAAACAAGCGAAATATTTTGATTTTTCTCACTAATTTAGAGATATGATCTTGAGCCAAAATTTTTATGTGATAAAACCAACATATGAAAGTGTTTCTATAAATTTTCCTGAGTCATGAAAATCATTTTTACTATTTTTAAAAACTTGAAAACCAAACAGGTCAAGGTTGCTTCCTACACAATCCAATTTGTAGCACTGAATTTATCTAATTTTTCTACTCTAACAAATGAATGAATTTCGAGCTGAAATTTTTATAGTATATTAAGAACATCTTGAAGTCCAACCCTAATTTTTTTATACAAATTTAGGTGTTCATTTGATAGAGTATAAAAATTGAGACATTTTACTATTGACTGAAATAAGGTTATTTCTGACTTTCAAAATTGTGGGATTTTATTAATACTGCTAGAATCTTGTTTATGCCTTGAAATTTTTACAGGGTCTTTTAATATCTTTGAAAAATAGTTTTACTTTGTTTCTATGATGTTTAACAATTTAGCCATAAGCTTATAGGTGACTGAAATTCTAGCAACATGGTGAATTAGTTGAACAGGTGATGAAAGATATATAAGTTGATCTCATTCATGATATATGTACTTATTGATGATGGTATGCATATACCATGGTGAATGTCTAAGACTGAAAGTATTGATGGATGCTCTATGAGCTAAAGTGAAGATAATGAACAATATGTGTGCATATATAATTAAGATGCATACATAAGTGAAATGCACATATGAGTATGATTCTTATATATGACTATTAATTCTAACACCCTAATATTTGACCTAATACGCCTATGACGCATTCAAGTTAATTATTAGTTATTACTCTTTTGTTTCAGTCCTTAACTTTAAAATGGTTAAAATTCTTAGTGAAAAAATGGGTAAACTTTTTTTTTGAATCTTAAAATGAAAACGTGAGCTGCACATACTCAAATAAACTACGTCATACGTCGCGCATACATGTGGAAAGGAATTTAAAGCGCATCATAGATAGACATGGATTATAAATAAACACAAAGCCACAAGCAAAACACATCATCATAGATTTATATGTCAAAGCAATAGATGTTCCTCTTTACACATCATCATATATAAATATAATAAGTTGCATCATACCCACCATTAAAGGTTGGGATAGTATAGTCATCCATAATAGTTATGAAAATAAAAACTAAATACAACTAGCCAAAACCCCTCCTCCCTGCTACTCCTACTGAGGTGCGCCTAAGTAGATAACATCTAATAATGAAAAAGCAAAAGAAGGCTATCATCTCCATAGAAAATGCATAGACGCTCTGCGAGGTTCGCTGCTGTCACCTACTATTGTCACTCCTGGGAGGGAGGCACGTAACCAATTCACTAGGCCAACTCGTTAGGTGTGGCTAGATGATGACCAGGACGGACGTGGGCACCTCGGCGTGGTCGGGTGGCTCCCTTAGCTCCTCTTAAGGGCTGAGTCACGGTGGCTTCACTACTGCCTCCTATCTCCATGGGGACGGTAGATGCGGAACTATCTAAAGAACACTTGTAACGCCCCGATTTTTCTGTCTGAGAGAAAATAACCAAAATACCCCTGAGGTCATTTTCTGCCCAGAATTCGAGGATAACCAGCCCGACAGTCCTCAAAGGGTCAACTCAATGTTTGAAGGGGATTGGATGGTCCTTGAGTGATTTCGGAAACGAAAATCGTGTTTTTGCAGTTTCGGGTTAAAATAACTAAAATACCCCTATAGCGTTTTTATGCGAGTAAAGGTGCCGTTCGAGCCCCAAACTTTCCCCAAAGGTTTAAAATGACATTTTCATGTGTTTAAAAGTATCTGTTTAGGTCCCGGTGGTCCTGGGCAGTTTTTGTGCGAAATTACAATTTTGCCCCTGCCATAGTGTCATTTGAGCTTAATGATGTAATTAAGTAAACCTAAGCAATATTAGGCTCTAATTAAAGATTAATTAATTTCCATAATTAATCTAGAGTCAAAATAAGTCATTAAAATTAATTAGAACCTAAGATTGCTTAGATTAAACTCAAACCCCTTTTTCTTTTTAAAAAACTCAAGTTTCCAAAACATAGAATCTTGAATAGTATTTTCACTATTCACTCTCCATACTCCAAGAAGCCTAGGTAGAGTAGGATTTTGACCCCACTAATGGGCAAAAATGCTCACTAATCATGCCTTAAAATAGCCTTGATTACCTATCCTTTTACTTACACATTTACGTATAAGTTCCTAATCCTGAGCCTAATCAAAGCTACACCTAAACACACCTCTAAACCACAATTAAATGAAAGATTTTCCTCCCCTTGGATTCCCAAAAAGTGGAGCCACCTCACCCCCTCTTGCATCACAAATTTGTTCACTTACACACTCAAAGAAGCATGTCACACCATGCCTTACACCTTATCTTGAAATGACATAACCAAAAGATATTTTCCTCCCTCCTACCTCCCCTAAAAATGGCGTCACTTCTCCCCCCATTCTCACCCCTCATGTTTCATTTCTCTATAAATAGCATGCTTGGATGAACTTGAATCACTTTTGGTTCATTTAAAAAGTTAAGTTTTCAAGAGCACCTTAAAGCTTTTCTTTTTCTCTCAAGTTCAAGAGTTCCTCTTCTTCAACTTCTTCATCTTCTTCACTCGTCTCAACCTCCAATCACTTGGTAGGGATTCTATTTTAAGTGTTTCATTTATTAAAAGTTCTTATTTAGTTATGTGCTTTATGATTTCTCTTGAATCTTTTAGAACTTCTTTCTTCCTCTTTGTTTTCTTTTCTTTTCGGCCAAGGGCCTTAAGAGGTTTGGAAATGGGAGCTTGATGATGAGGATTTCATAATGATGTTCATCATTTGAGGAACCTCTAAAGCTTGAAACTTGGTCTTGATTTCAACACATTTTGAGTACTCCTTTGCTTTCTTTAAACATAGTTTTTGGTTTTTCCTTTTCTTTTCATGCTCTAGATTCGGTTTTCATTCCTTTTTCCTTGATCCTAGTTTTGATTTTAAAGGCTTATGTTAGATGGGAAATGACTCAAGGATGAGAGCACATGATGTTGGTGTTGATGTATCATCAAGATCATGGCCTCTAGAGTTTCAAACTTTCATCTTTTCTCCTTCATGGTTTCGCCCATGGTTTCCTTTTCTTTGATATTTTGGTTTTGTCACCAAAGACATGGTGAGATGGTTTCTAAAACTCAAAGCTTAGTTTCCTGACTTGCATTTTTTGTTCTTTAAATAATATTAATGTTTAACTTGTTTCTTTTAATCCATTCCTTAAGCTTGATGATAAAGTTCACACCATATGGTTTCTTTGTAAGCCTTGGTACAAGAACTCTAAAGCTTGCTTTACCTTGCTATGATAAGTTTGGGTTAACGTTTAAGTTCCTTTAAAGTCTTGTAAGAGCTCTAGTAAAGATGTAAACATGAACTTGCATATTTACTTTCCTTACCTAGCATATTTATTTTTGAGCTAATCACTTAAAACGTAAAGATTAAAACAAGAGTTACATTCTCATATCACCTAACGATTAATCTCAAAGCTTACCTATTTCGGCCTTAAAGTCGATTGTTGTGGAGTCTAGAGCACTAAAATAAAGAACCGGACTTGCATTCATATTTATACTTCAAATCATCACTTAAATCCTAAAAGATAAAATGAACTTGCATATTTACTTTCAAGTTTTGCATATTTATTTTCAAGTCTTGCATATTTATATTCCTAGCACCTCATGTTTATGTTTCAAGTTCTTGCATCTCATATTTACTTTGAAGCTCTCACTTTACTTTATAATGAAGAATAAAATGGAATGCATAGCATGTTTACCTTTTGTCATCATTTAAAGATCCTAGAGCTCAACGACTTGTCCTTTTGTCTTAAGACAAGTTTGGTTATAGAAGCATTCCCACGAATGCACAATTCGGCCATGTGATGATGATAAGCTTGGTGTGAGTTTCATCTAGTCACAAGTGCCCATAATCTATGTCTTAGGATTTTCTTAAGCATAAGAGAACTCAAAGAATATTTCAAGTATGATTTTACGTTTTAAATTTCAATCTTGGGCTAACTCAAATGGTTGCTGCCCTTGTTTAGTTTGTGAAGATTTTAATGAAATAAGTTGGTTTTCAAAGAGTTTTAGAAGTCCTAAAATGATTCCAAGAGAAACTAGTAACTTATATGTCTTGAAAATGTAAGATTATGTGTTTCTTGGGAACTATGCTTTTCGATTTTTCCATGGTATGGTTGCTGCTGTATGATGATGTTTTGACATGTTAGAATGTGTAAAAATTATATATGTTGAGGTAGGAGCCTTTCTATGCATGTTAGGAAAGAAACAAGTCTTACAGAAAAATCGTAAAATTGAGTTTTAGCATAGTTTTGACTCATTTATTTTTAGCCACTGCCAAAACTGTTTTAATAGGATAACATTCAGTTTAGGATTGATTAATCATGAAAAACTTGGTAACATTTGATGTAGGATTGATTTTTAGCGCCTATAGAGAAACTAGTAACTAGAAAACCGTAAAAGTACAATTCTAGATCACTTAGATTATTTAATTTTTAGTTTCTGTCCAGCAACCTTGTAATGTAGTAAACATGGTTTATAATTAGTTCATAGGCATAGGAATGCCCCATAATTGGTTTAGGTTTGATTTATAGTGCCTTAGGCGAAAATGAAATGTAGAAAGGGTCTAAAACGTAGTTTCTAGAACCCCCGTAATTATAAGATATAATTTCTGCCCTCAAGACATGATGCTGTCCAGATTCATTGACAAACATAAATATTAGTAAGAATCTTTAGTTGTGAATCCTTGGGTGCATAAAAGATTAATAGCAGATATTAGAATAATTATACCTCGAGTTTAAGCCCCATGAGGGTCAAAGCATAGGACACTCTAGGTTTAAGAGCATAATAAACTTTAGTACTTCATGTGGGTGCATGATTTTATTATGAAAATTTATGATGACTGTGATGCTCATGATTATGTATATATATGAATGTGGCATAAAGCAAATTTGGAAGAAATTCGATGTGCCGTGGTTATGCTGCTGAATTTCTGACAAATTTGAGGAACTTAGAAAGTTTTCAAAAAGATATGAGTTTTAAATGTGACATAGTACTGTGAGAACGCGTTCTGGGGGATAGTGATACGTAACGTCCCAGAAACAAATCCTTGGGGGGACGACGATACCTAACACCCTGAAAAGGACAATATTCACTATGTACTTGATACTGGTGTGACATGTTCTGTTATGATTATTATTATTATTATGATACGCTTATCAGATGATAAGTAAGAACTAGTGATAACTAGTTAAGGTATGAGCTCATTAGCTGTGACACATTCTGGGTGACACCGGTTTAGCCGAGCACCCCCAGATCGATTGTCTTTTTAGGGTGATCCCTATGTTACAGTACGATGCTTTGAATGTCACACAGTTACAGAAAGAGAAATGCTTTTACATGAGAAGTATATGCCACTTTATGCCACCTGTATGATGTTGATAGCTCTATAACTGTTTAAATTGATTCTGTCTGCTGCATCTTCATGCATTCATGCTTTATTATGTTGCATCCATGACATTAAGACTCATCCAGAAGGAACGGACCTTAAATAATTAAGTTTAAAACCTAATCAGTGAATTTTATGCATGCTCAACTTTTTCAAAGAAACCCAAGGTTCCTGAGGACGTAGATGATGACACCTAGATAGGAAGTTGCCCTATTGAGATTCTTTAATAAGATTCTCACTCCCTCTATCTCTTCTTTCCGTCACATCTTTAGATGGCGACGTTCGTGGTTTTTGTGGATTCCCCGACGTGGGAAGTGCAGCATGATCCAAAGCATGGATCATACCATTTTGAGGGTCGATGCACTGTTCGTGTCTTCATGTTTGTTAGACGACCCTTCGCCCATCCTGTACATACTCATCGCTTCTCCCCGATAGCACCATATGGCGACGACGATCGAGTTTTTGAGCGTGCCCGCACACATAACGAAAGGGTGCTCCGTATGCACACCACCGCCACGGTCATGTGCGACTACCCCGACTATGTGTCACGTACATACTTCTCGGAGACCGATCCATCAGAGGACCTGCCTACCCACTTCTATAGCGAGAGCTCTGCTCCCACTCCACCACTGATGGGAAAGGGCAGCGAGGAGATTGTCACTCAGCCGAGGCTGGCTCGAGGGCAGTCCATGCGCCCTCGTCGAGGAGCTCATGTCCAGCCACAATGAGTGCCCACTCCAAATGTGCTTTGTCCTTGGGTTGGATATATCCTACCCTTTCCAGGATCCCAACAGTAGCGGCTCGTGGTAGAGATAGTGCACACACTACATAGATGAGGATAAACCTTCTTTTGTTTAGAGGTTATCCATTCTAGATACACTTGGGTTCGGGATTTTTTTGTTTCGCTTTCCATTGTATTTTCCTTTCCATTGTACTTCCTTTCAGTTGTATTTGCTCTGTGTTGTACCAAACTAAGTCTCATTTTTCTTGAGTGGGCATATTATATATCTATATATGTGGTTTGTTTTATCATGTCGTGCAATTACATGTTTTATGATCAAATGTTCATGAGGTGTTTATTTGGATTTGTGTTTTATTTCCTTTACACTTCATTGTTCATCGTGTTGTGCAACTCTCACTTTGCTTTTACATTTTTTTAAAAAAATTTACCTGTATTTTCCGCTAAGTATTTTAAAATAAAGAGGAAACTATGACGTAATAGACTAATGATTAACCTAAATATGTTCTAGAGTATTGGGTTAAAAATTAGGATGTTACAACGCTGGGTAGCAGAATCCTTGAACAATGGCTCTATTGGGTGATCAAGGAATGTAGTCGGGGTAATCGCAAATAGCCAAAGCAGCAGGATGAGTACGGCAGGTCTGCTCCCTACACGGATGAGCACGCTCAAAAATGAGGTCATCGATGAACGGAGAGGCGGGAGAAAATCTGAAGCTAGAGACTGAGTGTGCAAAAGAATGCTCCGTGAACACAAAAAGGCGCACGGCACAACAACCCATGAAATGGTACAACTGGTGAGTGGTGTTAAAGTATAACTTTTAGGTATGAGCATCAACAAAGATCATGAATGAAGCCATCCTCCTCTGAAGACGAGATGGAAAGAAAGAAAAAGAGGATGAGAAACTTGTACAAGAATCTCAGTAGGGTTCTTGGCTCCTAACTAGTGTCATCCCCTACATCCTCAGGAATCTCGAGTTTCATTATGAAATAGTGGGCATAAATGTAGTTCATTTATTAAGTTCTAAATACCATTAACTGAGGCTTATTTCTTTTAACATGAGTTTGAATGTCATGAATGCATCATACCATATCATGAAATGCAGTGTCAATAGCAGATGCATCATATTATAAGCAATTATGTGTAAAATAATTAATGACATAAGGAACATAAATAGCATGGAATGATCCCTTAATTTTTATTTTTTAGGTGACTTAAATTTCTCTTTTTTCTCTGTGGGGGCCACCCTAATATTCTCTTCTCTTGAGAGTTCTAGATTATGAGCTCATACCTAACTAATCATCGCTAGTCTGCACTTATCCTCTTGATAAGCAAATTCCCAACTCCCAAAATGCGGGTTAGATGGCATTGGATCACTTTCAACTAGGCCCGACCCATTACAAAAAGGCCACCTCCTTGGATCACCTTACGCCAGGCCCGGCTTGTTACAGAATGATCATTTTCGAGTATTTTATGTCACCTTTAGTCTTAGCATGTTATCTAAAGATGCAAACATGAGCACATAGTCACATCATCACAATTTATCAATTAACATTTCATGCTCATGAAACACCTTAACTATGCATTTCAAATATCTCAACCATAATTGCAGTAATTCACATAAGCATGCCATTGTTAACATCTTATTGAAAGTAAACGTGCTCCTATCCAGTATGCTGGAATCAAGGACCGGACTCAACTAATGCATATGCTATGTTCAACAAGGTATACAATGTACTGAAGATCATCACGGATATCATTCACATTTTCATACTCAAGTTATCGGTAATTACTAATTAGCCCTTAAACGGGTCAAAACTACTAATTGGTTTAACCTAACATTAGTAATTATTCTTCTATACATCTAAGAGATTAATTATAATGATTCCCACTAATTTTTAACCTCATGAACACTACCAAGCAATGCTGTACAATTAGGGCAGCACTTAGAAGTAAACAGTTTCGGGATTCTAGAAGTTGCGTCTTTAACCCTTTCTAGTTACCGGTTTTTCTTACAATGCTAAAATTAACTCCTACACTAATTATTAGTGATTCTCACACATATACTAAGTGTCAAACATCTTTTTTCAGAATCGATACTTGCTGAAACAGAATCCATAATTCAATCTTTAAGAGCTCTAGAAATCACATTTTTAATCCTTTCTAGTTACTAGTTTTTCCCCAAGTGCTAAAAATAATTATTACACTAATTATTAGCAAATTTTACACAATTAAAGAATCCCAAATAGCAACATATAGAATCAAAACAGTTCAGCTAGTAGCCCAAATTCAAATTGCTAGAAGCTTTCAAAATTGCAATTTTACATATTTCTAGTTACTAGTTTTGCCTAAAGTGCCAAGAATGATTTTTACAACAATTAATAGTAATTTTCACACCTCTAAACCATTCCAAACAGCATGTTATAGATTTAAAAGGATCAAATTAGTAGCTATAATTTTAACTTCTAATAGCATAAAAAATTACAATATTAATCATTTCTTGTAACTAGTTTTCCCCTAAATTTATTCTAAGTCAATCAAAACAGTCAAAACTAATTTATCCCTTTGAAAATATGATTATTAACCCTTAGGGCAGTAGCAAAAACAAAGATTTCATTAATAAGGTTTTGTCTACAACAATCATATTTTTAATGCCTCTAGAGTTTCCAATTCTTTCAAAAATTACAAGGCATAAGTTTTGAACCTTAAGTCAAAATAAAACCCATTCTAAGACAAACACTTTGTCATGGCCGAAAATATATTCAAGAGAAATAACCATGACCAAAATTTCTATTTAAGATACAAGGGCAAGTCTTTGAGCTCTAAAGGTTTAGGTGATGACAAGAAAATAAACATGATATACAACCTCATTTTAGTCTTTGTCATTATAAGGTGATGACTTAGGAATGTAAATATAATGAGAAAGACTTGGTATATAAATATAGGAATGCAAGTTTATTTTTAAGTTTTTAAACTTTAGGTGATAACTTGAAATTCAAACATGGAAATGCAAGTCCATTTCTTTAGTCTTCAAGATTTAAGATGATGACTTGAAAACAAACATGATGCGCAAGGCATTGAAACATGAACATGAAATGCAAGAACTTGAAATATAAACATGATGCAAATCTATTTTTATATCTTACTAGAGCCGATTTCAAGACTTTTAAAGAATGATACTTCCAACCCCATTTAATATTAACAAATGGAAGTGAGCTTTGGAGTTTCTCATCATCATGGTTCCAAGAACCTAATTTCTTAGACTCACTATCAAGGTCAAAGGAAAACCAACATAGAGAACCAAGTACCATTGTACTTGTTATAAACCATTTGAAAACTGAAAATGAAGCCTTGAGCTTTAGAGGTCACAAATATTATGACTTTACCAAAAATCATCTAGGAACCTTCATCATCAAGCCATTGTCTTGAGCATCAAAGAAAGGATATTTCAAAGAACCAACAATATTATACATTTCTCATTTTCTTAAAACCAAAAATGAACAAAACCTTAGGCTTTAGAAGTCAAGCACATGGTGATATTAAGACCACCATCAAGATCTCTCATCATTAAGCCATGGTTTTTAACCATCCAACAATAACAAAAATCGAAAAGGATGAAGAAGGAAAGAGGAAAATTCAAACCGAAATGAAGAGAAAGAAAAGAGCAAAAATTTAACTAACCATCCATCATCAAAATCAAAAATAAGAGGAAAAATGAAAGAAGAAAACTTTTCCATTTGTTCCAACATCCAAATCAAAAATAAACCAAAGAAAACGAGAAGGAACTCAAAACAAATTCCCTACCAAAGATTGTTTTCTTGTAAGCAAGGAAAAAGCTTGATCTTTGCAAGGAAGCGAGAAGAATATATCTTCTCTTGGAGCACCACTATGATTCGACCAAGTAAGGAAGAGAAAGGAAGAAGGATTTTTCTTGAGTTTTTGAGCTTGGAGATGGAAATGTTATGTGTTTTAGGGAAGATCTATAGTGGTGGTGTGGTGGTTTGAGGTTGAGAGGTAATAGAGAGTGGTGGTTGTTAGTGGTGGAGGAGAAGAAAATGAGAGCTTGAGTTGAGAGGATTTCAAGAGCCTTTTTTTGACACAAAAGCCTTGGCCAAAAGAGTGAGTGGTAAAAATGATAGTGTTTTCAAGTATTAGTGTATAAGGAAAATTAAAATATAAAGGTGAATTCTTGGGGGGTGACTGCAGCCTTCATAGCCCTTTGGGGGGGGGATTTTGTTTTTCATTTGGGTTAGGAGTTGTGTTTAGAGATAGGTTTGATTAGGCAATGGTTTAGGAATTGGTAATTAAGAGTTTGGAGTTGTAAGCATGTGTTTAAGGGCTTCAAGACATGATTAGAGTGTAGTCTTATACTCTTAGTTTGAATTAAACCCAATTAGTTTGAATTTCAAAATCCAACACAATTCCTAATTTTAAGAAAAAGGAGAGAGAAAACACTATTCATGCTTTGACTATTTCATGTCTTATGAGTTCCTTTGATTAAGAAAAGGGATTTAACTTTTTCTAAGCAATCTTAAGTCTCAATTAACTTCAATTAATTATTTTGACTCAAGATTGATGATTAAAATTAATTTATCTTTAATTAGAGCCTGATATTGCATGCAATTTCTTAATCATTTAATTAAGCTCATTATGTACTTAATTAGGGACAAAATGGTAATTTTGCATAAAACTCCTAGGGATTGCCCGAGCTTAAATAGATATCATGCACCCCTTAAAAGCAACATTTTAAACTCCTGGGTAAAGTCCGGGTCCAGTCAGCAATTAATCCTGTATTAAATTACCGCATGGGTATTTTGGTGATTTCGTGCATGGGAAAACTAAAAATTGAGATTTTCACCTCTATTATGAGATACAACACATATAATGCCCTTTAAACATTAAAATAACCCTTTGAGGATGGCCGAGGTTGGCCGCCCTACATTCTTGGGTGAAAATGACCTCATGGGCATTTTGTTCATTTTGTATTAGGGGAAAAATTGGGGCGTTACATTTCTCCCCTTCTTAAAAAGAATTTCATCCTCGAAATTCGTTACCTATGAAAAGCTCCAGATACTATGACTTCATTTCTGACTCTAATTCTCATGTGAACTCCTCCGCTTTTCCCCGTCCCCATGCCATTTTGACCAAAGGCACAGCTTTGTTCCTTAATTGCTTGACCCCCTTGTCTACGATCTTCGTAGGTGGCAGGTTAAAGGTTAGATCTTCCCTCAATTGTACTTGCTTTGGCTCTAGCACATGACTGGGATCGGATTGATATTTTATCAATTGAGAGACACGAAAGACTTCATGAAGGTTAAACAGATTAAATGGTAAAGCTATCCAGTATACTATAGACCCGACCCTATTAAGAATTTCAAAAAGACCAAGAAATCTGGGGCTCAACTTTTTGACTTTCATGACTCGTCCTATGCCTATAGTAGGGGTGATCCTAAAGAACACATGTTCTTCCTTTTGGAATTCCAATGGCTTTCGTTGTTTATCAGCATAGCTTTTCTATTGACTTTGAGCAATAAGAATTATATTCCTAATCCTCTTAATCTGTTATGTCGTTTGTAACACCCTAATTCTCTTTAGAAATTAAATGAGATTTTATTAATGATAATTTTAAGATTTTGACAAATGTAGAAATGATGAAAATGATTCAAGAAAGCAATATATATATAAATAGTGTTTTGCGGGGGCCACAGGCTCGTCGGGACAGCCGAAACCCTAGAATTGGGGCCCGAAGATGCCAGAAATTGAGAAATTATAAGATTATGTTTAGAAGTAGGTAGAACAAAGATTTTATACTCGAAAGCATTTTTCAGGCAATATTTGATTATCCGGGTACACTATTTCACCCGTTCGATGAAATTTCGGTGTGTGATTTCTAACACCAAAAACTAGTTAGATCTTTACAAAACGAATGAACCTATCTCTTTAAATCAAATGAATGGCCAAGATTCAATCTTGAATTACAAGATTGAATCACAACCATTCATTTTACTTTATTGGATGATAATTATCTATATATATATATATATATATATATATAATATTCATATCTTTTCTATAAGATAAACTAACTAAATTAGCTTCTTTAAGAAGCCAATTCTCGGCCAGCAAAGGGGAGAGAAACCAGCTGCCTTCCTCCATAGCCAATGTAACACCCTCCCTACTATAGTGATATGCTCGAGTCATAACATTACAGTAAGTAGTCGTTACCTATAACTGATATATTTGCAATTTCTTACACTATATGAAATATACACGTATAAGTCGTAATAAATATGAGCCTTGCACTAACAACTATACTAACTTGTCTCAAATAAATTTTGCTCACAATGTGATAGTCAACTTATAGGAATAGCGGAAATGTAATGCGCATCCTAAGAAGTCGGTCACACGATAATTTACATCTTATATCACATCCATGGTGAGTTAAGTCACACAGTTATACTATATACACTCATACCTAATTACATATATATATATATATATATATATATATATATATATATATATATATTATGAACAACCCTACCCTGGTCCTCGCAGTGACCACCTAATCTGGGTTAGGGCCTATCAAAATACAACTGACTACATACAAATAACCTAACTCCCTCGGTCAGTGGCTCATCAAAAAGTCAGATGTAAGAGCCTATGATAGTTAAACGGTATGAGGGAATCTAAGCAAACGTAAGTCTCACAACAGTAGTAGCGGACAGACGAGCAAATAGTACATAAACATGGATACGAGACTCAGCGACCTGGTACACTGACCGTAACTTCGGGTCATAATACCACTGCAATTCAGGCATCTCAAGACGGAGCACGATCGAGGCCATCTATATAAAATACATCACGCAGCAGGAATGAGAATCAATGATTCCCAGTAGGAAAATATACTAGTCTACTACTCAATGATATTCAACTTCAGTTATTTATAGAATGGTTTCTAAGTTAGAATCATTATTTCTTATGGCTTAATTTTATTAGAAAATTTTAAATTTAATGGTAGAACTCATAAGACTCTTTTGATATATTTCTCTCTGGATCGTACTGTTAACGATGTAACGCTGTCACGTTACAACCTGATATAGTTCACTAGATGGAGTACGTCTACTACATCTCATCTAGAATAGCCTTGCTATTCTCATTACATCCCTTCCTTCATAATGATGTAACGCCGTCGCAATTACAACCTGATATAGTTCTAAGGGCGTAGCACGTCTACTACTACCCGTGAATCTATGAGCTTACCATTAAGCAATTAATTATTATGTAAAGCTTGTTTTCTTGATTTCCTTCTCTTTGTGTGAGATTTATTTTCTTACGTTCCCTTTCTTTATGAAGCTCGGTTTCTTATACTTGTCTGAGATTTCCTTGGAATTTCTTTAAACTCCTATGAGATATTTCCTTAAAGTCTCTTGAATTCTTATGAGATATTTTGTTAACATCTACTAAATATGTATGAGATATTCTATTAAAACCTCTTGATGTCTTATGAGATATTCATATTCTGTTCATGTGCTCATGTCATATTAGTACAAGATGCCAGTATTTCATCAATTCAAAGCATCAATTCATTTTTAGCACAATGACAGATTTCACATATTTGTAGCACAATTTAATATGCAATTCAAATCATCAAATCGGAGACTATAAAAATTCTCAATGACACCTCAATGCGTCCACAAGGTTCCACAAAAATTTCATATTAAAAAGAGTTCTCTAGCTATGTTAACAAAATTAGACAAATTTGGTCGTCAAAGACTATCGATTCTCAGATAAATTCCTGAATTCCCTAATTTTTAACCCTAGAAAATGAAACCAGAAAATTAGGAATAAAAGTCCTAGTAAAACCTTAAGATGTCCCTAATACCCTGTAAAACTTTCAAAGTAAAAATCGGTCATTTGCTATGGTAACAAAAATAGACAAATTTGCAGCTTCAGTTCCAATAGTTCAGACAGCATAGGTACAATTTCTATTCTTGATTTTTTAATCATAGCAAAAGTGACTAGAATACCTCAAAACTTTTACTGAATATGCCTCCACATGTTAGCTACATCATATAAAATTTTCAGTTGAATCTAAGGCCTCTAAATAGGTCAGAAAATTTGTGAAAACTGCTGCCCTGTTGAAATTCGAAAATTCAGTACACCAATTCAACACTCATATCTTACTATCCATCTTTCAAACTAAATCTTGCTTCCATTTTTGTTTCAAGCTTTGGTCATTACACATAGCAAAAATCATTCAAACTAAGTCTTGCTGCCAATATTTTCTTAAGCTTTTATGGTTACATATTAAAATCATCTTTAGCCAATAGTTAACTCATGCATACATTTCAGCAAGTCCATAAAACTTGTGCTTGATGTATCTACCATATCTATCACATTCAATACATGAAATTTCAAAGAAAAAAATTCTGATTCCTATAGGCATGACTTCATCACAAATCAAGCAATCCTAAATCCTAGAATTTGGTTTCAGATTTCAGCAACATAACCTCAGCAAGTTCAAGTATTTATCTTAGCAAGATAGTAAAACATCATGGGGTAAAAGACTAGAAAAATTTCCTACCTCCCTCCAAGCTTTTTCTCTAGTTTTTTTTTCCTTCCAACAAACCTCAGCCCTACTTGTTTCCAGCCCCTTTTTGTGTGCTGTTGGTGGTCCAAAGAGCAGGAAAAGATAAGGTCTTCAAGTGATCTTGATGTAGAGAATATGTCCTTAAGCTAATTTAGAGTTTTGTGTAGAAATATTGTTTGTATAAGGAGTGGTTTGATGGGGTTTCTAAAGAGAAAGGAAATGGAAAAGAACATGAAGGTGAAGGTATCCATGGGATGCTTTGTTCTTTTTTCATTTTATATCTCACATTACTTGCAAGCTAAGTAGTGTTACTAGGATAAGTATTTTATTTTGCAGATCAATTTACCTTGTACTAGTATTGAAAATATCTATACTTTTTTTAATTATTCTAAGTGACAATTTATTTAAGATATGATAATATCCTTTAGTTGAGCCAAATTCAATGTTTCAGTATACTGGTTATTACTATTTTGGTGTACCATTCCTTATCAAATCAGTACCCGATTGACATAAAATTAACTTTACTAGGTAAAATTATACTTTTAACATTATCCTGAATTTTTTATTGTCCTAATATTATTTATAACATTATCCGCAAACATGTTAAGCACTTTAGAAAGCTAACTTTCTTAATTTAAAGAAGAAAGATGACAAAGAGATTTTGAAAACTTTGAACTTTAAATAAAAAAGAGATAAAGGAGAGAGAAGAACGAGCACAGAAGGTTTTATACTGGTTTGGCCAATCCTACCGACATCTAGTTCTCAACCACTGTTGAGTTTCACCGCTTCTTCCTCTAACTAGAGAAAGAGTCATGCTAGTCTTTTCAATAGCCTTGTCAAGCTTTGTCCAATCGACCAGTAGACACTTCTATTGTCTCACAACAAGTAGTTCTTTACCAGCCTTTTCAAGTTGAACTGAGTAGTCTTGAACTAGCCTATCTAAGCTAATCCGTGACTAGTAAGACTTGGTTATTGTCACATTACAAGTAGTATTCTAGAAGCTTCTTCATGTTATCTCACACTGATCTCTACTGGATCAAGGTTACAAAGGTTATAAGTTTGAGTTGCCACTCAAACTAACCTACACTCAAGATTTCTTTAGATATACGATAAGAAAGATCTTAACAATCTTGAATGACTTCTTTCAAAAAAATTCTTCCTCAGAAGAACGTATGGACAATGAAGAAATGAAGGAAGATTTTGTACAAGGAAATGATTTACAGACAGTGAAAGAACTGAAGAAAGAAAATTTGACAACGTTTTTGCTCTTTTATTCAGCGTTAGTCATGTACTAAATGTAGAGCACTGCATCTCTATATATAGAGGTCTTCCTTGAGGCCATTGTCTTCAAAAAGTTCCTCCACGTACACATGTTGATCATCTATTTGTGTCTTGGAAAGGTGGTCTAGAAGAATAGCCTTTCTGCTTTGTCAAGTTAGCCTCCAGAAGCCGTTATGAGATAAAGAAAATTTCTGATGTTCTTCAGAGACTGCTTCTAACTTTCTGAACCATGGTTTTGTACCTTTTCTTCTAGAACGCGTTGACATGTCTCTTTGAAGGCAAAAGAGATGATTAACTGATTTTGACACCGGGATTTGACTTTTCAATGAGCACTCTTGAATTTGAATTTCAAATTTTCCTTTTCCATGTGATGTGGATTTTACTGTCTATGAAATAAGTACTTTTTGAAGTATGATATCATTTCCTTGGTGAATAAAGAGCCTTCGTAGCTTCAATAATTTGTTCATTTTCAGATACAAACATTTTGAATGTAATGATTGATGGTGATATGTCATGATTCTTTCATGTAGGCATACTTTCTGATGTCCAGATATACTTTCTGAAGTTTCAATAGATCGTTTTCTTAAAACGCTGCAGTCTTCTTCAATCGTATAGCCTTTAATGCTTAGATAGTGATATAATTTAACTTCTTTAACAATTTAGATCCCTTATCATGAAACAAACATGTTTACACATGCATAGTGAAGGTATATGTATAGATATGATAGAACTTGTTAAATTCTTACAAGAAATTTAGAAAAAAACATTAGTCGTTCTTCAAAGCATTTTTCTTTGAATTGATTTTTGTTGTCATTCAAAACACATGAACGCAAGGGTTCTGGAGCTAACAATCTCCCCTTTTTTGATGATGACAAATCAATTTGAAGAAAATCTTCTGAAAAGATAATTTAAGGAGATATTGTACAAAAGTAAACAAGATAAGTATATTCTTTCAGTCAAACAGAATAAGAGATATTTAAAAAGTTCTTTTTCTTAAGGCATGATGTGGATTTTTTTAAAAAAAGCTTTTTGACCTTAAGTGACTTGGATCATAGCTGTTGTTGTTTTTCGTGAAAGTATAGGCTTGATGTACTTTCTAAACGTATCAGAAAAACATTTTAATTATATTTGAGCCTTGATTGAAACAACTAGCTTGATTTTTAGTCAAAAGAAGTGAACTTTCTGAAGCTCTTCATGCATGAGACTTTAACAAGTAATACTTGTTATATAGTATCCTGATTAGATCCTTTTCAGCATGCCTTTGACCATCATGGATACAGAATAGAACTAGTGAATGCATATAAGATAATAAGCAAGGGATCATTCATTAAAGCATACGTATGAGTAGAAGAAACTAAAATAGAATCATAAAAGGAATAAAAGATAAAGACAAGAAGTAAACAATAATGAAAGAGTTGTTAAAAATGGTTAGAAAAAGAAAATTTCTCTGGAAGAGCTTCCCCTTAGTTTGACCTTCATCTCCCCTTAAATTTCTTAGCACAGTAAGATTTTTCTTCCATATTCTTCTCCTCTTTTTGTCATCAACAAAAAGGAGTATGCTGGAAACCAGTAGCACCATCATCAGCCCTGCCACCTTACTTCGTGAAGAATGTCCTGAAGTAATGCTTCTTGCCGGTAAGAGTTGGCTTCAAGCTGATCCAGCCTATTTTGGATAAGACGTTGTCCATGCAACAGTAATTGGATTTCAGTGAAGCTTGACTGCTCGGCTAGTATAGGTCTGCTAGATGAGGGATCAATGTTCTAAAGAGAGGAATCAAGAATGGTTGATACAAGAGGCTGTTCAGTCTTTGAAGGAGAGGCAGTAGCAGATTCAATTTCTGAGGCTGTCTTCATCTCAAAAGATAAATTGTGTTCAGAATCAGAGGTCGTGCTATTGTTAAAGGGAGCACTTCCATATCTAATGATAATATCTGGCCTCTTGCTGTCATCTGAACTGTTCTCAAGAATAATTACTTTCCTTTTTCCCTTTCTGCCTTCAGCTTCTGTTGCTGCCTTTCAACTGCGGCATCCCCGATTCTTAAGCTTTGTCTTCTAACACCAAAATGAACAGTGACGGTTGGTCTCCTTAGGGTTCTAGTGGAGTTAAAGATATACTCGGTACCTTCCATGTACTCATACTACTCATTTGCAAGAGGGTAATACAGGTACCCATGGATGTTTTGTTAGTAGAATCTCATAAGGTACAACAGTAGTTTTTCTTTTCTCAGATGAGATCGCACTCAACATATGATCAAATATGAGTCTAGGCAAGCTAACTCTTCATTTTGTCAATAAACAGAAAAGTAACATACAATCCGTCTTAACTAAGAGGTTGGTGCTACCTAAGCGAGGAAACAAGGAAAATTGTATAACAGTAAAGACTTGCCTTGCATTTGTGTTTAGCATAGCTATAGTTGTAATGCCCTGATTTTACCCGTTGTACAAAATGACTAAAATACCCCTGAGGTCATTTTACAAGAGAATCGAGGGCAGCTTGTCCAAACCATCCTCAATGGGGTAATTTAATATTAGGATGAGGTTATATGAGGTTTAGATAATAATCTGTGTGAAAATCACAATCCCTGATTTTTCCTGTGTGTAAATGACCAAAATATCCCTGGGATCATTTTCACTCAGGAATCGAGGACAGCCGGTCCAGGCTATCCTCAAGGGGTTAGTTTAATCTTTGAAGGGGATTATATGTGTTGTGCATGATGATGGAGGTGAAAATCTCAGTTTTTGGTTTTTCCCATGCATGAAATTACCAAAATACCCCTACAATAATTTAACACGGGATTAATTGCCGACTAGACCCAAACATAACCCGGGAGTTTGAAATATTGATTTTAAGGGATACATGATATCTGTATAAGCCTGGGTGATCCCGGGGAGTTTTTAGACAATTACTGTTTTGTCCCTAACTAAGTGCATATTGAGCTTAATTAAACGATTATGAAAATATATGCAATATTAGGCTCTAATTAAAGATAAATTAATTTTAATTATTAATCTTGAGTTCAAATAATTATTTGAGATTAATTAGGCTTAAGATTGCTTAGAAAAAGTTAAATCGCTTTTCTTAATCAAAGGAACTCATAAGACTTGAAATAGTCAAAGCCTAAATAGTGTTTTCTCTCTCCTTTACCCTAAAATTAGGAAACATGTTGGTGTTTGAAATTCAAACTAATCAAGCTTGGCTTAAACTAAGTTGCAAGACAACTCCTTAAATCTTGTCTTGAGAAGCCTTGATCATCACATTACAACTCCTAACACCAAATTACGAATTCTTAACTTTTTCCCTAATTAAATGTATCACTAATCCAAGTCCTAACACACATGAGACATGAAATTTTCCCCCCAAACCCCTTAGGGGCTGATGGCCTTCCCTCCCAATTTCACCTTCATATTTGATATTTATTAACACAACCACACTCCCACTCACTCATTTTTACCATACACTTTTTTTGGCCAAAACTTGCAAGACAAGTTATGTCAAAAAAAGAAATCTTGTCTTCTCTAGCCTCAAGGTTTCTTCTTCCTCTTCTCCTTCACCTCCAAGAGCCACCATTGTTGCTCCATGAACAAGCTTCCAAGACCAAACCACTACACTACCACCATAAATTAACTTCTAAACACCTAACCTTTTCATTTCCATATACAAGAACACAAGAAAAATCCTCCTCCTATCTTACCTCCACTTGGCCAAAACCATTATTACTTCAAAGAGAAGATTTGTCTTCTTTTTTTCCTTGCAAAGATCCAGCATTTTCATTTGGAACTAAGAAACACATTTGGTAGGGATTTTTACTTTGAGTCTTTCTCTTTCTTTGGTTATTTTGGGTTTGAATGAATGTTGAAGTGTTGGTTCTCTCCTTTTCTTTCTTTTTTCGGTTTCAAGTTTCCTTTTTCTTTCTTTTCATTTTTCAGCCATGATGGTCTTGATGTTCAAGAATCATGGTTTGATAATGAGGATCTTTGATGTTGGTTGTGAAACCACATTCGTTTAACCTCTAAAATTCAAGATTTCATTTTTGGTTTTAAGAGTTCCTAGCAAGTGAAAATGTTATTTGGTTTTCCTTGTTGGTTTTTCCTTTGAGCTTGATGGTGAGTCCAAACAAAAATAAGGTTCTTGGAACCATGGTGTTAACAGACTCTAAAGCTCATGTCCATCTTGTAAGATTGATCTGTGTTTTAGAGTTGTTACTCTAAATAGGAGTCTTGAGCTTATGACCTAAAGAAATAACAAATGGAAATGCATTTATATTTATTTTCCAAGTCTTTGCATTTCATATTTATATTTGAGCCTCGTATATCATGTTTATTTCCAAGTTATCACCTAAATCTTGAAGATAAGAAAATGAACTTGCATTGCATATTTATCTTTCAAGCCATTACCTAAACCTTAAAGATTAAAAATGAGCTTGCATTCCCATGTTTATATTCAAGCTTTGCATATCATATTTATATTTTCATTGCCATCACCTTAAAATTTCAAGATTAAAATAAGGCTTGCATTAGTATGTTTAAGTTTATGTCATCACCTAAATATCTAAGGCTCAAGACTTGCCCATTTCAACTTACATAGGAATTTCAGTTCCATGGGCATTTGTCTTTACAAATATGTTTTGTTTTCAAAGGAATAAAGTTTTAAGGTGTGGTGTATTATTACATTGGGGTTCCAAAACTGGTGTCTTGCAAATTTCCTTTGAGAAAAATGGTAACTCCTAAATTGTTAAAATATATTTTATATGGTTAAAATCTTATTAATAAAACTTTGAGTATTGCTACTGACCTAAGGGTTTTCATTTACTTTTCCAAAGGGATAAATTGGTTTTAAGTGTATTCCTTGAACTACATTTAATTCCAAGAAAAACTAGTTACTAAAAATGCCTTATTTTGCAATTTAGAGTGCTTTTTGGAATTCAAGATTTCGGTTACTGCCTTAGCTTTTCTAGACCTGATATATGCTATTTGGAGTGGTTTAAATTACTATTAATTATTATGATAATCATTCTTTGCAACACCCTAACGTTCAACACAATATACCTAGGATGCATAATGGTCAATCATTAGTTGTTACTCTTTTGTCACAGAATTTTACTTAATTTTGGGCTTTGGAAATAAGTCTATGGAAAATACGACCCATTTTTTTTTCTTTTCTGAAAAACCAAACTATGAGCCATTCGGGCTTAAGTTGTAGCATATAACTATTCATCATATAATATGTATATAGATCACAACAGAATCTAGCATAAATTGAGCATATCGTCATATAACATTAACTTCAAATATCAAGTCAAATAATAATAATGGTGTGATATAGGAATATTCCACAATAATACCACATCAAATATATTGAGCCCACCTGTAGAGGTTGAGCATACAATAATTCAAAAACTAAACATAACTATGACGTAGCCAAACCCTTCGCGACTAAGTTACGAACTTGTATGAAGGCGAGATAACTCCTAAGGTTGCAAAAATGAAAGACTATATCCCCGTTTCTGCTACACCACTCTGATCTCGACCATCATGCAACTTCTATATCAGTACCTCAGGGTGGTCCATGGACGTTGTCATCAACCTTGTCTGAAGACGAAGATAAGCAAGAAAGGTAGAGGGAGTGAGAAACTTATACAAGAATCTCAGTAGGGTTTCCCTTTCCACACACATGTCATCATTATTATCCTTAGAAACCTCGGGTTTAATTATGAAAGTAGTGGGCATAAATAAGATTCATTTGTTAAGTTTTCAAATACCATTAACTGAGGCCTGTATCTTTTAGCATGAGTCTTAATGCGTGAATGCAACAAGTATCTCATGTATGCGTGGCAATGCCTCGGTGCATAAAGTTCAAGCACAAGATAAGGCTAAGCACATAGATAAGCTAAAGAACTAAAATAGTGGCAAGTAAATGGATGCATGATAGGGTAATGCGATGAGTTATACATCATGTAACATGCATGGGAAGGCAGGAGAAACCATGGTAATTTACTTTCTCATGAATGAATTCTCAAGTTCCTTTCTTATCAATTTCACCCTCTCACATCATCACCAAAAACCAACCAACATAACTTCCCTAGCGATTTTTACAATTATCACCAAATCCAACTAACATAATGATCGCCTAGGATGAGCTTAACCTAACTAGTCATCTCTAGATTTAACATGGGGTAATAGAGGGGGAGAAACACATTACTTCCTTGCCTTTCTTATTATAAATATGCAAATTGCTTAGATCACCTCTCATAACCTTTACAGTGGGTCATTTCCCAAGTTTTATATCTCTTATCCATGGCATGTTCTTTTTAGAGATGCAATGTAATCATAAATCATTGTTCAACTTATCATTCTTATAAACTTGTAAATCATGCGCTCAATCAAATAAGCATTATCATGCCACACCATAACTTGTCAAGTAATAAGCACATAAACCTGCATAACCTTCATCACATATTAAACATATCATATTCTAATATAACAATAAACATGCTCCTATCCAGTGTGCCAGAAAATCAAGGACCGAGCTCAGCTAATGCACGTGTTATGCTTACAGGATACATACATACATACA
Organism: Dalbergia cochinchinensis; assembly: GCA_031216125.1. NCBI lineage: Eukaryota > Viridiplantae > Streptophyta > Magnoliopsida > Fabales > Fabaceae > Dalbergia > Dalbergia cochinchinensis. Next base: position 41,812,839 of record CM062372.1, read on the forward strand.
TATATGTATATGTATATGTGTGTGTGTGTGTGTGTGTGTGTGTGTGTGTATATATATATATATATATTCATTCAACTATAAGTCATCATGTTCATAATCCAAGAATAAGCATGCAAGATCACCAAATCATGTTATTTAAGTGGAGAAATACTTATTCACACATTTTAGGTTCTGGTAATGGATTACGTTAGCCATATAATTGATTACATAGCTCAAATTTTCAAAATAGGAATGTTTGAGGTTCTGGTAATTGATTACACGAGCCTTGTAATCGATTACCACTATTGAAAATACATTCTGAGCCTCAAGAACATCCGAGTAATCGATTACATGGAATGGTAATCAATTACCAGAATCCAAGAACACATTCTGGATTTCCCAGGATGTCTTGTAATCGATTACACAGGCCAAAACATCATGTCCGAGGATTGTAAAGCATTCTGGTAATCGATTACATAACCCCTGTAATCAATTACCAGTAGTCCCAAAATAAGAAAAACTCAAGTTTTGACATTCCTCAAATCATTCTTTTATTCTAAAACATTTTTAGACATCATTCTAACATTTTAAAACCAAACACACACTTTTCCATTCCTTGAGTTCCTTAATCTTTCAAAGCCCCTTTATACCTCTTAAAAACCAAGGTTCATCATCAACAAGGCCATATCAAGATCTCCGACTTTTTAAGATCAAAACATCCATTTTAGGTGAAAAAAGGCAAGACACAAGTTATTGAATAATCTCAAGGTAGTAATACATCAAACTTCAAAACTTTATTTCTTTGAAAGACAACATATTTGTAGAGACAAATGCCCATGGAACCAAAATTCCTATAAGTTGAATGGGGTAAGTCTTGAGCTGTAGATTATTTAGGTGATGACATAAACTTAAACATGCAAATGCAAGCCTTATTTTAATCTTAATATTATAAGGTGATGACAATGGAAATATAAATATGATATGCAAGGCTTGAATAGAAATATGAGAATGCAAGCTCATTTCTTATCTTTAAAGTTTAGGTGATGGCTTGAAATATAAATATGCTAGATAAGAAATATAAACATAAAATGCAAGTTCATTTTCTTATCTTCAAGCCTAAGGTGATAACTTGGAAGTAAATATAATATGCAAGGCTCAAATATAAATATGAATGCATTCCCATTTGTTATTTCTTTAAGTCCTAGGCTCAAGACTTTTATTTAGAGTAACAACTCTAAAACACCGATCAATCTTACAAAATGGATATAAGCTTTAGAGTCTCTCATTATCGTGATTCCAAGAACCTTGTCTCCTTAGACTCATCATCAAGCTCAAAAGAAAACCATCAAAGAAAAACCCAATATATTTTCATTTATTTCTTTAAGGTTTAAGCTCAAGATTCCTATTTAGAGTATAAACTCTAAAACACTGATCAACCTTAAGTTGAAAGGGGTAAGTCTTGAACCTATAAAAATCAGGTGATGACAAGATCATATTATTTCATTTACTAGAAACTCTTAAAACTAAATAGTGAAACCTTAAGCTTTAGAGGTCAAACAAATGATGACTTTTCAACCAACATCAAGGATCCTCATCATTAAGCCATGGTTATCAAACTATCTAACAACAACAAAACAAGAACAAATAGAGGAGAAGAAGAAGCTCAAAACCGAAAAAGAAAGAACAAGGAAAAGAAGAACTTAACATAAAATTCCCTACCAAGGTATCTTCTTGTTGCAATGGAAAAACTTGAGCTTTGTGAAAGAAAATGAGAAGAAAATCTTCTCCTTGAGGCAAAAAGAATTTCAGCCAAAGGAAAGAAAAAAGAGGAAGGTTTTTCTTGAGCTTTGATGCTTAGGGAAGGAAAGGTTGTGTTTCTTGATGGTGGTTTATGGTGGTTTGGTAGTGGTGGGTAGTGGTTCTTGTGGTGGTGGAGGAAGAAAAAAGAGTTTTTGAGAGGTGAGAAAAGAGAGAATTTGCAAGACAACTTTTTTGGACAAGTTGTGAATCCAAAAAAGTGAATGGTGAAGTGTATGTATTTCTTTGAGTATGTATTGTATATAAAGACAGATGTGAGGTGTGATGGGAGGTATGGGTGGCCATCATGGAGGCATGGAAGGGGGAGGAGAAGATATTTTCTCTCTTTTGTAATTAGGAATTGTGTTTAGAAATAAATTTGATTTGGCACTTGGTTGGGAATTGCTAATGGAGTGTTTGGGCTAGTAACAAGCAATTAAGGCCATGCAAGACAAGATCAAGAAGTTGTCTTTCTCAATTAGTGGAGTCAAACCTCTATTCAACAAGATTCTTTATCACATCTTTGATTCCTTAATTTAAGGAATTGGAAAGAGAAAATAATATTTCATTTGATATGACACAAAATCTTGATTTAAGAAAAGGATTTTGAGTTTTTTTAAGTAATCTTAGACCCTAATTAACTTCATTTAATTATTTTGACTCTAGATTAATTATTAGAATTAATTATTCTTTAATTAGAGCCTAATATTGCTTAAGTTTCTTTAATTATATCATTAGGCCCATAATGCACTAGTTATGGGCAAAATGGTAATTTTGCACAAAAACTCCCTGGGATCACCCGGGCTTATACAGACATTAAACATCTGTTAAAAATGAAATTCCAAACTTTCGGGTGAAGTGTGGGCCCAATCAACAATTAATTCTATGTTAATTAGCCGTAGGGGTATTTTGGTAATTTTACATGGAAAAATCAGAAATCGAGATTTTCATCTCTAACAATACACAGAATACAATTAATCCCCTTCAAGCACTAAGATATTTCCTCGAGGTTTGCTTGGACTAGATTTCCTCAATTCCCGAGTAGAAATGACCTCAGGGGTATTTTGGTCATTTGTACACAGGGGAAAAATCGGGGCGTTACATTCTTGGCATCTTAGGCAAGACTAATAACTAAAAAGAATAAAAAATGTGATTTCTAAATCTTTCAAAAACTGAATTCATGGATTCTATTCCATCATGCAATTAATTGGTAGAAATGGGTTTTTTCATGTGTATATGTGTTAGAATCCATAATAAATAGTTTAGAAATTAATTTTAGCATCTTAGGAAAAGCTAATAATGAGAAAGGGTCAGGAACATAACTTCTAGAACATCAAAATGGTTTAATTCCAAACACTTCCTAATCTGTCCAACATTGTTTAATTATGCTCATGAGGTTAAAAACTAGTGGAAATCATTATAATTAATCCTTTAGATGCATAAAAGAATAATCTCAAAAAGCTAGGTTTACCCGATTTGTAGTTTGACTCGTTTAGGGGCTAATGAGCATGTTTATTTTATGAGATGATTAGTTCATGACATACTTGAGGATATATATGGTGAATATGTTGAATACTTGGCTATCAATTACATAATTTATTATGGCATGTTATGATTACACTTGGAATATTTGAGGTGCATAGGATAAGTAAAATATAAGCATGTGATATTATATGATATGATTGTGCTTTTGCATTTCAAAACAACATGCTAAGTTTAAGTTGACATAAAACACATGGAAATGATCCTCTAGACTCCTTAAATTAAAGGTTATGAGAAGTGATCGAAGTAAGTTGCATATTCACAATAAGAGAGGCAAGGAAGTGATGTGTTTCTCCCCCTCTATTACCCTATGTTAAATCTAGCGATAGCTAGTTAGGCTGAGCTCATCCTAGGCAATCGGTGTGTTAGTTGGTTCTGATGTTAATTTTAAAAATCACCAGGGAAGGCATGTAGGTTGGATTTGGTGTTAACGTGAGAGGGTGGATTGATAAGAAAGGAACTCGAGAATTCATTCATGAGAAAGTAAATTATCATGGGTTCTGTTGCCTTCCCATGCATGTTAAACGGCATTGACTCATCATGTTGCCCTATCATGCATCCATTTACTTGCCATTGACACATCATGTTGCCCTATCATGCATCCATTTACTTGCCACTGCTTTAGTTTTCTAGCTTATCACATGCTTATGTGCTTAGCCTTATCTTGTATTTTGGACTTATACGTTATTGATTTATGTTGCGAGTAAGGTTGTGTTATTTGCATGTATCACTAATGCATTGAGGCATTGCCATGCATACATGAGATACCTGTTGCATTCATGCTAAAAGATATAGGCCTTGGTTAATGGTATTTTTAACTTAATAAATAAACCTTATTTATGTCCACTACTTTCATAATGAAACCCAAGGCTCCTGGGGATGATGATGATGTTACATATGTAGAGATGGAAACCCTACTGAGATTCTTATTCAAGTTTCTCACTCCCTCTCTTTCTTTCCATTTTCGTCTTCAGACAAGATTGATGGCGATGCCCATGGACTTCCTTGAGATGCCGGCATAGGAGTTGCTCTATGGTCTAGAATAGAGTGGCATAGCGGAAACGGAGATAAAGGCCTTCCAGTTTTCAGCTTTCAGAAGTTGTCTTGTCTTTGTATATGCTCATAACTTAGTTCTAGTAGATGTCCACCCACTAGGAGTTAGTTGTAACGCCCCGATTTTTTTGTCTGAGAGAAATGACCAAAATGCCCCTGAGATCATTTCTTGACCGGGATTTGAGGATAGTCGACACGGTAGTCCTCGAAGGGTCAACTCCATGCTTGAAGGGGATTGGATGGTCCTTGAGTGATTTCGGAACCAAAAATCGTGTTTTCTGCAGTTTCGGGTCAAAATGACTAAAATACCCCTACAGCGTTTGGCACGGGTGGAGGTACCGCTCGAGCCCAAAATTTCCCCCCAAGGTTTAACATGACATTTTCATGTGTTTAAAAATATTCGTTTAAGTCCCGGTGGTCCTAGACAATTTTTGTGCAAAATTATGATTTTGCCCCTAACATAGTGCCATTTGAGCTTAATGATGTAATTAAGCAAACCTAAAGAATCAACATTGTATCATTACAAACCAAGAGTTAAACAACAAAAGAAAAGAATAGAAGTCATTGAATCATCCCTACCTTAGATATGATCCTTGATTGAGAGAGAGTTTACTCTTGGGAAAATGGAGAAGAAGAAGAAGAACTCTTGAGAGAAGGAAAGCTTGCAGGTGTAAGAGAATGAGCAAAATGATTTCTTGGAGAACTCCTCCTATTTATAGAGAAATGAAACACATGGGGAGTGAAAATGGGGAAAGGTGGCCAGCCATTTAGAGGGAAGGAGGGAGAGAAAATATCTCTTTTGTGCATGTCATTCCAAGGTATGGCTAGGTATGGTTGAAGGTATGGTTGGAGGTATGGTTCTTTGAGTGTAAATTGTTATTAAAATAAATCAACATGTGATGAAATGGGGGAGAGTGGCCGTGTGGTTTAATGGCCATGGGGGAGGAAAATTATCTTATTTCTTTTGTGTTATGACATGGTTTAGGGGATAGGTTTGATTAAGTATTTGATTAGGAGTTTGTGGTTAAGTGTTTGAATGAGAAAGTGGATATTAAGGTAATTCAAGACATGGTTAATGAGCATTCTTGCCCATTAGGAGAGTCAAACCATATTTAATCAAGATTGTCAATCACATCCAAGGTTCCTGAAATCATGGAAATTGAAAGGAAGAACACTATTCATTGATTTATGACATAATGTCTTGATTTTGAGAAAAAGGTTTTGAGTTTCTCTAAGTAATCTTAGGTTCTAATTAATCTCAATTATTTTGACTCTAGACTAGTAATTAGAATTTACTAACTTTTAATTAGAGCCTAATATTGCTTAGGTTTCATTAATCGTATGATTAAGCTCATTAGGTGCTTAATCAGGGGTAAAATTGTAATTTTACACAAAACTGCCCGGGACCACCGGGACGTAAACAAACATGCTCAGACTCATAAAAACATCATTTTAAACCTTTAGGTGGTGTTCGGGCTCAAACGGCTCATTAATTGGTGTTAAACAGCCATAGGGGCATTTTGGTCATTTAGCATATCAGAACTCAAAAATGAGATTCTTCTGCTCTATTAACATTCATTCATATACAATCCCCTTCGAATATTGAGTTGACCCTTCAAGGACTGTCGGGTCGGCTGTCCTCAAATTCTGGGTGAAAAATAACCTCAGGGGCATTTTGGTCATTTTCATTCAGATAGAAAAATCGGGTGTTACAGAAGTGGCTGACCATTTCAAGAGGAAAATGGAGGAGGATTTCTTTCATTTTAATGTGGATTAGAAGTATGTTTAGGAGTGGACCTCTCGAGCTCAACCAGACATTAAGCAACCCTTAAAAAAAACAAGATTTCAAACTCCCGAGCAAAGTCCGGGTCCAGTCGGGGATCAATTCCGTGTCCATTAGACACAAGGGCGTTTTGGTCATTTTGAGCGCAGGGACTCAAAAATTAGATTCTTCTGTTCTATTAACGTATATAACACACATAATCCCCGTTCAACATTAACATAGCCTTTTGAGGATGGCTGGGGCTGGCTATCCTTATTTTCCCAGTAAAATAACCTCAGGGGTATTTTGGTCATTTGCACACAGAAAAAATCGGGGCGTTACATAGGACATGGAGATTAAGGCCATTCAAGACATAATTAGAAAGTGATCCTGCTCACTTAGGAGAGTGAAACTTTATTAGCTTGAAATTCAATCCCATCATGGTTTCCTTGATTTAGGGAATAGGAGAGAGAAAATACTATTCATGCTTTGATTACTTCATGTCCTATGAGTTCTTTTTGATTAAGAAAAGGGATTTAACATTTTCTAAGCAATCTTAAGCCTCAATTAACCTCAATTAATTATTTTGACTCAAGATTAATAATTAAAATTAATTTATCTTTAATTAGAGCCTAATATTGCATGCATTTTCTTAATTACTTAATTAAGCTTATTATGCACTTAGTTAGGGGCAAAATGGTAATTTTGCATAAAAACTCCCTAAGACCACCCGGGCTTATATAGATATCATACATCCCTTAAAATTAACATTTCAAACCCCCGGGTAATGTCCGAGTTCAATTGATAATTAATCCCGCATTAAATTATCGCAGGGGTATTTTGGTAATTCCGCCCACGGGAAAACCAAAAAACTCAGATTTTTACCTTTCTCATCATGTACAACCATATAATCCCCTTCAAATATTAAACTGACCCCTTGAGGATAGCCTAGATAGCTGTCTTCGCTTCTCGGGCAGAGGTGACCTTAGGGGCATTTTGGTCATTTGAACACAGGAAAAATTGGGAATTGCGATTTTCACATAGATTGCTATCTAAACCTCATATAGCTTCGTTCTAATATTAAATTACCCTATTGAGGATGGTCTAGACTGGCCGTCCTCAATTCTCATGCAAAAATGACCTCAAAGATATTTTGGTTAATTTTCATAGCAGGAAAAATCGGGGCGTTACACACACTACTGGTGTCCTTGATGATTCATTTTTCAAGGGATCTTCATAATCTATTTTGTTGTATAAATCACTCTATCGTGTAGGTGATCTTGTAGGTTTGAGAACGGTAAGCACTGAATTAGCTACTATAATGGACAAGGTGGCGTGAATTTGAACTAATTTTCCTAATCCATCGGATGGTACTTTGGTAGTGGGTCTTCCATTAGTACATCTTGCTTAACCCTTCAAAGATTGGGTTCAAACATTGGTTGGTTAGGAGTCTGATAATTTTATGAAATAAAGTTATTTGAGCTCATAATGCATTTTCAAATATGCTAGGATCTTGAGGTTTTAAGTTGTTTTAGTTTAATTTTGCATATTTTTGAACTTGATCATTTTAATTGGAATTATTTTGCTCTTGATAGAATCTTGTTCAACTTTGTATTTTATTTTCATGTTCTTAATAAATCGTATTTCTCATGTATGAAATTTGATGGTATTTTGAAGGCATAATATCAAGAAGAAACCAAATTCGATGAAAATCCAAGTGATGATGTGTTATGATATTATTGTAGTGATTTGGGCATGACTAGAGTTTGGTTTATCAGATTGAGTTGATTTTGGTAGCAATAGAAAGCCAAGAAAAAAATCTGCAAGTTTGATGTACATACCAAAATCTAATTCATGCATCCAAGGTGTAATAGCCCAAAATTTATTTAAAAATTAATTTGAACTTTATTAGTGAGAATTTCAAAAATCTGACAGTTTTAGCAATGATGAGGATGGCTTAAAGGATGTGTTAAAAAAAAATATGAATAGTGACTTGCGAGCCTCATAGGCCCATCAAGACAGCCAAAACCTTAGATTTAGGACCAGGAGATGCTCGAAATTGAGAAAAGATAGGGTTAAGGTTAGAAATGGTAAGAAATGAAGATTTTATACCTAGAATTTAATTTTGGGCAATATCTAATTTCTCGAGTATGATGTTCACCTGTTTGGTAAAATTTCGGTGTGTGATTTTTACATCGAAAGAAGGCTTAATCTTTAAGAATTGGATAATGTCTATCCATCTAAAGCCAAGTGGAAGGCCAAGTTTTAATCTTGATTAACAAGATTAAATTCTACTCATCTATCTCTTTTTTTCAGAAAGAAACTATAATTAACCATATAAATGCTACTTTTATACCAAGATATATATGAACCACCAAACTTTGTCTCATGTACCTTGTGAATTCGATAAAGACCCCCAAAATTACTCCCTTCATCATCTTTCTCTCACGCCACCATTAACAAGCTTCAAGCTTCCATAACCCTAGCCAAAACTTGCTAAAACCTTAAGATCTCTTTACAAAACTTCAACTACTCATTGTAACTTGCAAAACTAACCGATTGAAATTTCCACTCCTCACCATTTCTCTCTTTGATATCTCATACTCCACTATTTAAGGAAGGGATTAGGTGCTGTTTGGAATGTGTGAAGTGAGGAAAAATCATTTTTGGAGAAGCTTTTGGAGTTAAAAGCCCTAAAGCTTCACAAGTAGGGCTTTTAAACCTTTTTTGGTCTCAAATTTATTTTCTATATGTTAGTTATTCATTTACTTCATTTTTTTTATTGTATTTATTGATACTATATAGATATTGATGTGTTTAAATTAGTGGAGTGTTTAGATGATGTTACAAAATCCTTTTTGACAAAACAAGTTTTGAACCATGCTGTTGGAATTTTTGAATCAAGCAGACAGCCCAATTTGTATGATTTTATTCACATAGTTAGAGATTTTATTTTGTGCCAAAATTTGTATGTAATGAAGCTAACATAGAAGGTGTCTCCAGTAATTTTCTGAGCTTTTAAAGGCACTTTTGCTAGGTTTAACATTCAAAAACCAAGAGGGTTAGTATTTCTACTTAAATAGTAAATTATGAAGCATTGAATTTATCTAATTTTGTTATTAAATTAAATGGCCAAATTTTTACAATGTGTTAAGAACATCTTGCCCTGAATTTTGTTAGGATTTTATATGTTCATTTGATAGGGTAATAAAATTGGGAATTCTAGCTGGTGGCTGCAATCAGGGGGTTTCTAACCTCTGGGTTTGTAGAATTTTGTTAACATAGCTAGAGAATATTTCTACTGTAAACTTTTTACAGAACCTTATGGTATTTTGAAGTGTGATGAATAATTTTTGTAGTGTTGAATTTGATTGTTTGACATGCAAACCAATTTTTGCTACATAGTTGTGAAATCTGCCAATGTGCTGGAATTTGTACCAATGCCTTGAATGAATGATATAATGGCATTTTGGTTCTAGTATGACATGAATATTTGATGGTAAATATTTGGCCATGTGACTTGTGAGATATAAATGCATGCTAGAGGAAGTAAAGATTGGTTAATGAGGCATAATTGGAATTACATTGTGAATGAATGCCTATATGTGCTTTATGCATGCATTGGAAAAAGAAACGTAAATGATACATATATGTGATAATAGAGAATGTATGAACTCCAATCACACATGTTCTGACATATGGACCAAATAGAAACAAGACTTATATTGAATAAGGGGAAGGCATAAAGAAAAACTTCCCTAGAGGTATTATGAGTATGTAGACTTATCGGCTAGGAATAGATCTATATGAGATTCAGAAGAGGAAGAAATGAAATTTGATAATCACATATAGGAATGAGCTAAGTCTTGATAAGTAGTCTACTACTCATGCGTAGTGTTATCCATTATAAATACCATTTGGTATGAACTAAGTCTTTCCTATGTCAATGAAAAGATAAAAATACACTGAATTGAATTCTATGGACATAAGTAAAATCGAAACCCTTTCAATGTGTCAACAACACTTTAAGATAATTTCACTACATTAAGCATATGTATATTCATATCATATTTAATTATTGTTTAGCATTATTTACTATGGTCATGAGCCTTATGATACATATGGATTAAGTGTTTGAGTACTAAAAGAAATCCACTTTAGAAGGATGATTTTGAAAGTTAAAAACGAATCTTTATTATGCAATGCATGTCACATTTTCCCCTAATAAACCACATTGGCTGGAATGATAACGATGACATTTATAACTGTGTATTTAGGGAATGCCTTACTGAGAATTTTACAATTCTAACCATTATATTTTTGTGCTCTCGTGTCATCTCTAGATTGCTCAAGGGAACAATGAGGCAGCTACTACAGAAGTTCAAAAATTTGAAGTTCCTTATCAACACTATTTTGTTAAGTAGATATGGTTGTATATATATTTATGGATACAGATGTACAGTAAAGATCTTAGAAGAGCTTCCTCTTGTATTTGACTTTGTAATAATTAAATACATTTTTCCTTTACGTATATTTTAATAGAACTACAAATTAGTTATGGTACAAATAGATCAAACTTGCAATAGATATTTAAGAAAGGTCCGCTAATTTATAAGTAACAACTCTTGAGTCCAAGGTCATGACTTAAGGATGATGTTGTACTTGGGAGGGTGTTACATTATAGTATCAGAGCAGTTTATCCTTGTAGGACTTTGAGGAATGGACTGACTATGCTTCCAAAGTGTAGTCATGCCTTGAATCTTATCTATATGATAGGATATAGGGTTTAGATATGCATAGTGGTGCTGTAATTAGTTGCTATCATACATAGCATAGTATTGAGCTTAATTAACTCAATATCTTTTGTTTGGTATGTTCAGGAAATAATGGTAGACCTCAAATGTAATAGGAATGGGAATGCTAAGTTAGAAGACATGATGAGTACTCTCCATGAGATGGCTGCCGCTATGAGAGAACAAGCTACAGTGGCCAACCAAATAATGGAAAGACTAGATTGCAATGATGAGCAAATCCCGGCTTGAAACTTTGGGGGAACAGAGGTAGATGTGGAGTATCAGAAATTTGCTGAGTTCAGAAAGGCAAAGCCTTCACCCTTTTGAAAAGCTTTTGATACAAACAAAGTAGAAGAATGGATCAAGGCTATGAAGAAGATTTTCTCATTTCTTCCTTATACAGAGACTCAAAAAGTGGCCTTTGCTACTTACATGCTGGAAGTTGATGTACAGTTTTGGTGGGTTGGCACCAATAATTGTTCAAAGCCTCTTAGACTGAAGTTACCTGGGAAGTTTTAAAGGAGGCTTTTTATCACAAGTACTTTCTTGTTTCTATGAGAAATACAAAGGAGTTGGAGTTCATGGCACTTAAGCTAGGATCCATGAGTGTAGCAAAGTACACAACCAAGTTTGAAGAGCTCTGCAAGTTTTCTATTATCTATCAGCGTAATCCTGATAAAGCTTGGAAGTTCATGAAGTGTGAAGGAGGTTTACGTAAGTATATTGAGGCAGCTATGAGTCTTTTAGAGATTAGGGATTATGTAATTTTCGTAAACAAATGCTGTCATGCAAAGGACTCCAACAAGAAGCTAACAATTGCCTAATCTACTAAGGAAAATTCTAATAAAAGATTGCTACTTGAAGACCAGGGTAATGGGGAAGCTCTACCCCAAAAGAAGCAGTTTTGACTAATTCCTTCTAAGGACAAACAACTACAAAAGTCAACCATGTGGCAAGATTGCCCAAAATGTAGGAGGAACCATGGGAGGTTTGTTTGGCTTGGCAATACGAATGCTATCGTTGTTAAAAACCGGGGCATAAGATTTGGGAGTGTCTAGAGAGATATCCAAAACCTACTGTGAGACCACCACACAGGAGCACTAAGAGCTAAGAGGACCTCATTGTAGGTGAAGATGTACACGAGAAGGGGTTTGAATTGTGCATTGAGCCTTATTCGCATTTTCTGAAGCTTTTGAAAAAGATTACTATCAAGTATAAAACTTGAAGTGTAGCAGAAATAAGTTAGTAGCTTCAGAAAGTAGTTTCCTGAACCCTATCAAATAAAACGTTCATAAATAACATAAAAAGAGAAGGATGTAAATAGGGCTGAGAGAAGAAAAAGATGCAACAGGGATAAATAGAAAAAGATCAGACAGAGAGAATGACACAAAAGATTTTATACTGGTTCAATCAATTCCACCTGTATTTTAACACCCTAATATTTGACCCAATACACGTAGGACCCATTTAAGTTAATTATCAGTTATTACTCTTTGTTTCAGTTCTTAACTTTAGTTTATTAAAATACTTAGTAAAAATATAGGTAAATGTTTTTTTTGAAACTTAAAATGAAAAACGTAAGCTGCGCGATCTTACAAATGCTACATCGTAGCTACGCATGCAAGCTGAGAAGAAAACTAAAAACACTATAAATATACACGAATTTAAGTAAATACAACCCATAGCATAACATAACATCATAGAGGCACATGTTAATAACAACAGAAATTCCATATTATAACATAAGTACTTAAAACAGTAGTGTTATGCCCACCATTAAAGGTTGGGACAGTACGGTCATCCATGAAAACATAAAAGGAAAGATCACAGTATGCCTAGCCAAGGTCTCTCCTCTATGCCACTCCTACTGGGGTGCACCTAAGGTGGATAACCTCTAAGATACAAAAGAAGGCTATCCTCGCCATGACATATGCAACGGCACCCCAAGGTCCACCCGCTTCCACTGCTGCCTTCCCCCGAAGGGAAGAAGGTATCCAATCTACTGGGCCAACTCATTGGGCGTAGCCAAATGATGAGCTGGGCGGGCATGAACACCTAGGCGTGGTTGCATCGCTACCCTAGCTCCTCTCATAGGCTAGGTTATCGTGGCCTCGCTATGTCCTCTGACATCCATAGGGATGATAGGTGCGGAACCCTTCGAAGGGCACTGAGTAGTCGAATCCTCAAATGGATCATACTGAGAGTCCATCATGGGAGATCGAGGCACGTGCTCCGGGAAGTCGTGGACGGTAGAAGTGGCAGGATGGGTACAGCGAGTCTGCTCCTTACGAGGGCGAGCACGCTTGAAGACGAGGTCATCACCGAAGGCAGAAGCAGGAGAAAACCGAAGCCTAGAAATTGGATATGCAAAAGGGCGCTCTATGAACACAAAAAGACGTACAACACAATGACCCACAAAATGATATGACCAATGGATGGCATCGTAGTGTATCTCCCAAGTGAGTGCGTCAATGAAGATCACAAACGAAGCTATCGTCCTCTGAAGATGAGATAGAAAGAAAGAAGGGATAAAAAACTTATAAAAGAATCTCAATAGGGCTCTCGCCTCCTAACTAGTGTCATCATCAACGTCCTTAGAAATCTCGGGTTTCATTATGAAATAGTGGGCATAAATGCAATTCATTTATTATGTTCTAAATACCATTAGCTGAGGCCCGTGTCTTTTAACATGAGTTTGAATGTCATGAATACATCATACCATATACCATGGAATGCATGTCAATAATAGGTACATCATACCATAAGCAATCATATGTAAAATAATTAATGACATAAGGAACACAAATAGCATGGCATGATTTCTCCCTTTTTTCCTTAGGTGACTTAAATTTGTTATTGCTCTCTGTGGGGGCCACCCTAATACTCTCTTCTCTTGATAGTTGTAGGTTATGAGCTCATACCTCACTAGTCGTCACTAGCTTACACTTATCCTCTCGATAAGCAAATTCTCGATTCACAGAGTGCGGGTTAGGGGCATTGGATCACTTTCCGCTGGGCCCGGTCCATTACGAAAAGATCACCTCCTTGGATCACCTTACACCAAGCCCAGCCTGTTACGGAAGGATTATAACATCCCCCGCTACTTTATGGATTGACGACTGTCCCCACAAACCAACACAGGTCTTTTTAGCTTGCTTTGTCCTCACTCACACACTTCCTGGGAAAACTTCCCAGGAGGTCACCCATCCCAAAATTGCTCCAAGTTAAGCACGCTTAACTGTGGAGTTCTTTCAGTTTAGGCTACCGAAAAGAAGATGCATCTTGTTGGTATAGGTAGTACAAATCAATTCATATAAGCCCTCCTTAACTATATAGTCCCATACCTATACAGTCTCAGGATCCCTCTCATTCGGGTGTGTAATCGGTTCATTCATGTACCCCTCCGCTTTCGAAGTCTGCCAGGAGCCGCTCCTTATCCATGCCTCATCGCATCGGCGATCACTCCCCGACTTCGCAATCCCCGGGCGTTACATGCCCACCAGCTTCCGCTTGGTTCGTCCCCGAACCACACCATACTGGGAGAGGTGCAAGCTCTGATACCATTTGTAACATCCCTTGCTACTTTATGGATTGATGACTGTCCCCACAAACCAACACAGGTCTTTTCAGCTTGCTTTGTCCTCACTCACACACTTCCTGGGAAAACTTCCCAGGAGGTCACCCATCCCAAAATTGCTCCAAGTCAAGCACGCTTAACTGTGGAGTTCTTTCAGTTTAGGCTACCGAAAAGAAGATGCATCTTGTTGGTATAGGTAGTACAAATCAATTCATATAAGCCCTCCTTAACTGTATAGTCCCATACCTATACAGTCTCAGGATCCCTCTCATTCGGGTGTGTAATCGGTTCATTCATGTACCCTCCGCACAAGTCTGCCAGGAGCCGCTCCTTATCCGTGCCTCCTCGCACCGGCGATCACTCCCCGACTTCGCAATCCCCGGGCGTTACATGAAATGTAACATCCTAATTTTTAACCCAATACTCTAGAACATATTTAGGTTAATCATTAGTCTATTACTCTTTTAGTCTCAATCCTTACAACTTTTCATTAAAATACTTAGCGGAAAATACGAATAAATTTTTCTTTTTGAAACTTGAAAGCAAAACGCGAGCCACGTACTAACCTAACGTTTGTCATAACCATAACGTACAAGAAAAAGTAACACACTATTGATAATCATGAAACATAGTATTATACATAACAATCATAATATCATCACATATTCATAGATACATAGACTACCAACATCATTGTACCATCATTTACATCAAAACATGCCCATATATGTGAAGTCATCCTTATCCACCTATGAGGTTAGATAAGTGTCAACCCAAAAGCTAAGCTATCTATGCCTCCGCAGCGACCCTCTGCTCTATCTGCTAGTGTGTCCTTTAAGCGCGCGCCTCAAAAGAAGTCACGAACCTTGTTGTAATCCTCGTCTAGAGATGACACGGAAGAAAAGGAAGGGATGAGAAATTCATTCGAGATTCTCAGTAGGGATTCCCGACTCTAACACTAGTGTCATCGTCGTCGTCCCCAGCCACCTCGATTTTAATTATGAAAAAGGTGTACATGCATAAGTATTGGTTTTAGGCTTTACAAATCTATTTATCCGATGTGGGTGTCTTTTAGTATGTGTCTTAATGACATGAATGCAACAGATATTTGATGAATGCATGACAATACCATATGCACATTAATACGAAAATCGTAATACTTGGGCACATCATAAAGAAACATAAATCATATACGTGGCATAAAAAGGTATAGTACTTTTCATGTGACATCTTTCTCATAAGTAATACTCTTAAGTTCTCTTTTCTTAAAGACCACCCTCTTAACATATCCACCAAAAATCCAACTGATTCACCGGCTCGGCGATAATCTGGTCACCAAACTACATCTCACCTATCGCCTAGGAATGAGCTCAATCTTAACTAGTCGTCACTAGATTTAATATGGGCTAATAGAGAGGGTATACATAACTTTCTTGGATCACCTATCGTAGGATCATTTCCCTTTTTTGAAACGCTCTACTGGTATCTAGTACACAGCGAATTGTCCGCTTTGGCAAGCTCAATGTCAATACCCTCACGGATTTGTTTCCTCCCCACCGTAGCGGGAGAAATGCGTCTCAGTACTATGTCACATCTATTTTGGGGGTGCTCGTCAACCGTGTCACCCGTAACCTATCCTGGAGGTGCTCGGCCGAACCGGTGTCACCCAGGAGTTTTCGCAAGCTTTTTCTCAAGTACTTAAGTTTGATGGGAAATTCGGCAGTGTAACGGCGTACACCGGATTTCCATCAAACTTGCTTTATGCCACCAAACATATAGAGTATGCATAGCCATTCAATACCAACATAAGGCATCATAATCATCGTATGCATCATAAGCATCATAACATCATAATTTTGCATAACGCATCATGGCGTGAGCATCAACACATCAACGCTATATACTCTCATAAGAGATCACATGCTCAAGTTGTTCTCATAATAAAACATACACTTGCATGAAACATTAAAGCTCATTATGCTCTTAAGCCTATGGTGTCTTATGCTTTGACCCTTACGGGTCTAAATCTTGAAAACTAATTACGCTATCATCCGTCGGTCATATGTTATGCACCTAAGGGCTCATAATTAATCATCTTTCCTAATCCCCATGTTCATACTCAAATCTGAAAGGCATAGGGCAGAATTTCTAACTTGTGGTTACGGGGTTCTAGAACTTACGTTTTAGACCCTTTCTCGGTTCCGTCTTCACCTAAGGCACTATAAATTAAATCTAAATCAATTATGAGACATTCCTATGCTTGAGAACTAATTATAAATCACATTTATCATGTTTTAATGTTGCTGGGCAGAATCCAGAAAACTAAATGTTCTAAGAGTTCTACATTTGCATTTTTACGATTTTCTAGTTACTAGTTTCCCTATAAGTGCTAAAATTCAATTCTAGTCCAAATGTTACCAAGTTTTTCATGTCTAAACAATCCTAATCTGATTATGTTCCCATTAAAACAGTTTGGATAAGCTCCAAAAACAAATGGGTCTAAACTATGTTAAATTCTAGCTTTACGGTATTTCTAGTTAGCTAGTTTCTTACCTATCATGCATAGAATCATTTCTACATCATCATGTGATATTTTCACACATTCTAACACATCAAAACATCATCATACAGCCATAAGCTCATCATGACAGTACCGAAAACATCTAACTTCAATAAGAGAACTAAATTGACATTTCTAGGTACATAAGTTAACTAGTTTCTCTTGGAATCAATTTAGAATTTCTAAAACTCTTTGCAAATCATTTTAATTCATCAAGAGGCTAAGAGAAGCCTTAGGTCAGTGACCAAAATATATTTCATCTTCTAAAAGGGAATAAAGTCATATCTCATGATAACATAACCTTGTAAAGATTTTTAAAGCTTTTAAGAAAAACTTAGAACATAGACTATTAGTCCTTGTAGCTAGATGAAAACTCATTGCAAGTCCATCATCACTACTTGGCCGAAAACATGCATTCAAAGAATGCATTCACATTAAACTTTAACTTGAAATGAAATGGGCAAGTCTTTGAGCTCTAGGTTCTTAAGTTATGACATAAAATAAACGTGCTCATGCTTTTCATTTTTAATCTTGCTTACAAAATAAAGTGATGACTTAAATTAAATATGCAAGGCATAAACTTAAACGTGCAAGCTTGAGAGTAAATATGCAAGGTTCAATTCTTTATTTTAGTGCTCTTGGCCCAACAACAATCGACTTTAAGGCCGAAATAGAAAGGCATTCGAGAAATTAATTAGGTGATAATGCAAGTTCAATTCTTTATTTTAGTGCTCTTAGCCCAACAACAATCGACTTTAAGGCCGAAATAGAAAGGCTTTGAGAATTAAATTAAGTGATGATGCAAATTTCATTTTAATCTTTATGTTCTTAGGTGATTAGCTTGAAAGTAAAGGTGCATAGCAAGAATGTAAATATAAATGCAAGCATAAAATAAATTATGCGAGTTCATTTTATCTTTCTAGAGCTCTTAACAAGACTTT
This sequence comes from Dalbergia cochinchinensis, assembly GCA_031216125.1. NCBI lineage: Eukaryota > Viridiplantae > Streptophyta > Magnoliopsida > Fabales > Fabaceae > Dalbergia > Dalbergia cochinchinensis. The sequence goes on from CM062372.1 coordinate 41,830,843, forward strand.
AAAGGAACTTAAAACTTAACCCAAACTCATTGAACCAAGATATGGTATAGTCTAGAGTCCTTAGAACTCAACATAACATTTTTAGAAAATCAAAACATTTGGCATGTAAAAGAAAAGGAAGTGGCCGAAACTTCAAGAAGGAAAAGGAATATTTTAAAACTCTAGGGTCCATGATCTTGATGATATATTAACACCAACATCATGAGACCTCATCATTGAGTCCTTAGAACCATTTTGAAACATCACCAAAGATAGAGTTCTCAAGAGTTCAAGAAAGGAAGAACTAGAAACATTTTCGCTCAAGAACAAAGATCAAGCTCTAGAGTTTGTTTCAAGTGATGAACATCATCATGAAACTCTCATCATCAAGCTCTCATTTCTCTATTCTCAAGGGCTCATGGCGGAAACAAGAAAGAAAAAGAATAGAGAAGAAGTTCTAAAAAGAAAATAAGAGAAACCATAAACATCAAGCTTTAAAGAAGAACATTCATGAAAAGAAATCCCTACTTGGTGTGATGATCTTGAAGATGGAAGAAGAAGATGAAGAAGATGAAGAACTTTGAAGAGCTTGAAGAACACTAGAACTTTGAGAGAAAAAGAAAAGCTTTGGAGAGAACTAAACTTTGCAAATGATCTAAAAGTGGTGCAAGCTCCTCAAGGCATTCTATTTATAGAGAAATGAAGCAAATGGAAGGTGAAAATGAAGAGGGAAATTTCGGCCATCAGCCTCATGGGCAGCCCATGAGTTCCATGAGGTGAGATAATGTGGTCTTGAGGCATGGTGAGGTATGGTTCAAAGTATGGTGAGGTATGGTTCAAGGTATGGCTTCAAGCATGGTTCTTTGAGTGAGAAACAATTCAACATGTGTTGTAAATGAGAGAGAGAGGGCTGAAATTGCATCAGCCATGGGGAGGGTTTTCTTGCATTTTAATTGTAGTTTAGAGTTGTGTTTAGGTGTATCTTTGATTAGGATTAAGATTAGGAATTTGTAAGAAAGTGTTTAGGTGAGAAAATGGGTAATCAAGGTTGTCAAGACATAATTAAGGAGTGTTCTTGCATCATTAGTGAGTTATAAATTCATTTTAGTGTATAAACAATTCTAGACACAATTCCTTGATTTAAGGAATTGGAGAGAGGAAACACTATTCAAGATTCCAAGAGTGAAATCTTGAGTTTTAGAAAAGAGATTTAAATCTAATCTAAGCAATCTTAGGTTCTAATTAATTTTAATAATTTATTTTGACTCTAGATCAATCATGGAAATTAATTAATCTTCGTTTAGAACCTAATATTGCTTAGGTTTGCTTAATTGCATCATTAAGCTCAAAAACACTATTCTAGGGGCAAAATCATAATTTTGCACTAAAACTGCCCGGGGCCACCGGGACTCAAACAGATGTTTTGAAACATGTAAAAACATGGTTTTAAACCTCTGGGGAAAGTTTCGGGCTCAAACGGCACCTTTACCCGCGTAAAACGCTACAGGGGTATTTTGGTCATTCCGACCCGAAACTGCAGAAAATGAGACTTTCGCCTTCGGAACCACTCAAGGGTCATTAAATCCCCTTCAAACATTGAGTTGGCCCTTCGAGGACTACCGGGTCAGCCATCCTCGAATTCCGGGCCGAAAATGACCTCAGGGGCATTTCGGTCATTTTCCACTCAGACAGAAAATCGGGGCGTTACAAGGATCATCTGCGAATATTTTATGTAACGCCCCAATTTTTACTGTAATTTTTACTGTCATTAGAAATTACTCAATTACCGAATTACCGTAGGTAATTATTACATAAGATTTGAGGCCGAACAATCCTCAATAAAGGAATATAACATTAGAAGAGAGGTTAGGAACGATTCATGCGAGAGTCGCAAATCCCGAATTTCTGTACGTATAAAATGACCAAAATGCCCCTGAAGTTATTTTACTCAGAAAATGAGGATCGTGGGCCCCACCTATTCTCAAGGGGATATTTTGAGGATAATAAGGGATTGTTTGTGTTATGTGTGTTAATAGAGCAGAAGGATCTCAATTTTGAGTTCCGACGCGAGAAATGACCAAAACGCTTCTCAAGGTCCGTTTTAACTCCGATGTGCGTGTTTACCGAGCCCGAACCTCACTAAAATGTTTTAAAATGTGTTTTTAAGCCATGATTAACCATTGGTTAAGCTCGGATGGCCTCGGGCAATTTTTAAGTGAAAGTACGATTTTTCCCCTGTTTTTGGGCAGTTTTGCGAATTTTGGGATTTTTGATTCGTATACCGAAACCTAAGCAATATTAGGCTCAAATTAAAGCTTATTAAATTCTAAATATTAATCTAGAGTCAAAATTATGTATTTAGATTGATTAGAACCCAAAATTGCTCAAAAACACCCAAATTGCTTACTAATTCACTTAAACCCTTAACTGTAAATTCTCTAAATTACATGAATACTTTGCCTACACCTAAATAATGCATGGAACACACAAATTTCACTTCTTTGGGCTGTAATGGACGAAATTATTGATGCCATTATGCAGCTGAATTATTGCCAAAAGTTGCACTAAAACAAAATGCCAAAATGTCACCATAAGAGACATAATTCCTTAATTTCATACAACTTTGTCTAAAATGATTTTTCCTCCCTTATTTCTCCTGCAAAATTCCGTCCACTACCTCATCATTTTGGCCAATTAGAAGCCTCAAAATCTTCTATAAATAGGCTTGCTTGAGTGGTCTTGGAATGCTTGGTTCATAACTAGTTTTTAGGAGCACCAAAACTTTCTTTCTTCCTCCTCTTTGGCTGAATTCTTTCTTCAATTTCTCAAAGAGATTTTGTTTCATTTCACTTCAAGAAACCAAGTTCTCTTCCTCTTCTTCAACTCAGATTAGGTAGGGAGTAGTTTCTAAATTTATTTCTATGCTTTGAGGAGTTGTGTTTTTAGCTCAAAATGATGAAATTATGAACTTGCCTTAGCTTTTCATTTTGGTTTTCCTCTTCAATTTTTCTTTAACCAATTCAACCATATGGCCTAGGTGGAACTAAGATGATGGTTTGATGATGAGGACCTTGAGGTGGGTTGTAAATCCATCACAAGTTAGGCCTCTAAAGCTTGAAAATTCCACTTGATGCAAAACTTTAAAGAATAATGCTTTATGATGCTAAAACAAAGATTTTTAGTTTAGAACTTGAAAGATGTATTTTTTTTCCTTTTATGTTTTATTTCTTGTTAAGATATGTATTGGGTTGAATTTATAATTCTTTTAAAGTCTTGAAGGAGCTCTAGTAAAGAAACAAAATGAATTTGCATCCATGATTAAGTTTATGCTTTGCATAACCATGTTTACCTTCTATGTCATCACTAAATTTTCAAGAATGAATAAATGAACTTGCATTTCTCATGTTTAAATTCCAAGCTTGTATTTCATGTTTATGTTTCAAGTCATCACTTAATCTTTCAAGATAATAAAGAGGTTGCATCTCATATTTAATTTATGCTCTCACTATATTTTATAATGGCTAAAAGAATCAACGCATGGCATGTTTATTTTATGCCATCACCTAAAGATCCTAGAGCTCAAAGACTTGCCCATGTATCACAAGCAAAGAAATATGATTATTGGAGTTAAAGAATTTGTTCTTTAAAAAGTCTTGAGATTGGAGCTTAAAAAGATGTAATAATAATATTCTCTTCCTACTCTATCGGGTCTGTGCGGACTCACCGCCGCTCCGGTTTCTTAATATTTTCTTCTCCTCTCTCGGTCCTCACATGGATTACCGCCGCTCCAGCTTTCTTGTATCATGTTTATATTTCAAGTTCTTGCATCATGTTTAATTTTCAAGTCATCACCTTAAATCTTAAAGATAAAGAAATGGAATTGCATATCATGTTTATAATTCCAAGCTATCACCTTGTAAAGATAAGATTAAAATAAGGTTGCATAGCATGTTTATAATTCTAAGATGTCACCTAAATCTCTAAAGCTCAAGACTTACTCCTTTTATCTTAAGTGAGAATTTTAATTGTGAAGATCCTCCCAAATTTGACAAAAGAACTAGTTTCTAAATGAGTTTTAAGGCTTTGCAAGGATTTTACCGGGAACTAGTATTTTATATGCACTTAAAATATGATTCTATGTAATTACATGAGGTGCATGATTCGCCACTGATCCGAGTTTAGTATCAATGTGTGATAATGATTTGATATGATTGAAGTTGTGATAATTATGGTTTATTGTTAAGAGAATGATTCATAATTGGTTTAGTAACTAATTAGTTCTATAATTGATAATTCTATGTAAGGATTGGATGCTTATTAAGTACTTGATATCATTGAATGATTTCCTGGCTTGCATGTTATAGTTGCTGTTGCAAATAATGAGAATGCTTGTACATGAAATGTTCTTTATTATGTAAAATTTACCTTTGTTGCTAGAAGAAAGTGTATCATTGTAAAAGTGTAATTTGGAAAGGTTCTGGCTAAGGAAAGACTTGGTATTTAAGCGTGTCGTGATTACAGTTGATATATATTATTCTAGCTTAAGACTATAAATGAGAAAATGTTATGATGTTTATGAATTGTATTATGATATAACATGCAAAGATTTAATGGTGACTTAAACTTATAAGAAAATGATCCTTTGGAACCATCAGACTATAGGTGGTGAAAATGTGATTTTAGCCCCCTAACCCGTTCTCTCAAAAGGGTAGAGTCGGGACTTTAGCTTATCAAAAGGGATAAGTATATGCTAGTGACGACTAGTAAAGTATGAGCTCATAACCTAAATTACTCCCAAAAGGGTGGAGTATAGGGTGGCCCAAGGAAAATAATGATGATGATAAGATTTTAAGTCACCAAAGGCACTAAAGAAATGAAATATGTGCACTGTGTCCATGTGTAGCTAATATTATATGACGTTCTTTTATGCATGTTATTTTGATAATGATGATGAGGAATATGATGTAATGATAAAGGAAATGTTCATTGTAAATATGACATGTTAAGAATAAGATGCATAATAAGACGATAATTAAAAATTGACGAACCTCGGTTAAGTATTTGTCCGAACTTAAAATGAATCTTTGCATGCTCACTATTTTAGAATAATCCCGAGGTTCCTCGGGACTTTGATGATGACATCAGTAGAAGGAGGTACCCTACTGAGAATTCTTTAGCAAGATTCTCACTCCTTTTCTTTATTTCCGTCATTGTCTCCAGATTCAAATGGCGACATTCGCCCTGCTCGTTGATACCCCTACTTGGGAATTCCACTATGATCCAGGTGCATCGCTTCATATCATTTTGAAGGGAGGTGCGCAGCTTCGTGTTTTTATTTACATAGGTCGTCCATTTGCACATCCTGTCCCTAGTTATCGATTTTCTCCTACTTCTCCCTATGGCGATGAAATGGTTTTCGAACATGCACGTCCACTTGATGAAAGGATGTTACGCTCTTATCCCGCTTCATCCGCTGTCCATGGATTTCAGAGTATGTTCCGAGACGAGATATTCTCAAACCGATCCTTCAGAGGACACTCCTACTCATGTATATTCTGAGAGCTCTGCTCCTACTCCCACACGTGTAAGAGAGGGTAGTGAGGAAACAGCTTGTTCAGCCAAGGTTAGCGAGAAGGTCAGTCCATGCGACTCCCACTGGGTGCATCTCGTGTGTCCCTCCCGAGGAGCTCATCAATGGATCGGATTTATTCCCCATTTCCAGACAAAGTGGCCATAGAAGGTTCTTAGTAGATTTATGTGTGATCATGCACCCTAGTTTTAGGATAACCTTCTCGCTTATGGAGTTATCTAGTTTAGGGCATGTATTTCCTTAAGTATATTTTCTTTTATGGCTTTGCATAAGATAATGATGTATGAACATAACCCACCCTTTGAGTGAGGTTATTGTATGTAAATATATGCTATAATGTGCTTATGGATGTTATATGATGGAGCCTAAGTGATATGATGTGATATATTCTTAAACGCCTTATTATACCCCCGCTTAGTCGCTCACGTTGTACTCGCTCACGTTTTCAATTATGTGTTTAAAAAAAAATGGCTCGTAATTTCACTAAGTATTTTCAAATTATGAAGAAAGAACCAAAGCAAGGAGTAAAGTCTAGTCATTAATCGATTCAACCTAGGTGTATCCGGTTAATTACTAGGTGTTACATTTTGGTATCGAGCGCTCGATTCTCATGGAGCCCGAGGATTGGACTAGCTATGCTTCTAAAGCATAATACGTTAGTGACGCCATGTGTAGATGTTTATCATTAGGATGAGCTTGAGGATTAGAAATATATGACTCATCGTATGTTGAAAGTGCCGTGGTAACTTGCTCACTTTGCATGGAATATTGGGCCCGATCACCTCGGTGTTCTTTGCTTTGTGTGTATAGGGACCAATGGCACGTCGACAATGTATCAGGAGCGCAAAGACGTAATAATCAAGACAACGAGACACCAAGCACTCCGCGACGTAGCAAGGACCATGAGAATGATGATGGAACGAATGGATCAGGATCGTCAAGCCAATATGAATCAGTGACAGAGATTCCCGAACATGCCTGCTTCGGGAGTTTCGTAAGGCAAACCCACCAGTTTTCAAGGGGACACCGAATCCAAATATTGCGTATGAATGGATTCGAATATTGAGAAGGTCTTTTTGTAGTCCCATGCTCTGAGGAGCAAAAGGTCACCTTCGCTACTCATATGCTTGAAGGTGATGCCGGTTTACGTGGACGGGTGTTCAAGACTCCTCGAGACGCACCGACGTGGACATTGATTGGGAACTTTTCAAGGTCCATTTTTATGAAAAGTACTTTCCGTAGTCGGGCTAGAAATGCCAAGGACATTGAATTCATGCAATTTGTCCAGGGAATATGAATGTGGCCCAAAGATAATCGCTGATTTGAAGAACTCATTAAGTTCTCAAGAATGTACCAAGGAAATCTGATGAGTACCGGAAATGCATTAAATACGAGTCGTGGTTGAAGGCGTAACTTAATGTGGCAGCTTGCACATTTAGAGATTAGGGATTTCTCTACCCTAGTTAACAAATGTCGGATTATTGAAGAAGGTCGAGAAAACTAAACACCCCAAAGTCGATAATATTACCAAAAAGTTGACACCTCAAGGTCGCAGCTCAAGAGGCAGAATCGACCTCCATTTCCTCAATCAAGACCACAAGGGACACAAAGAAATTTTCAACAAGGAAGGCCAAACAACAACAATCGCTATAATAACAACCGCTACAACAATAACCCCAGTAACAATCACAACAACAACAATAACAACAATAAAGGGAAAACACCACAAAGAGGTCTAGCAAGATTTCTACGGCTCGCGCCATCCATGGAATGTCCCAAGTGCGCGGCAAGAATCATGGGAGCATGCCATGTCGAGCCGGAACAAACGTGTGCTATCGGTGTGGAAAACCAGGTCATTACTCCCGAGAATGCACGGAAAGAAACCCGCCAACCCCCAATCCCAAGCCACAATACCAGGGAAGGGTATTTCTTTGTTAATGCTGAAGAACCAACGAAGTCACGAAATCTCGTGGAAGGTAAGGGTAATATGCATGGTAAAGACTTAATTGTAGTATATGATTCTGGAGCTTCATTCTTTTTATCTCCCATTCATGTGTTAAAAGCCTTAATTTACCTATGACTGAGCTTCTTTTGACCTTATTGTTTCTACCCCGACCGAAAACCGTTAGGACTTGTAAATGTTGTTTAGATTGTAGTTTTATTATAGATAATAGATCCTTTGTCTTAGATCTTATTTGCTTACCCATGCAAGGTTTAGATGTGATTCTTGGCATGGATTGGCTTGAGGCCAACCGTGTAATCGTTAAATCTGTTATGAGAAAACCATCACTTTTCTTCCTGTTCCTATTGAACCTAAGAAACCCATAAGTCTTTACATAACTGCTGTGGAAATGGATTGTGGTAAGGGTGAGAGTAAAGGTTACATTTTCTTAGCCGCTAGTGATGTAGACTTTGAGCAAAGTATCGATGAGATACCAATAGTAAGAAATTATCCTGAAGTATTTCCAGATGAGATACCGGAGTTTCCCCCCAAGAGAGAGATAGAGTTTTCCATAGAATTGCTTCTTAGGCAAGTGCGGGACCTATATCCATAGCCCCATACAGGATGTCCCCATTAGAATTGACCGAGTTAAAAACTCAATTGGAAGATTTATTGGAGAAAAAGTTTGTTAGGCCTAGTGCATCACCTTGGGGAGCCCTATGTTGTTTGTAAAGAATAAGGATGGGAGTATGAGGAGGTGTGTACATCATCCGCAGCTGAATAAAGTAACGGTGAAAAACAAGTATCGTCTGCCTAGGATCGATGATTTGATGGACCAACTGAAAGGTGCGGTAGTGTTTTTCTAAGATAGATTTGAGGTCAGGCTACCATCAAATTAGAGTGAGAGATGAAGACATACCTAAAACGGCCTTTTGCACTCGACACGGCCATTTTGAGTTTGCAAAGAATGTACTTTGGGTTAACCAATGCTCCAGCTATTTTTATGGATTACATGAATAGGATCTTTCGGCCCTATTTAGATCAGTTTGTAGTTGTCTTTATAGATGACATTCTCATATATTCTAAGACCCATGAAGAGCATGAATGCCACTCCGACCATAGTAATCGAGATCTTGAAGGAAAAGAAACTATATGCCAAGATTTCCAAGTGTGAGTTTTGGTTGGATAAGGTGCAATTTTTAGGGCATGTAGTATCTAAGAAAGGAATTGTCAGAGATCCTAGTAAGGTAGAAGTGGTAGTAAACGGGAAAGACCAACCATCGTGAATCAAGTAAGGAGCTTTTGGGTTTAGCCGGTTATTACCGGGCGATTTATCAAGGGATTTTCCCATTTCCCTACCTTTGACCAAGCTGACTAGGAAGAACACCCCTTTTTCATGGACCCCGGAGTGTGAAAAGAGCTTTCAAGAGTTAAAACACAAGCTAACCTCTACCCCGAGTTGTTCTCAGGTAACGAATTTCCGGGGCGAAATTCTTTTTAAGGAGGGGAGTAATGTAACGCCTCAATTTTTACTGTCATTAGAAATTACTCAATTACCGAATTACTGTAGGTAATTATTACATAAGATTTGAGGCCGAACAATCCTCAATAAAGGAATATAACATTAGAAGAGAGGTTAGGAACGATTCATGCGAGAGTCGCAAATCCCGAATTTCTGTACGTATAAAATGACCAAAATGCCCCTGAAGTTATTTTACTCAGAAAATGAGGATCGTGGGCCCCACCTATTCTCAAAGGGATATTTTGAGGATAATAAGGGATTGTTTGTGTTATGTGTGTTAATAGAGCGTATGATCTCAATTTTGAGTTCCGACGCCAACGAATGACCAAAACGCCTGCAAGGTCGCTTTTAACTCGATGTGTTTGGCTGAGCCCGAACCTCACTAAAATGTTTTAAAATGTGTTTTTAAGCCATGATTAACCATTGGTTAAGCTCAGATGGCCTCGGGCAATTTTTAAGTGAAAGTACGATTTTTCCCCTGTTTTTGGGCAGTTTTGCGAATTTCGGGATTTTTGATTTGTATACCGAAACCTAAGCAATATTAGGCTCAAATTAAAGCTTATTAAATTCTAAATATTAATCTAGAGTCAAAATTATGTATTTAGATTGATTAGAACCCAAAATTGCTCAAAAACACCCAAATTGCTTACTAATTCACTTAAACCCTTAACTGTAAATTCTCTAAATTACATGAATACTTTGCCTACACCTAAATAATGCATGGAACACACAAATTTCACTTCTTTGGGCTGTAATGGACGAAATTATTGATGCCATTATGCAGCTGAATTATTGCCAAAAGTTGCACTAAAACAAAATGCCAAAATGTCACCATAAGAGACATAATTCCTTAATTTCATACAACTTTGTCTAAAATGATTTTTCCTCCCTTATTTCTCCTGCAAAATTCCGTCCACTACCTCATCATTTTGGCCAATTAGAAGCCTCAAAATCTTCTATAAATAGGCTTGCTTGAGTGGTCTTGGAATGCTTGGTTCATAACTAGTTTTTAGGAGCACCAAAAACTTTCTTTCTTCCTCCTCTTTGGCTGAATTCTTTCTTCAATTTCTCAAAGAGATTTTGTTTCATTTCACTTCAAGAAACCAAGTTCTCTTCCTCTTCTTCAACTCAGATTAGGTAGGGAGGAGTTTCTAAATTTATTTCTATGCTTTGAGGAGTTGTGTTTTTAGCTCAAAATGATGAAATTATGAACTTGCCTTAGCTTTTCATTTTGGTGTTTCTCTTCAATTTTTCTTTAACCAATTCAACCATATGGCCTAGGTGGAACTAAGATGATGGTTTGATGATGAGGACCTTGAGGGTGGGTTGTAAATCCATCACAAGTTAGGCCTCTAAAGCTTGAAAATTCCACTTGATGCAAAACTTTAAAGAATAATGCTTTATGATGCTAAAACAAAGATTTTTAGTTTAGAACTTGAAAGATGTATTTTTTTTTCCTTTTATGTTTTATTTCTTGTTAAGATATGTATTGGGTTGAATTTATAATTCTTTTAAAGTCTTGAAGGAGCTCTAGTAAAGAAACAAAATGAATTTGCATCCATGATTAAGTTTATGCTTTGCATAACCATGTTTACCTTCTATGTCATCACTAAATTTTCAAGAATGAATAAATGAACTTGCATTTCTCATGTTTAAATTCCAAGCTTGTATTTCATGTTTATGTTTCAAGTCATCACTTAATCTTTCAAGATAATAAAGAGGTTGCATCTCATATTTAATTTATGCTCTCACTATATTTTATAATGGCTAAAAGAATCAACGCATGGCATGTTTATTTTATGCCATCACCTAAAGATCCTAGAGCTCAAAGACTTGCCCATGTATCACAAGCAAAGAAATATGATTATTGGAGTTAAAGAATTTGTTCTTTAAAAAGTCTTGAGATTGGAGCTTAAAAAGATGTAATAATAATATTCTCTTCCCCCTCTATCGTCCTGCAGGACTACCGCTCCGGTTTCTTAATATTTTCTTCTCCCTCTCATCGTCCTCATGCGGATTACCGCTCCAGCTTTCTTGTATCATGTTTATATTTCAAGTTCTTGCATCATGTTTAATTTTCAAGTCATCACCTTAAATCTTAAAGATAAAGAAATGGAATTGCATATCATGTTTATAATTCCAAGCTATCACCTTGTAAAGATAAGATTAAAATAAGGTTGCATAGCATGTTTATAATTCTAAGATGTCACCTAAATCTCTAAAGCTCAAGACTTACTCCTTTTATCTTAAGTGAGAATTTTAATTGTGAAGATCCTCCCAAATTTGACAAAAGAACTAGTTTCTAAATGAGTTTTAAGGCTTTGCAAGGATTTTACGGGGAACTAGTATTTTATATGCACTTAAAATATGATTCTATGTAATTGCATGAGGTTCATGATTCGCCACTGATCTGAGTTTAGTATCAATGTGTGATAATGATTTGATATGATTGAAGTTGTGATAATTATGGTTTATTGTTAAGAGAATGATTCATAATTGGTTTAGTAACTAATTAGTTCTATAATTGATAATTCTATGTAAGGATTGGATGCTTATTAAGTACTTGATATCATTGAATGATTTCCGGCTTGCATGTTATAGTTCTTTGTTGCAAATAATGAGAATGCTTGTACATGAAATGTTCTTTATTATGTAAAATTTACCTTTGTTGCTAGAAGAAAGTGTATCATTGTAAAAGTGTAATTTGGAAAGGTTCTGGCTAAGGAAAGACTTGGTATTTAAGCATGTCCATTGTGACCCACCTCTCTTTCCTGGGAATCTCCCATATGCGTGATTACAGTTGATATATATTATTCTAGCTTAAGACTATAAATGAGAAAATGTTATGATGTTTATGAATTGTATTATGATATAACATGCAAAGATTTAATGGTGACTTAAACTTATAAGAAAATGATCCTTTGGAACCATCAGACTATAGGTGGTGAAAAGGTGATTTTAGCCCCCTAACCCGTTCTCTCAAAAGGGTAGAGTCGGGACTTTAGCTTATCAAAAAGGATAAGTATATGCTAGTGATGACTAGTAAAGTATGAGCTCATAACCTAAATTACTCCCAAAATGGTGGAGTATAGGGTGGCCCAAGGAAAATAATGATGATGATAAGATTTTAAGTCACCAAAGGCACTAAAGAAATGAAATATGTGCACTGTGTCCATGTGTAGCTAATATTATATGACGTTCTTTTATGCATGTTATTTTGATAATGATGATGAGGAATATGATGTAATGATAAAGGAAATGTTCATTGTAAATATGACATGTTAAGAATAAGATGCATTATAAGACGCATAATTAAAAATTGACGAACCTCGGTTAAGTATTTGTCCGAACTTAAAATGAATCTTTGCATGCTCACTATTTTAGAATAATCCCGAGGTTCCCGGGGACTTTGATGATGACACTTTGTAGAAGGAGGTACCCTACTGAGAATTCTTTAGCAAGATTCTCACTCCCTTTTCTTTATTTCCGTCATTGTCTCCAGATTCAAATGGCGACATTCGTCCTGTTGGTTGATACCCCTACTTGGGAATTCCACTATGATCCGGTGCATCGCTCATACCATTTTGAAGGGAGTTGCGCACTGTGTTTTTATTTACATAGGTCGCCCATTTGCACATCCCCGGCCCCTAGTTATCGATTTTCTCCTACTTCTCCTATGGCGATGAAATGGTTTTCGAACATGCACGTCCACTTGATGAAAGGATGTTACGTTCTTATCCCGCTTCATCTGCTTTGTCCATGGATTTCAGTATGTTCCGAGACGACATATTCTCACACTGATCCTTCAGAGGACACTCCTACTCATGTATATTCTGAGAGCTCTGCTCCTACTCCCACACGTGTAAGAGAGGGTAGTGAGGAAACAGTTGTTCAGCCGAGGTTAGCGAGAAGGCCGTCCATGCGACTCCCACTGGTGCATCTCGTGTGTCCCTCCCGAGGAGCTCATCGATGGATCGGATTTATTCCCCATTTCGGGACAGTGGCCATAGAAGGTTCTTAGTAGATTTATGTGTGATCATGCACCCTAGTTTTAGGATATCCTTCTCGGCTTATGGAGTTATCTAGTTTAGGGGCATGTATTTCCTTAAGTATATTTTCTTTTATGGGTTTGCATAAGATAATGATGTATGAACATAACCCACCCTTTGAGTGAGGTTATTGTATGTAAATATATGCTATAATGTGCTTATGGATGTTATATGATGGAGCCTAAGTGATATGATGTGATATATTCTTAAACGTCTTATTATACCCCGCTTACTCGTTCACGTTGTACTCGGCTCACGTTTTCAATTATGTGTTTAAAAAAAAAAAAATGGCTCGTAATTTCACTAAGTATTTTCAAATTATGAAGAAAGAACCAAAGCAAGGAGTAAAGTCTAGTCATTAATCAGATTCAACCTAGGTGTATCTGGTTAATTACTAGGGTGTTACATTTTATGTCACCTTCACTCTTAGCATGTTGTTTATAGATGCGAGCATGAGCATATAATCACATCACCATAATTCATCAATTAACTAATCATGCTCATAAAACATATCAACTATGCATCCCTAAATATTTCAATCATAATTGCAAATTCACATAAACATTCCATTATCAACATTTTATTAAAGGTAAACATGCTCCTAGCCAGTATGCCAGAATCAAGAACCGGACTCAGCTAATGCATATGCTGTGTTTAACACGGTGCACATACACATATATGAGGTATTAAACACCATCACAGATATTATTCACATAGCCATGCTCAAGTTATCATTAATCACTTATTAGCCCTTAAATGGGTCAAAACTACACATCGGGTAACCTAACATTAGTAATTATTCTTTTATGTACCTAAGAGATCAATTACCATGAATTTCACTGATTTTTAACCTCATGAACATTACCAATCAAGGCTGTAAAGTTTGGACAGCACTTAAAACTATACCGTTTGGGGTTCTAGGAGTTACGTCTTTGACCCTTTCTTGTTACCAGCTTTTCCTAAGATACTAAAATTAATTCCTATACCAATTATGAGTAATTCTTACACATTTACTAAACACCTTTTTACAGAATTATAACTTGCTAAAACAGAATCCATAATTTCATCCTTGAGAGTTCTAGAAATCATATTTATGTTCCTTTCTAGTTACTAGTCTTTCCCTAAGTGCTAAAAATAATTATTGCACTAATTATTACCAAATTTTACACACTTAAACCATCCCAAATAGCACCATACAATAATGAAATAGTTCAGGAAGTAACTGAAAATTGAGTTGTTAAAGGCTTCCGAAATACAACTTCACGTGTTTCTAATTACTAGTTTTACCTAAAGTGCCAAGGATGATTTTTACAACAATTAATAGTAATTTTTACACCTCTAAACCATTCCAAACAGCATATTACAGAATTAAAAGAATCAAATCAGTAGCTATAATTTAACTTCTAATAGCATCGAAAAGTTGCAAGGTCAAGCATTTCTAGTAACTAGTGGATCATAGACACAAGTGTTGAATCTTAGGATAAAATGACATCCCATTCCAAGACCAACACTTGTCATGGCCAAAAATACCTTCAAGAGAGGTAACCATGACTAAAACTTCAATTTAAGATACAAAGGCAAGTTTTTGAGCTCTAGAGATTTAGGTGATGACAAGAAAAAAAACGTGATATGCAACCTCATTTTAGTCTTTATCATTAGGAGGTGATGGCTTGGAAAAGTAAATATGATGTGCAAGACTTGAAATATAAACATGAGAATGCAAGTTTATTTTTAAGTCTTTGAAGCTTTAGGTGATAACTTGAAATATAAATATGAAATGCAAAACTTGAAATTTAAATATGAGAATGCAAGTTCATTTCTTTATTCTTCAAGATTTAAAGTGATGACTTGAAAATAAATATGAGGTGCAAGGCATTGAAACATAAAATGAGATGCAAGAGCTTGAAATATAAATATGATGCAAGTCTATTTTTATATCTTACTAGAGCTCATTTTCAAGACTTTAAGGAATGATACTTTTAACCCCATACAATCTTAACAAATGGAAGTGAGCTTTAGAGTCTCTCATCATTATGACTCCAAGAACTTTGTTCCTTTAGACTCACAATCAAGCTCAAACAAAATCAACTTTAAGAACAACAATAAAACATCATTTTCTCATTTTTCTCTTGAAGTTAAAAAAAATCAAACCTTGAGCTCTAGAGGTCAAACAAATTATGGTAACACTACCAACATCAAAGATTCTTATCATCAAGTCATGGTCTTTAACCATTAACAATAACAAAACTAAAAAGAATCAAGAAAGAAAAAGGAAAATCCAAACCAAAAATGGAAAAAAGAAAAAAAGAAGAGCAAAGCTCATCCAACATCAAACCAAGAACCGAAAATAGAGAGGAAAAAGAGAGAAAACTCAAAACAAAAATCCCTATCAAAGATATTTTCTTGTTACAAAGAAAGAGCTTGATCTTGTATAAGAAAATAAGAAGAAAAATCTTCTCTTGGGTTAAAGATAGATTCGGCCAAAGGATGAAGAAAAGGAAGGAAAGTTTTTCTTGAGTTCTTATATTCAAAGATGGAAAAGTTGTGTTTCTTGAAGGTGATTTGAGGCTGAGAAGTAATGGTGGAGGGTGGTTCTTGTGGTAGTGGAGGAAGAAAAGAGAATCTTTGAGAAGTGAGAGAAGAGAGAATTTTGAGAGCACTTATTTGACACAAGTCTTTGGCCAAACAATTGAGTGGTAAGAATGAGAGTGTTTGAGCATTGGGGTATAGGAGGAGGAGTGGCTGGCCATGAGGAAAGCATAGAGGGAGATACTTTCATTTCTTTTGTGTTAGGAGTTGTGTTTAGAGATAAATTTGATTTGGTATTTGGTTAGGATTTGGTAAATTAGTGTTTGGGCTATAAAGCAAGTAATTAAGGCCATGCAAGACAAGATTAGGAAGTTGTCTTGCTCTCTTAGTGCAAATTCACCTTTATCAGCTAGGAATCTCATCACATCATGGTTTCATGATTTAAGGAATTGGAGAGAGAAAACACTAATGTACTTGACATGACACAAAGTCTTAGATTAAGGAAAGGGTTTTGAATTTTCCTAAGTAACCTTAGGCCCTAGTTAATCTCAATTAATTATTTTGACTCAAGATTAATAATTAAAATCAATTAATCTTTAATTAGAGCCCAATATTGCCTATGTTTCCTTAATCTCACAATTAAGCTAATTATGCCCTTAATTAGGGACAAAATGGTAATTTTATATAAAAACTCATAGAGACTGCTCGGGCTTAAACAGATATCATGCATCCCTTAAAAACAATATTTTCAAACTCTCGGGTAAAGTCCGGTCCAATCGGCAATTAATCCTGCATTAAAATTACTGCAGGAGTATTTTGATAATTTCATGTGTAGAAAACCAAAAATAATATTTTCACCTCTATTAATACGTATAACACATATAATTCTCATTCAACATTTAAATAACCCTTTGAGGATGGTTGGGACCGGCTATCCTTGATTCCAAGGTAAAAACAACCTCAGGGGCATTTTGATTATTTGCACACAGGGAAAAACTGGGATGTTATCCAGTATTCAACAACTATTGAGGTTTCACTATAACAATAACTTTTTCAACCTGAGAAAGTAACAATGGATAGTCTTTTCATTAGTCTTCCTAAGCTATCATCAAAGGATTTTAGAAATCACCTGTACCTAAGGATTTTGAGTAGTTTTGTACTAGCCTCTCCAAGCTAACAAGAGTAGTCTTGACTCTGGCCTCTCCAAGCCAATCCATGACTAAGAGGCAACTCCTTGAGCACGTTGTTAGTAATCTTTTTCCACCCTCTCCAAGCTGCAAGTAGTCTTGACACCGGCCTCCCCAAGCCCAACTGAGTAGTCTTGACATTGGCCTCTCCAAGCCGAACCATGATTGATAGGCAACTCCTTTAGCACATTACAAGTAGTCTACTCTTGGCCTCTCCAAGCCGCAAGTAGTTTTTTCCCAGTCTCTCCAAGTTGTAAGTAGTCTTTGACTAGCCTCTCCAAGCTAAACCGTGATAAGTAAGAACACTTCACTATCGTGTTGCAAGTAATTTTACCTTAGCCTCTCCAAGCTATGTCTTACTCTGATCACTAACAGATTAAGGATACAAAGGTTAAGGGTTTGGGTTGCCACTCAAACTAACCTATGCTCAAGTTTCCTTAAATATGATACATTTAATAAGTTCCTGGGAAAACTTGAATGACTTCCTTCTTCTACTTCTTCCATAAGAAGAACATAAATCTAACTAAGAATATAGAAGGAAGATTTTCTTTACACTTTAAAGATAAAACTGATTACATGATAAGGATTGAATATTCCAGGAAGTGGGAAGAGATTTTTGCAGAGTTTCCTCTCTTGAATCTTCAAATCTCTCTCAACGTTCTTCAAGCTCAGCATCTCTTTATATAATGGTCTTTCTTTATGACCGTTGCCATAGATCAGCTCTTCAAGTGGCACGTGTTGTTCATCAATTGTGTCTTGAAAGAAACAACTAGAAGAGAGGTTGACAAAACTATCACATTGGTTGTAGAAGTCATTGTAATATGAGCTTTCTGATCTCCCATCAGAAACTACTTTTCTACTTTCTGAGCAAGCTTTCTGAACTTCTCCTTCGTGAAGTCAGGTTGGTTGATCAAGTTGGCCAAGAGATGACGTACCTGTTTAAAGCTAGGTTTGATTTGATAATTTGAAATTCAAATTTCAAATTTCCCTCCTTTTCCTGTAGCATTCTTTGCCCACTCACAAATGAGCTTTTTGATGTACGTAATCAACCCTTGAAGATTTATTTCGCTTTCTGATCTTTAACCAAATCTTCTTGATGATGATTTCTTTACGATTGTGATGATTGAAAATTAAGTAACACGTTGCATATGAACATATTCTGATATTTTCATCTTGAGAGTATTTTCTGATGTCCCGTGCTACTTTCTGAAGTTTCTTTTCTTGATTTCTTGTAATGTTGCAGCCTTCCTCTGATTGTTGGTTATTAACAGCTTAGATAAGAATATAATTTCACTTTTTTAATATAGCCAATCTTGTAATATGTTTACACATGCATAGTGAAATATATATACTCATTTGAGTAAGCCTTGCTCTTGCTAAATAATAGATACCTGTTATAATTTTACATGAAACTCAATAGAGACATCAGTTGTTCTTTAAAGCATTTTCTTTGAATTGGTTTTGTTGTAATTCAAAATTGATGAGTTCAAAGGTTCTAGAGCTAACACTCACCACCTGACAATCTAATCCTAGGTGGGTAGTAATATAACACCCCAAAAGTTATTTAAAAACTAATTTGAACCTTATTAGTGAGAATTTCAAAAATCTTATAGTTATAGTAATGATGAGGATGGTCTAATGGACGTGTTGACAAAAAAAGTGAATAGTGATCTTACAGGTTTCGCGGGCCCATCAGGACAACTGAAACTTGAGATCCAAGAACTGGAGATGCCTAGAACTGAGCAAAGATAGGATTAAGGTTAGAAATGATTAGAAATTAAGATTTTATACTTGGAATTTAATTTTGGGCAATATCTAATTTCCCAAATATGGTGTTGCACCCATTCGGTAAAATTTCAGTGTGCGCTTTTTACACCAAAAGAAGGCTTAGTCTTTAAGCATTAGATAATGTCTATCCATTTAAAACCAAGTGGATGGCCAAGATTTAATCTTAACTAACAAAATCAAATCCTAACCATCCATCTCTTTTTTTCTTAAGAAAGAAACTATACTTTAACGACATAAATGCTACTTTTATACCAAGATATATATGAACCACCAAACTTTATCTCATCTGCCTTACGAATTCGGCCAGGATACCCAAAATTATAGCCTTCATCTTCTTTCTTTCAAGCCACCATCAACAAGCTTCAAGCTTCCAAAACTCTAGCCAAAACATGCTCAAACCTTAAGATCTCTTCACAAAACTTCAACTACTCATCATAACCTACAAAACTAACCGATTGGAATTTCAATTCCTCACCATTTCTCATTTTGATATCTCATACTCTACTATTTAAGGAAGAGATTAGGTGCTGTTTGGAAGGCTTGAAGTAAGGAAAAATCATTTTTTGAGGAACTTTTAGAGTTAAAAGCCTAAAGATTTACAAAGTAGGGTTTTTAAACCTTTTTCGGTATCAAATATGTTTTTTATATTTTAGTTACTGATTTACTTGATATTTTTATTTTATTGATTGATAACATATAGATATTGATGTGTTTAAATTGGTGGAGTGTTTGGATGATATTAGAACATCCTTTTTGGTAAAACAAGTTTAGAATCATATTGCTGGAATTTTCGAATAAAGAAGATAGCCTAATTTGTATGATTTTATTCATATAGTTGGAGAATTAGTTTGAGCCAAAATTTTTATGTGATGAAGCTAACATGTGAATATTTCTCCACTAAACTTTTTGAGTTTTTAAAGGCACTTTTGATAGGTTTAAAAAATTAGAAAAAAAAGAGGGTTAGTGTTTTCTGCCAGAATATTAAATTCTGAAGCACTGAATTTATCTAATTTTGTTACTATATAAATGGCCAAATTTTGCTTTGAAATTTTGATATGGTGTTAAGGAAATCTTGAAGTCCAAATTGGGAATAAAATTGGGAATTCTAGTTGTTGGCTGTAATCAGGGGGATTCTTATCTCCGAATTTGTAGAATTTTGTTAACATAGCTAGAGAACTATTTTTTCTTTGAAATTTTGAGACCTTTGGACACATTAAAGTGTTATGGATAATTTTTGTAACATTGAATCTGATTGTTTTGACATGCAAACCAATTTTACCTACATAGTTGTGAAATCTACCAATGTGCTAGAATTTGTACCAATGCCTTGAATGAGTGATATAATAGCATTTTGGTTCTAGTATGACATGAATACCTGATGGTAAATATTTGGCCATGTGAGTTGTGAGATATAAATGTATGCTCGAGGAAGTAAAGATTGGTTTATGATGCATGATTGGAATTACATTGCTTATATGTGCTTTATGCATGCATTGGAAAAAGAAAAGTAAATGGTGCATATATGTAGTAAAAAAGAATGTATAAACTTCAATTGTCCATATTCTGACATATGGACAAAATGGAAACAAGATTATATTGAATGAGAGGAATGCAAAAAGAGGAACTTCCCTAGAGATATTTTGAGTCAATAGACGTATCGGCTAGAAATAGATCTATGTAAATTCGGAAAAGGAAAAAATGAAGTCCGATGATCACATATAAGAATGAGCTCATCCTGATAAGCAGTCTATTACCCATATATGGTGTTATCCATTATAGATACCATTTAGTATGAACTAAATCTTTCCTATGTCAATGAAAAGAGAAAAATACACTGAATTGAATTCTATGGACATAAGTAAAACCAGAACTGTAACACCCCGATTTTTCTATCTAAGAAAAAATGACCAAAATACCCCTGAGGTCATTTTCCACCCGGAATTCGAGGATAGCCAAACCGGCAGTCCTCGAAAGGTCAACTCAATGTTTGAAGGGGATTAGATTGTCCTTGAGTGGTTTCGAAAATGAAAATCTTGTTTTTTACAGTTTCGGGTCAAAATGACCAAAATATCCCTATAGCGTTTTTACGCGGGTAAAGGTGCCGTTCGAGCCTGAAACTTTCCCCGAAGATTTAAAATGATGTTTTCATGTGTTTAAAAGTATCTGTTTAAGTCCCGGTAGTCCCGGGCAGTTTTTGTGCAAAATTATGATTTTGCCCCTAGAATAGTGCCATTTGAGCTTAATGATGTAATTAAGCAAACCTAAGCAATATTAGGCTCTAATCGAAGATTAATTAATTTCCATAATTAATCTAGAGTCAAAATAAGTTATTAAAATTAATTAGAACTTAAAATTACTTAGATTAAACCTAAATCTCTTTTTAAAACTCAAGATTCCTAGTCTTGGAATCTTGAATAGTGTTTCTCTCTCTAATTTCTTAAATTAAGGAATTGTGTCTAAAATTGTTCATACACTAAAAGGATTTTTTATCTCACTAATGAAGCAAGAGCACTTCCTAATCTTGTCTTGAAATCCTTAATTACATCGTTAGCCACCTAAATACTTTCTCACCAATTCCTAAACTTAAGCCTAATCAAAGGCACACCTAAACACAACTCTAAACCACAATTAAATGAAAGATCTTCCTCCCCCATTTCATGAAGAAAATGGCGCCACCTCACCCTCCATTGTCCATCACATGTTTGTTCATCCAAAACACTCAAAAAACCATGCTTAGAACCATACTTAGCCATACTTTCTACCATACCTCACCATACCTCCATGAAACCAATTCTCTCCCCTCATGGAACATGAGGTTCAGCCACCCCCTTCATTCCTTCACCCTTAGTTTTGTTTTTCTATAAATACACATGTAAATGAACTTGTGAGAACCTTTAGTTAATTTGCTAGCTTTGAGTTTTCAAGAGTTGTCTCAAGTTCTCTCATTTTCTTCAAAAGTTCTCTTCTTCTTCATCTCCACCAAAAAGCCACCCCTCATAACCTCAAACCACCACACAACCACCCTAGATCACTATTCAAACACATAAGCTTTCATACTCACACATCAAGCTCACACAAAAACTTGTCCTTCCTTTTTCTCCTCTTTGCCTGAAAATACAAGGATCACTTGGAAGCAAGATTTCTTCTCTTTTCACTTCAAGAAACAAGCTTTCCTCTTCACCACTTGGTAGGGATTTTGTTCTTTAAAGTTTGGTCTTTTAAAGCTTTGATAAAAATGAGTTTTTGCTAGTTTCTCTTGGCTTTTAGAACTTCTTTTCTCCTCTATGTATTTCGGCCTTAGAGCCTTTCTTTAAAAGGAAAAGTTGGCTTGATGATGAGGTTTCAAGATAATGGAGTCATGATTACCATTTGAGGAACCTCTAAAGCTTGAAACTTGGTTTTGATTTCAACACATTTTGGTTATTTCTTTGCCTTTCTCTGAACATAGTTTTCGATTTTCCTTTTCTTTTCCTTTCTTTTTAGTTTCGGTTTCTTTCCTTTTCCTTTCTCTAAGTTTCGGCCACCTTTCCTTTTTCTTTAAGTTCTTGAGCTTTTATTTTTCAAGGTATAAGGGAATGGTAACTTAATTTGTTCTTTTAATCCATTTCCTTAGAGCTTGATGATGAAGTTCACACCATATGGTTTCTTTGTAAACTTTGGTACAAGAACTCTAAAGCTTGCTTTATCTTGCTATGATAAGTTTGGGTTGAGGTTTAAGTTCCTTTAAAGTCTTGTGAGAGCTCTAGTAAAGAATATAAAATGGACTTGCATTCATATTTACTTTCCTTGCCTAGCACATTTATTATTTCGGTCATCACCTAAAATGTAAAGATTAAAACAAGAGTTGTATTTTCCTATCACCTAATAATTAATCTCGAAGCTAGCCTATTTCGGCCTTAAAGTCGATTGCTGTAGAGCCTAGAGCACTAAAATAAAGAATTGGACTCACATTCATGTTTACGTTTCCTTGTCTAGCATATTTATATTTCAAGTCATCACTTAAATCCTAAAAGATAAAATGAACTTGCATATTTACTTTCAAGCTTTGCATATTTACTTTCAAGTCTTGCATATTTAATTTTAAGTCTTGCATATTTACATTTCTAGCACCTCATATTTATATTTCAAGTTCTTGCATCTCATATTTACTTTGGAGTTCTCTCTTTACTTTATAATGAAGAATAAAATGGGATGCATAGCACGTTTACATTTTGTCATCACTTAAAGACCCTAGAAGCTCAAAGACTTGCCCTCTTTATCTCAAGTTAAAGTTTGGTTATGGAAACATCCCCATGGATGCATATTTCGGCCATGTGATGATGATGAAATTGATATGAGTTTCATCTAGTCACAAGAGCCAACAATCTATGTTCTAAGATTTTCTTTAGGCCTTAAGAGTTTTTATAAGATTATTACCAACAAGATTTATGAGTTAAACCTCTTCTAAACATGCCTTGAATTAGCTATTGCCCTATGGTTATTTTTAGTCTCCTTTTAGAAAATAAAATAGGTTTCAATGAGTTTTAGAAGTCCTAAAATGATTTCAAGCGAAACTAGTAACTTGTATGTATTAAGGACATGATTTTTGAATGATGCTTGAGCTTTGATGTTTTGGTTCTTCCTTGGTATGTTCACTGCTGTATGATGTTGTTTTGGCATGTTAGAATGTGTAAAAATTATATATGTTGAGGTAGGAGCTTTTCTATGCATGTTAGGAAAGAAACTAGTCTTACAGAAAAACCGTAAAGTTGAGTTTTAGCACAGTTTTGACCCATTTATTTTTAGCCACTGCCAAAACTGTTTTAATGGGATAACATTCAGTTTAGGATTGTTGAATAATGAAAAACTTGGTAACATTTGATGTAGGATTGATTTTTAGCACCTATAGAGAAATTAGTAACTAGAAAACTATAAAAGTGCAATTCTAGAACACTTAGATTAATTAATTTTCTGTTTCTATCCAGCAATCTTGCAACACAGTAAACATAGTTTATAATTAGTTCATAGACATAGGAATACCCATAATTGGTTTAGATTTGATTTATAGCGCCTTAGGTGAAGACGAAACGTAGAAAGGGTCTAAAACGTAGTTTCTAGAACCCTGTAATTGCAAGATTTAGAGCTTGAAAATTTGTATGGAGTTGTTTTTTTTTGCTTGTAGGCATAAAAATTAATGAGGATAATTAGTTGCGAACCTATAGGTGCATAAAAGGATAAAAATGGATGTTAGCATAATTAGTTTTCAAGATTTAGACCCGTAAGGGTCAAGGCATAAGACACCATAGGTCCTAAGACATAATGAGCTTTATGACTTCAAGTAGATGTATGTTTAATTATGAGAATGACTTGAGCATAGCATATGCATTAGCTGAGTCCGGTCCTTGATTCCGGCACATTGGTTAGGAGCATGCTATCTTTTAAGAATGTTAAAAGTAATGATGTGATGACGTATATGCTGTGATGAGTTTGACTATATGACTTGATATCCTATGTTGATGTTGAATGGCTATGCATGCTCTATATATTTCATGGCATGAAGCAAATTTGAGGAAATTCGGTTTACAGCCGCTATGCTGCCGAATTTTCATCAAATTTGAGAACCTAGAAAAGTTTTTGAAAACTCCATGAGATACGTTCTGGGTGACACCGGTTCAGCCGAGCACCCCCACAACAAATGTGACATAGTACCGAGATGTATTTCTCCTGCTACGATGAGGAGAAAGCAAAACCGTGGGGGGTATAGACATCGAGCTTGCTGAAGCGGACAATAGTACTGTGCACTAGATGCCACTAGATGCGTTTTGAAGAAGAAATAATGAATTACCCCCTCTATTACCCCATATTAAATCTAGTGACGATTAGTTAGAATTGAGCTTATTCCTAGGCGATAGGTGAGATGTAGTTGGGTGACAAGATTATCACCGAGGCCGGTGAGTCGATTGGACTTTTGGTGAATATGTTAAGAAAGTGGTCTTTGAGAAAAAGAACTTAAGAGTTTGACTTATGAGAAAGATGTCACATGAAAAGTATTGTGCCTTTTTATGCCACTTATATGATTTATGTTTCTTTATGTTGGGTCCAAGTATTATGATTTTTATGTTATTGTGCATATGGTATTGCCATGCATTCATCTAATATCTGTTGCATTCATGTCATTAAGACTCATACTAAAAGACACCCACTTTGGATAAATAGATTTGAAAATTCTAAAACTAAACCTTATGCATGTACACCTTTTTCATAAATAAAACCGAGGTGGCTGGGGATGATGATGATGACACCTGTGTTAGAGTCGAAAATCCCTACTGAGAATCTTGAATGAGTTTCTCATCCCTTTCTTTTCTTTCGTGTCATCTCCAGACGAGGATTACAACGAGATTCGTGACTTCTTCTAAGGCTCGTGCTTAAAGGTCACACTAGCAAACGGAGCAGAGGGTCGCTGCGGAAGCACGGATAATTTAGTTTTTGGATTGGTACTTATCCAACCTCGTAGGCGGATAAGGAACACTCCATATATATGTGCATGTTTTGATGTAAATGATGGTACAACGATGCTAGTGATTTATGTATCTATGAAGATGTAATGATATTGTGTTGTTATGTATAATACTATATTCCATGATTATGTATGGTGTGATTATTTTTCTTGTACGTTCTAGTTATGACGAACATTAGGTCAGCACGCGGCTCGCGTTTTGTTTTCAAGTTTCAAAAAGCAAAAAATTTATTCATATTTTCTGCTAAATATTTTAAAGAAGGGTTTTAAAGAATAGGACTAAAAGAGTAATGGACTAATGTTTAATCTAAATATGTTCTAAGAGTATTGGATTAAAAATTAGGATGTTACAAGAACCCCTTTGATGTGTCAAGGGCACTTTAAGATAATTTCACTACATTCAGTATATGCATATTCATATCATATTGAATTATTTTGTTTAGCATTATTTACTATGGTCATGAGCCTTATGATTTATGTGAACTAAGTGTTTGAATACTAAAAGAAATCCACTTCAAAAGGATTATTTTGAAAGTTAAAAATGAATCTTTATTATGTAATGCATGCTCACATTTTTTCCTAATAAACCAAAGTGGCTAGAATGTTGACGATGACTATATATTTGGAGAATGCCTTACTGAGAATTTTACAATTCTTACCACTATGTTTTTATGTTCCCATGTTGTCTCCAGATTGTTTAAGGGAATAATGAGACGATGATAAAGGGAATTTCTATCACTTATCATGCAACCAAACCTTAGCTTTTACATGAGTTTCATTGAGTTATTAATGTGATTAATTAGGATTTTGATTTATTCCTTATTGTGTAATTTTGGTAGAATTATTGGCTTTTGTACAAATTTTGGAGTAACTTATAATTATATCCTGTTGCGTTTGACTTGTCTCTTTGAGTATGTTTTTGTGCACAGGAGCTTTATATCAAGTGCAAAGTACCAAGAACAAGGCTGGAAACTCTTTGCATGGAGCTTGTAGCTCCAATCAATTTGGGAGCAAAATAGAAGAGCTCTTGAGCTTATTTGAGCACATTTACAAAAAGCATTATAATAAAAAATCTATATCTCTCTTTGCAAGGATCGGATTGAGACAAATAAAGATGTTTCGGAAGCTCAAGAAGTCCTCTAAAACTTTCATGTTCTCAGTTCTAAAAAGCATCTTGATGAAAATTGAATTGCAAGATTAAAGGTTGCTAATGTTCTAATGCTGTCCAGCATGACTTCCAGTTAGTATTTTCACAATATTTTGAGCTACAAAAAAAATGACTTTTGTGTTTGTAACTCACTAGTGAGCACTGTAGTGCTCATTTAGTGCTGTAGGGCTCATTGATGATGCAAAATAGCTCATTAAATATGTTTTTGGGCTCTATTTTGGCCCATTTTAGAGAGTAATATTTAAAGGATTGACACAGACTTTTACCCCACCCTTTGACTTAGTTTTAGATATGTAATTAGGTTGCTATTATCTTTTCTCCGCATCTTTTTCTTCTCTATTCTTCTCTTTCTTAGGGATTCCATTAGTAAAAGTGCTTTGTCTTGGAGATTGTGGCAAGGATTGTTGCTATTATATTCATGTTCCATTTATTTTCACTATTATAATCCTCCAGAGATGGAGGAGTAGATTTTTTTTACTAGTCTAAGTCTTTCGAATGGTTTAAGATGATATTTGAGACCCTTTTGATATTAAATGCATTGTTTTTCTTAATGTTCTGCAGATTCTATTCTTATAATTAACGTGGTGATTGCTATAATCTTTATCGTGATAACTAAATTGGTGATCATTGTTTAGGGAAACCTTTTGGGTATAAATTGATAGATCTATTGGTTTATGTTTGAGGGAGAATATTATAATTAACTTTCCAATTGGTGGTTAGTCTATAGCAATTAGTTCATTAAATTAATACGATTTTTAAATAAATTGAGATCTCATTTATTAGTTATTTGCATTGATCAAATTCTAGAGGTCAATCGATCATTAGTAGAATTGCCAGTAATTTATTACTAGTAACTACCATTAGGTTTAGTATTTGGTTAATATTAATTAATTTTCAATCTTAAGAATACCTTGCACTAGTGCCCTTCTTCACTGTTGCTCTTATCTCATTGCTACTATCTTTAAATTTCCATTGCTATTATTTCATTATTCAAAATCCCAATTTTCCCAACTAAGTATTGAAGCCTCCTTAAGAGACGACCTAGGTTGTACCCTTTAGTACATTTTGGTGCAACTTGACATTAAAATAATTTCTAATTAGAGGAGATAGGCGACAGCCTCCTTTCAGGCGACTACTACAGAAGTTCAAAATTTCAAAGTTCCTTATCAACATTATTTTGCTAACTAGATATGGTTGTGTGTATATGTGTGTGTGTGTATATATATATATATATATATACACACAGATGTACAATAAAGATCTTAGAAAAGCTTCCTCTTGTATTTGACTTTGTAATAATTAAATACTTTGCTCCTTTGTATATATTTTTAATAGAATTACAAATTAGTTATGGTGCAAATAGATCAAACTTCCTATAGGTATTTAAGAAAGGTTTGTTAATTTATAAGTAACAACTCTCGAGTCCAAGGTCATGGCTTAAGGATGATGTTGTAATTGGGAGGCGTTATATTTTGGTATCAGAACAATTTGTCCTTGTAAGACCTTAAAGAATGAACTGACTATGCTTCCAAAGTATAGAAAAGTCATGCCTTGAATCTTATCTGTATGATAAGATATAGGGTTCAGATATGCATAATGGTGCTTTAGTTGGTTACTATCACACTTAGCATAGTGTTGAGTCTAATCAACTCTATATCTTTTGTTTGGTGTGTTCAGGAACTAATGGCAGACCATAGGCATAATAGGAATGGAAATGCCGATTTGGAAGACATGATGAGTACTCTCTGTGAGATGGCTGTAGCTATAACAGAACAAGCTGCAATGGCCAACCAAATGATGGAAAGACTGGATCGCAATGATGAGCGAAACCCAGCTAGAAACTTTTGGGGAACAGAGTTAGATGTAGAGTTCTTAAAGATTTAGGATTATGCCATCATTGGCTCAAAAGAATAATTCATGGAGTTGGTTATTTTCGATAATTCACAATCACACAATCAATGATGTAAATCTATTTAGCAGTCACACAACCGTAGGGCTAACCAAAAGCTTTACGAACACAAACACTAGGAAATCACAATCATTATGCTAACTTGAATACTAATTACAATAAACTAATCCTTATCAGAACTAATTCCAATCCCCTTTACCATCTAAACGTACTTTTAAACTATTAGCTAAACTATGCCTAATTGAAACCCTAATCATGCATGACATTCACAATCGCAAACATACAAATAATCAAAGTTGGCTCTAAAAAATATGATTGTATTAAACAATACAAAAATATACAAGAAAAGAGGAAGAAAAATTGGAAAACCAAACCGTAAATTGCATTAAAATGATTGAAGTCTCAAAACATAATCCCTGGATCCATTGAAATCCTTACATCGAGTAGAAAAACAACTCCTCCATGGATGGAGAATTACAATCAAAGTAATGAAAAGTGTGATAAACAGGAACTAAAATAGAGATTGAAATGATGAAAAATCCTAGAGAGGGAGTAGAGAGAGAAAGTGAAAGAATGAGTGGAGGCAGCCCTAGAACAATCCCAATGTTTCGACCAAAAAGATAATTTATAATGTGTTGATTACATACCAACAGTTTAGGCACATCTGTTAATAAATGATGTGCTGACATTGACGGACTAGCCTCACATGACCACTATAGTGGTCCAAGATAGCCATAGCAATTAGTAGAGGAAAGTTTTAATGGCAGTGGTAAACCAGACTGCTATAGTAGTGGTCCTGGACAACTATAACAATCACTTAGGGACATGATTTTGACTGCAGTGAGTGAGACTGTGTCACAACCCAAAAATCTTACCCGGCACATAAGGGATATTGTCCCTTATGGTAGCCTTCTAAAATTAATTCCATGCAATCATATGTAGTAAATTACTAAATTAATGCTTATAATAAATCATAATAGTAAATAATTAAATAAATAAATAAATAAATTCGTCAAAACTTCTTGCACACTTTATTAATAAAATACATAAAATATTTAATTATTCTAAATTATTCGAAAATCCATAATTGAAATAGACAATCTTAAATCATGTTTCTGGAAGAAATTACATAAAATGATGTAACCTTAAAATAACAATGCATACTAAATGATATCCAAGGACCCTCCTTGTACGCTATTGGAGCACTCAATTCTAACATGATCCTAATTTAAACTTCACTACTCAGTGAAGCTCGCTAATAGAACAACTACATGGCTAATACCAAGTGAAGCTCACCAATAGAACAACTACATGGCTTCTAAGGCTGAGACTGAACAATAATAAGATCTGCAGCTATAACTGTAAGGCAGAGTTCATCAAAATTCAGTGAGCAAGTCTCCACTCAAAACCCACATGGCACAACATTAACATAATTAACATATACATGTAACTGATAAAAATATTTTATATATTTAGATACATATAACTATACTGAAATGACAATTTATCCAAAATCATGACAATAACTAGTAGAGAAATAAGAATTATTCTGTACATAAATATCTAAGCTGAATAGCTGAATCTGAGCCAATAGCTAATCTGATGGGCACCTACCTAGGTCCCATAAATGGACACTTTACTAGGTTTCTTACTGTGGGTTGTAACATCCTAATTTTTAACCCAATACTCTAGAACATATTTAGGTTAATCATTAGTCTGTTACCTCATAGCTTCCTTATTACTTTAAAATACTTGGCAGAAATACTGGTAAATTTTTTTTTTGAATTATAAAAGCAAAGTGAGAGCCGCGCGACACGATAAATAATAAAGCACGAAGGGAAATAAAGCAAGCATCGCATAGCAGCATGACATAAGAAAGTAAAGGCACATCACAATAGAACTGAACCACATATTTATATATAATAGGATATGCCCACTCATAAAAAGTGAGACTTAGTTTAATACAACTGGAATAAAGATACATGGAAAATGAAAGTACAGCAAAGGCATAAAAGAAACTCTCCTAACTCTAGTGCGCCTACAAATGGGTAGCCCCAAAGACAAGAGAAGGCTATCCTAGCCTAGTCAAAGCTTGAGCACCAGAACCACGATGGCCGTCTCTCATCGCAGCCTCTAGAAGGGAGGGATGTACCCGATCCACTGGGCTATCTCGGCCGAGGTGGCGATGTGCTGCATTAGTCGGGCATGAGCTCCACGGCAAGGAATCATCCTCACCCGTCCTCCACGTACCGGTTGAGCGACAGAAGCCTCACTACCCTCCCCAACGTCCATTGGCACAGTGGGGGAGGATCCCTCGGAGGGTACCTGAGTGGCAGAGTCCTCTGAAGGGTCCATCTCAGAGAATGATGAGGGCGAGCGGGGCACATACTGTGGGTAGTCCCGGATAGCAGAGGCTGTCGGTGGGGTGCGGCGGATCCGCTCCTCTCGAGGGCATGCGCACTCGAACACGAAGTCGTCACCGAAGGGTGAGACAGGAGAGAATCAGTGGCTATGTACGGGGTGACTAAAGGGCCGTCCAACGAACATAAATACTCGAACGACGCAGTGACCCAAAAAATGGTATGACCCGTGGTCCGGATCATGATGTACCTCCCAGGTTGGGGTGTCCACAAAAACCACGAACGTCGCCATCTGAAGACATGACGGAAAGAAAAAGATAGAGGGAGTGAGAATCTTGCTAAAGAATCTCAGTAGGGCCTCCTACTACCTAGGTGTCATCATCTACGTCCTCAGGAACCTTGGGTTTAGTATACAAAATAAGTGTGCATGCATAAATGTCTAATTTTAGGTTTTAAAACATAATTAGCCAAGGTCCGTTCATTTTAGCATGATTCTTAATGACATGGATGCAACATATTAAAGAATGTATGCATGGCTCTACTTAATGCAAGAATAATCATCGTAACTTTAAGAACATCATAATAGTGGCATAAAGTGGCAATTAAATTCTCATATGGGAAGCTTTGTGACATAAACATCATACTTTACTTCCTCGTAGGCCACCCTAAAAGACAATCGCTCTGGGGGTGCTCGGCCAAACCGGTGACACCCAAAACGTGTCATATCTCTAGGTTATGAGCTCATACCTTAACTAGTCGTCACTAGTTCTTACTTATCAATCTCGATAAGTATAACATAATCATAAACATGATCCCGACTTATCCAGTACGGGCTAGAGGGCATTTCTTGGGGGTACTTGGCCGAACCGGTGTCACCCAAGAATTCATCTTGGTACCAATGTCACATGAGTTCTCTGGAGGTGCTCGGCCAAACCGGTGTCATCCGAGAACTCATCTTAGTACCTCATAAAAATCTCATAGGTTTTCAAAAACTTTCTGAGTCCCCGAATTTGTCAGAAATTCGGCAAAGATAATCAAGAAGATGCCGAATTTCTTCAAAATTCTTCTTTATGCCACATAAGTCATTCAAACATGCATCCTCCATCATAATTTTCATGTATTCACATAATCATTCTCATGCGTTTACAAGCAACATTAAAAATTCATTATGTTCTTGGTCCTACGGTATCTTATGCTTTGACCTTTATGGGCCTTAAACTTATGATGTAATTAACCTATCATCTTCTAACAATCTTTTATGCACCTAAGGGTTTTCTTCTAACAAATCTTATTATTATTTATGCTCTCTATTTAGTCTGAACATCATAATTCCTTAGGGGCAACATTATAAACTTATAATTGCGGGGTTCTAGAACTTACGTTTAAACCCTTTCTTGGTTCCGTCTTTGCCTAAGGCGCTATAAATTAAATCTAAACCAATTATGAGGCACTCCTATGTCTAAGAACTAATTATAAGCCATGTTTACTATGTTATAAGGTTGCTGGACAGATTCTAAAAGTCAAATGTTCTAAGAGTGCTAGAATTGTGGTTTTACGGTTTTCTAGTTACTAACTTCTCTATAGGTGCTAAAATTCAATCCTACTTCAATTGTAACCAAATTTTTCATGATTAAACAATCCTAATCTGATTATATTTCCATAGAAATAGTTTGGGCAGTGTCCAAAAATAAATGGGTTAAAACTATGCTAATCTTGACTTTACGGTTTTTCTAGAAAGCTAGTTTCTCTCCTATCATGCTTAGAAATGTTCCTACCTCATCATACATAATTTTCACACATTCTAACACATCAAAACATCATCATACAACAGCAAACTTATCATGGAAGAACTGAAACATTAAGTCCCAAAAAGATGCATAACTTGATATTTTTAAAACACATAAGTTGCTAGTTTCTCTTGGAATCATTTTTAGGACTTCTAAGACTCTTTTGCAAACCATTTTATTTTGTAAAAGAGACTAAAATCATCCTTAGGCCAGTGACCACTTAATCCCTCCTTAAAAGAGAATTAAATTCATAAATCTTGTTGGTCTTAATCTCATAAACTTCATGAGGTTTTAAAGAGAATCTTAAAACTTAGGTTGTTAGCCCTGTAGCTAGATGAATCTCCTTCCAAGTTCATCATCACTACATGGCCGAAATTATGCATTCAAAGAATGCCTCCATATTAGACTTTAACTTGAGATGAAATGGGCAAGTCTTTGAGCTCTAAGATCTTTAGGTGACGACATAATTTAAACATGCTATGCACTTCATTTTTATTCTTCATTACAAAGTAAAGTGAGAGCCTAAAGTAAATATGCAAGGCTTGAAATAAATATACGAGACTTGAAATATAAATATGCAAGTTCATTTCTTTATTTTAGTGTTCTAGGCCCAACAACAATCGACTTTAAAGCCGAAATAGAAAGGCTTTGAGATTTAGTTAGGTGATAGTGCAAGCTCTCATTTTAAATCTTTATGTTCTTTAGTGATGCAAAGTAAATATGCTAGACAAGAATGTAAATATGAGATGTAATCCATTCTTTATCCTTTAACTTTAAGTGATGGCTTGGAAATTAAATATGAATGTAAAACTCAAAGTAAATATGTAATGCATAAGCTTGAATTTAAATATGAATGCTAGTCCATTTCATTTCTTATTAGAGCTCGTACAAGACTTTAAAGGAATTTAAATCTCAACCCAAACTTATCATGACAAGATAAAGTAGAGACAAGAGTGAACCTCAAGGGTTCTTTAAAACACAAAGTTTCTTTTCTTGAGATGTGGTCATATATAACATTTTTATTATAACTCAAGCTCTAGAGACCTCATTGTGATGAACACATAGTCATCATCTAGAAGCTCTCATCATCAAGCCATTGAGAACCTCATTGGCCAAGATGACCGAAAATGTGAAGAAAGAAAAGGAAAGGGAACCGAAACTTTTAAGAAGAAAAGGAAACATTTGAAACTCTAGAGACCATGATCGTGATGATGCATTAACACCAACATCATGAGTCCTCATCATTGAGTTCATGTAATCATTTTAAAATATCATCAAGATGAAAGGTTTCAAGGTTCAAGAAGAAAGAACAAAAGAAAACATCTTTAACTTAAGAACAAAGATCAAGCTTTAGAGATTGTTCAAGTGATGGACATCACCACCATGAAACCTCATCATCAAGCTCTCATTCCCTTGTCCTCAAAGGCCCATGGCCGAAATGATAAAGAAAAAGGAGAGGGAGAGAAGTTCTAAAAAGACTCAAGAGAAACCATAAACACATAACTAGAGATGGAACTTAAATAAAGAAAATACTTGAAAGAAAATCCCTACCAAGTGATTTGAAGGTTGGGATGAGAGAAGAGGATGAAGAACTTGAACACTTGAACTTGAGAGAAAAAGGAAACTTTGAAGTGTTCTTTGAAAACTTACACTTAGCAAATGAACCCAAAATGATGCAAGTTCACCCAAGCATGCTATTTAGAGAGAAATGAAACAAATGCAAGGTGCAAATGGGGGGAAAGGGCTTCGGCCATTACAGCTCAAGGGCAGCCCCATGAGTTCCATGAGGTGAGATGTTGTGATCTTGAGGCATGGTGAGGTATGGTTCAAGGTATGGCTCAAGCATGGTTTTTTGAGTGAGAAACAAATCAGCATGTGATGTAAATGAAAGAGAGAGGGCCGAAAGTGCATCAGCCATGGGGGGAGGATTTCTTGCATTTTAATTGTGGTTTAGAGTTGTGTTTAGGTGTATCTTTGATTAGGATTAAGATTAGGAATTTGTAAAAAAGTGTTTAGGTGAGAAAATGGGTAATCAAAGTTGTCAAGACACATTTAAGGAGTGTTCTTGCATCATTAGTGAGTTATAAACTCATTTTAGTGTATAAACAATTTTAGACACAATTCCTTGATTTAAGGAATTGGAGAGAGAAAACACTATTCAAGATTCCAAGAGTGAAATCTTGAGTTTTAGAAAGGAGATTTAAATCTAATATAAGCAATCTTAGGTTCTAATTAATTTTAATAATTTATTTTGACTCTAGATTAATTATGGAAATTAATTAACCTTCGATTGGAGCCCAATATTGCTTAATTACATCATTAAGCTCAAAAACACTATTCTAGGGGTAAAATCGTAATTTTGCACTAAAACTGCCTGGGACCACCGGGACTCAAACAGATGCTTTGAAACATGTAAAAACATTGTTTTAAACCTCTGGGGAAAGTTTCGGGCTCAAACGGCACCTTTACCCGCGTAAAAATGCTATAGGGGTATTTTGGTCATTTTGACCCGAATTGCAGAAAATGAGACTTTTGCCTCTAGAACCACTCAAGGGTCATTCAATTCCCCTCAAACATTGAGTTGGCCCTTCGAGGACTGTCGGGTCGGCCATCCTCGAATTCCAGGCCGAAAATGACCTCAGGGGCATTTTGGTCATTTTTCACTCAGACAAAAAATCGGGGCGTTACATGGATGAGCTAGTTTTCTAGTGGACCACTTGGTACCAAGGTTAACAATCATTCTTGCAGTTGTTAACTCACTTTTTTGTTTCTCACTAATTATTAAAATAATAATAGCTTGCAGTAAAATTGAATAAATCTGAAAGCTCTAAATTCATATAATTTTAACAATATAACTGTAGCATAACTGAGGTTCTAAATCACGTCCAAGGGATCACCAGCTTGTAGATAGTGATTTTAGAAGCTAACAGAGTATGTATCTGACAATTGTTATATTCTAACAATCTAACCTTAGCATAACTGAGGTTCTAAAATCATGTCTACAGGATCACCAGCTTGTAGACATAATGATTTCAAAAGCCAACATAGTATGTATTTGATAATTGTTATGAAGTATACTTTGTTCAATACATTCAATAAATTATATCTGATGTTCTAAAATCTTAATAGGAAATCCATAGTCCGAAAACATAGTAATTAATATTTTTGCTATAAATATTAAACGAAGGTCTCATAATTTCATGAAATGGAATAATATATTCTATGACATAAACTTTCTAAAATAAGGTTTTTATGATAATTGTGAAAAATAATTTACTAAAATTCCCATAATCCATAAAAGCATGTTTTTTAGGCATAAATCATTCTAAAATTCCATAAATAATTTATATAATATTGATCAAATAATAATAATGATCAAAAGTATGGTCATAAGTTTAAACCCACTCACCATCCATTGCTAGGAGTGTCTCACCACTGCCTACATGATATTAGGGAATTGAAATGGCATTCTCGACTGCTATGGAATTATAGACAAAAATTAGGAATGACTTGGAATTGAATGGGAAGAGAAAACCATATCATAATTATCTAAAGATTTGCTAAACTCATAACCATATAAGGATAAAGATGAGAGCACCTACCGAAAAGGATTAATCAGAAAAAAATTGAAAGGAATTGCATTTTTATCTCTAGGAAAAGATCCTTAGGTGGTTAAGGTTCTTAGAAAAATATTTAGGAATATTATGATATATCAAATATATACTAGGAGTATTAAAAATACCCCTATGCGGCACTATTTCGCATCCCGCATGTGTCTATAGCGTGGAAGCACCACATTGCATCAAATTGAGATTTTAACTTGAAGGTGCGTGACATTCCATATATATAACACTGGCAAAGAATACCAACGTGACCTGCAACATGTTGTTTTTATAATAATAATAATGCTACCCATAGCAACGCCACATACATGGCTGATTTGAACAATACATACATTGCTAATAATAATAATAATAACACCATAAATATAATTGATAAATATCTAAATAAATCTTAATGTAATTGTAGTAATTAGAGTAAAATCAATTTCTAAAGAGCATATGTGAAAGGAAAATACATTATATTTCATCTTTTGTAATTTTGACAAAATATATAATACATAATTCTGATACAAATATAAATGTCAATAGCACTCATTAACATATTAGATCTAATAGATTTAATAAAATAATATTTTCAAAATTTAAAATCAAACATCATATCATAAACTGAATATTAGCATATAAAAGCATTCATTTACAAAATTCATTATAAATTTATAATTTATTTTCTCCTTTTGGGAATTATATATATATATAAGGAATTTGAATCTCGCTCATGCTTTATTCAACACTCTCATAACTTAGACTTGACCTTCCTAATGACACTTGTTTTTGGAAAACTACAGGCCGCTAGTGATATGACTACTGTAATAGTCTCTACTATGATTGATGCAAGTCCAAATTGCTCCAAGCTCCTCTATGGTTTTCTTGCACCAACACGGGATGTTCCTATAATGAAATAAAACTCACAAAAGCGGATTAAAAGTATAAGGAAATCCAAAATATATTTATTCACTAAAATAATGCAACTAACCATGATTTTATGTAATGATCCATAATGATGGCTAAATGCAAATAAACTAAGTGTCAATCATTCTAGTGTAACGCCCCGATTTTCTATCTGAGTGGAAAATGATCGAAATGCCCCTGAGGTCATTTTCGGCCCGGAATTCAAGGATGGCTGACCCGGCAGTCCTCGAAGGGCCAACTCAATGTTTGAAGGGGATTGAATGACCCTTGAGTGGTTCCGGAGGCGAAAGTCTCATTTTCTGCAGTTTCGGGTCAAAATGACCAAAATACCCCTATAGCGTTTTACGCGGGTAGAGGTGCCGTTTGAGCCCGAAACTTTCCCCAGAGGTTTAAAACCATGTTTTTACATGTTTCAAAACATCTGTTTGAGTCCCGGCAGTCCCGGGCAATGTTAGTGCAAAATTATGATTTTGCCTCTAGAATAGTGTTTTTGAGCTTAATGATGTAATTAAGCAAACCTAAGCAATATTAGGCTTTAATCGAAGATTAATTAATTTCCATAATTAATCTAGAGTCAAAATAAATTATTAAAATTAATTAGAACCTAAGATTGCTTAGATTAGATTTAAATCTCTTCTCTAAAACTCAAGATTTCACTCTTGAAATCTTGAATAGTGTTCTCTCTCTCCAATTCCTTAAATCAAGGAATTGTGTCTAGAATTGTTTATACACTAAAATGAATTTACAACTCACTAATGATGCAAGAACACTCCTTAATTATGTCTTGACAACCTTGATTACCCATTTTCTCACCTAAACACTTTCTTACAAATTCCTAATCTTAATCCTAATCAAAGATACACCTAAACGCAACTCTAAACTACAATTAAAATGCAAAAGAACCCTCCCCATGGCTGATGCATTTCAGCCCTCTCTCTCTCAATTACCACACATGTTGAATTGTTTCTCACTCAAAGAACCATGCTTGAAGCCATACCTTGAACCATACCTCACCATGCCTCAAGACCACATTATCTCACCTCATGGAACTCATGGGGGCTGCCCATGGGCTGTAATGGCTGAAGCCTTCCTCTTCATTTGCACCCTACATTTGTTTCATTTCTCTATAAATAGCTTGCTTGGGTGAACTTGTATCATTTTGGGTTCATTTGAAAAGTGTAAGTTTTCAAAGAGCACTTCAAAGTTTCCTTTTTCTCTCAAGTTCAAGTCTTCAAGTTCTTCAAGTTCTTCATCCTCTTCTCTCATTCCAACCTCCTAATCTCTAGGTAGGAAGTTTCTTTCAAGAGTTCTTTCATTTAAAGTTCTTAATTTCTTTATGTGTTCATATTTTCTCTTGAATCCTTTTTAGAACTTCTTTTCTTCTTCCACTCCTCTTTGTTTTTCGGCCATAAGGCTTGAGAATCAAAGAAATGAGAGCTTGATGATGAGAGTTTCATGATGATGTTCATCACTTGAACAATCTCTAAAGCTTGATCTTTGTTCTTGAGTTAATTTAGTTTTCTTCTTGAATCTTTGAAACCTTTCACTTTGATGATGTTTTAAAATGGTTAACATGAACTCAATGATGAGAGCTCATGATGTTGGTGTTAATACATCATCAAGATCATGGTCTCTAGAGTTTCAAATGTTTCTTTTCTTCTCCAACAATTTCAATTCTTCTTCCTTTTCTTTCTTTAAGGTTTCAGCCATATTGGCCAAGGGAGCTCACAATGGCTTGATGATGAGAGCTTCTAGATGATGACTATGTGTTCATCACAATGAGGCCTCTAGAGCTTGAGTTTTAATAAAAATGTCATTTATGTTTACATTTCAAGAAAAGAAACTTTGTGTTTTTAAAGAAACCTTGAGGTTCACTCTTGTTTTACTTTATCTTGACATGATAAGTTTGGGTTGAGGTTTGAGTTCCTTAAAAGTCTTGTATGAGCTCTAATAAGAAATAAAATGGACTAGCATTCATATTTAAATTCAAGCTTATGCATTACATGTTTAAATTGAGCTTTGCATTCATATTTAATTTCCAAGCCATCACTTAAAGTTAAAGGCTAAAGAATGGAGTGCATCTCATATTTATATTCTTATCTAGCATATTTACTTTTCATCACTAAAGAACGTAAAGATTTAAAATGAGGTTTGCACTATCACCTAACTAAATCTCAAAGCCTTTCTATTTCGGCCTTAAAGTCGATTGTTGCTGGGCCTAGAGCACTAAAATAAAGAAATGAACTTGCATATTTATATTTCAAGCCTTGCATATTTATATTCCAAGTCTTGCATATTTATGTTAAGCCTTGCATATTTATATTTCAAGTCTTGCATGTTTACTTTAAGCTCTCACTTTATTTTGTAATGAAGAATAAAAATGAAGTGCATAGCATGTTTAAATTATGTCATCACTTAAAAGATCTTAGAGCTCAAAGACTTGCCCATTTTATCTCAAGTTAAGGTTTAATGAGGGAGCATTCTTTGAATGCATGATTTCGGCCATGTAGTGATGATGAACTTGGAATGAGTTTCATCTAGCTTCAAGGACCAATAAGTCAAGTTTTAAGAATCCTTTTAAATCTCATGAATTTGTTTAAGTTTAAGACCAACAAGGTTCTATGAATTTAACTCTCTTTTAAGGAGGGATTAAGTGGTCACTGACTGAAGGATGTTTTTAGTCTCTTTGACAAGATAAAATGTTTTGCAAAAGAGTTTTAGAAGTCTTGAAAATGATTCCAAGAGAAACTAGCAACTTATGCATTTTAAAATATCAAGTTATGTATCTTTTGGAAACTTAATGTTTCGGTTCTTCCATGATGTGTTTGCTGCCATGTGATGATGTTTGATGTGTTTGAATGAGTAAAAATTATGTATGATGAAGAAAGGACATTTCTATGCAAGTTAGGGAAGAAACTAGCTTTCTAAGAAAACCGTAAAGTCAAGATTGAGCATAGTTTTATCCCATTTAGTTATGGACACTGCCCAAACTGTTTCAATGGGGAGATAATCAGATTAGGATTGATTAATCATGAAAAATTTGGTTACATTTGAAGTAGGAATGAATTTTGGCACTTATAGAGAAACTAGTAGCTAGAAAACCGTAAAACCGCAATTCTAGAACTCTTAGAACATTTAATTTTTAGAATCTGTCCAGCAACCTTATAATGTAGAGAACATGGTTTATAATTATTTCCTTGATATATGAATGACTCATAATTGGTTTAGGTTTAACTTATAGCGCCTTTGGCGAAGACAGAACCAAGAAAGGGTCTAAAACGCAAGTTCTAGAACCCCGTAATCATGAGTTTATAATGCTGCCCCTAAGGAATGGTGATGTTCAGATTTAATTGAGAGCATAAATAAATGATAAGTTTTGATAAGAAAGAACCCTTAGGTGTATAAAAGTTTGATAGGAGATGATAGGTTAACTACATCACGAGTTTAAGGCCCGTAAAGGTCAGAGCATAAAATACCATAGGACCAAGTGCATAACGAACTTTTAATGTTGCTTGTGAAAGTATGAGGATGATTATGTGAATGCATGAAATTATGATGAAGAATGCATGTTTGATTGACTCATGTGGCATAAAGAAGAATTTGGAAGAAATTCAGCATGCCGCAGTCGAATTTCTGACAAATTCAAGATTCAGAAAGATTTTGAAGACCTATGAAATTTTTATGAGGTACTAAGATGGGTTCTTGGATGACACCGGTTCGGCCGAGCACCTCCAGAGAACTCATGTGACATCGGTACCAAGATTAATTCTTGGGTGACACCGGTTCGGCTGAGCACCCCCAAGAAATGCTTCCAGCCTGCATCGGATAAGTCGGGATTATGTTTATGATTATGTTACGCTTATTGAGATTGATAAGTAAGAACTAGTGACGACTAGTTGAGGTATGAGCTCATAACCTAGAGATGTGACACGTTCTGGGTGACACCGGTTCGGTCGAGCACCCCCAGAGCGCTTGTCTTTTAGGGTGGCCTATGAGGAAGTTATGATGATTATGTCACAAAGAGAATTTAATTGCCACTTTATGCCACTATTATGATGTTCTTAAAGATATGATGATTATTCTTGTATTAAGTAGAGCCATGCATACATCCTTTTGCATCCATGACATTAAGAATCATGCTAAAATGAACGGACCTTGGCTAAACTATGTTTTAGAACCTAAAAATTGACTTAATGCATGCTCACTTATTTTGTACAACTAAACCCAAGGTTCCTGAGGACGTAGATGATGACACCTAGATAGTAGGAGACCCTACTGAGATTCTTTAGCAAGATTCTCACTCCCTCTATCTCTTTCTTTCCGTCACGTCTTCAGATGGCGACGTTCGTGGTTTTTGTGGACACCCCAACTTGGGAGGTACATCATGATCCGGACCACAGGTCATACCATTTTGTGGGTCGCTGCGTCGTTCGAGTGTTTATGTTCGTTGGACGGCCCTTTAATCACCCCGTACATAGCCACCGATTCTCTCCTGTCTCACCCTATGGCGACGACTTCGTGTTTGAGCGCACACGTCCTCGAGAGGAGCAGATCCGCCGCACCCCACCGACGGCCTTTGCCATTCAGGACTACCCACAGTATGTACCCCGCTCGCCCTCATCATTCTCCGAGACGGACCCTTCGGAGGATTCTGCCACCTAGATACCCTCCGAGGGATCCTCCCCCACTGTGCCGATGGACGTTGGGGAGGGTAGCGAGGCTTCCGTCGCTCAGCTAGTACGTGGAGGACGGGTGAGGATGATTCCCCACCGTGGAGCTCACGCCCGACCGATGCAGCGCATCGCCACCCCGGCCGAGATCGCCCAGTGGATCGAGTACATCCCTCCTTTCCAGAGAGGCTCGCAGTAGGAGACGATCGTCGCGGTTCTGGTGCTCGAGCTTAACTAGACTAGGATAGCCTTCTTTTGTCTTTGGGGCTATCCATTTGTAGGCGCACTAGAGTTAGGAGAGTTTCCTTTATCACCTTTGTTGTACTTTCATTTCCATGTATTTTCATTCTAGTTGTACTAAACTAAATCTCACTCTTTATGAGTGAGCATATCATATATTATATAAATATACAGTTCAATGTTATTGTGATGTGCCTTTACTTGCTATGTGTTATGATGAGATGTTTGCCTTACTTCCGTCTATCCTCTATAGACCATCGTGTCGCGCGGCTCTCACTTTGCTTTCATAATTCAAAAAAAAATTTACCAGTATTTCCACTAAGTATTTTAAAGTAACAAGGAAGCTATGACGTAATAGACTAATGATTAACCTAATTATGTTCTAGAGTATTGGGTTAAAAATTAGGATGTTACATCTAGCATACAAAATGATGCAATATGCCTAGAGTTATACATGAAAAAGGTGCATAAATGCAACCTCATCAAACTCTCCTACACTTAAACAATTGCATATCCCCATGAAAGCAACTTGGATGCAATAGCTGTAGGTAAAAAAGCATACAAGAAACTTAATCAAAATACTATCAAGCTGTGAGCTTGAAGTGTAGTGGAAACAATGTTAGAAACGTTAGAAAGTGAACTTTCTGAACTAAGAAAGTTAACTAAATGCATAAAAGAAAGCTTTCCAGAAGAAACACAGTAATTAAACTAATTGCAATAATAAATAAAAGATGAAGGAAAAGAGAAAAATACTGCACAGTGTATGTGGAAATATGCACGAGAAGGAGGTTGAATCATGCATTGCTTCTTTTCGCATTTTTTGAAACATCTTAAAACCAAGACTATCAAGTGTAAAACTTGTAGTGCAGCAAAAACATAGTTAGTAGCATCAGAAAATAGATTTCTAAACCTTGTTAAATAAAACATTCATAATTAAAAGGAATAATAGAATGATGAGAAAGATATATCGGTGTATGAATAAATATAGAGCACAATAGAGAAATATAAAGGAGATTAGAGAAAAAAAGGATAGACACAAAGGATTTTATACTAGTTTGGCCAAACTACCTACATCCAGTACTTAACAACTATTGATGTTTCATTATCACTACTTTCCCAACCTAAGAAAGTAAATTGGATAGTCTTTACATTACCTTTTCCAAGCTCTCACTTGTGCCAATAGACAAACTCAAAAACTTTCATGAGTTGAGTATTCATTTACTAGCCTCTTCAAGCTAAACTGAGTAGTATTGTACTAGCCCCTCCAAGCTAACCTGAGTAGTATTGTACTAGCCTCTCCATACTAACCCGTGATTAATAGCAACCTCTACTGTCACATTGAAAGTAGTCTTGACACTAGCCTCTTCAAGCCCAACCCGTGACCAGTAGCAATCTCTACTATCACGTTGAAAGTAGTCTTGACACTGGCCTCTCCAAGCCTAACTGGTGACCAATAGCAAACTCTACTGTCACATTGAAAATAGTCTTTGATTAGCCTCTCCAAGTTAAACCGTGAGTAGTAGCTACCTTTACTGTCACGTTGCAAGTAGTTTTACAGTAGCCTCTCCAAGCTATCATACAATGATCACTACCAGATCGAGGATACAAAGGTTAGGTGTTTTGGTTGCCATTCAAACTAACCTATACTCAAGTTTCCTTAACATATACATGAAAAGTTCCTAGGAAAACTTGAATGACTTCCTTCTAACACTTCTCCCCTAGGAAGAGCATAAATCGAATTAAGAACATAGAAGGAAGATTTTTTAATACTTGAA
Organism: Dalbergia cochinchinensis; assembly: GCA_031216125.1. Lineage (NCBI taxonomy): Eukaryota > Viridiplantae > Streptophyta > Magnoliopsida > Fabales > Fabaceae > Dalbergia > Dalbergia cochinchinensis. Next base: position 41,874,366 of record CM062372.1, read on the forward strand.
AGATAAAAATTGATTAAATGATAAATATTGAATATTCCAGGAAGTGGAAAGAGATTTTCACAGAGTTTCCTCTCTTGAATCTTCAAATCTCTCATTGGCCTTTAAGCATAGCATCTCCTTATATAGCGGTTTTCCTCTGTGACCATTGCCCTTTGTAACACCCACATATTCGACCCAATACTACTAGTACGTACTTAGGCCAAATATTAGTCGTTACTTACTGACATGGTTCATTTTCTTGGAAAATAGACTTAACGAAAATATGAGCCAACTTTTTTTTTTTGAAATCATTACTTAAAATAGAAGCCACGCGTAACTTCACGAGTCGATATCATAGTATGCGGAACGATAACATAGGAATGGCTCCAAAACATAACATCGAACATAACATCAATCATAACTGAAATACCTCATAGATAAAATGCCTACCCACTGGGCAGGACTCTTCAAGTACATAATGTAAATATAAATACAACAGAATACAGAAACACGTCGAAAAGAACTGAAAGAAAACATCTCGACCCCCGTGCAATCTATGATGGATAACCTCAACACAAAAGTGGTTTCATCCATACTAGTGGTGTGCGTGCACTAAGGTCTACCCTCCGTCTATGCAATGAGATCACGGGTATGGAGGGACGTAGCCAATCCATGGGTGGAACTCGGCCGGTGCAGGCATGCCCTGTGACTAGATGGGCCGCCCACGTCGAGGTCGTGGTCCTGGTGCCGGAGCCCTCCGACGCTGGGTAACCGTCTCCTCGCCGCCCGGGCCGCTACGGTGGAGTGGGGGCAGAGTCCTCATGACCCGTAGGGACATCCCCTATAGGGTCCTCCTCCGAGTGTTGTGTCAGCGGCATATACACCGGCATGTCGGCTGAACGGTCAGAGGGGGCCCGTAGGTTTTGCTCCCATTGTGGTCGTGCATGCTCGAAAATCGCGGGATCGTTGTAGGGGTATGCTGGGGTGAAGTGGTAGCTATAGACACGGTGCGAAAATGGCCGTCCAACGAACATGAATACACGTAAGGTACATCGGCCCTCAAAATGATAGGACCCATACTCCGGGTCGTGGTGGATCTCCCACCGTGGAGTGTCAATGAATAGGACGAAAGTCGCCATCTCGCTCTGAAGACGTAATGGAAAGGAAAAGATAGAGGGAGTGAGATTTCTTACTAAAGAAACTCAGTAGGGTTTTCCTTCTATCCTAAGTGTCATCATATACGTCTCCAGGAATCTCGGGTTATTTATAAAATAATGGACATACATAGGTTCAATTATGAGTTTTCCAAAATCTCATTTTCCGAGAATCCGTTCTTTTTAACATGGCACTTGTGTTACATAGGCTACATACTAAAATCATAGACATGAATCATGTAGCTTGGTACGTAGAACATAAATCATATAACTGGTACATGGAACCTAAATCATATAACTGGTACATGGAACATAAATCACATAACTGGGTTACTTAGGTGACATAAGAACCTTTACCTAACTAGGCCGCCCTAATATTTCTCCCTTTTGAGAAAACTCTAGGTTATGAGCTCATACCACACTAGTCGTCACTAGCATCTAGACTTTATCCATTTGGATAAGTCAACTTCCCGACTTTAAGTACGGGTTTAGGGGGCTAGAATCACATTGTCCCCACCCTTAATTCGGCGGTTTCAAAGGATTACATTCTTAGGTTCTGAGTCATCCTAAGTTTAACGTGTTTCTTTAAGATGCCACATAATTAATGCAGAGCACATAATTACTACCTCGGCACCTCCAAAGTTCTTTTAAAGAAATAATAACATGTTAATACAAGCTATCACATAGGGATAATAGTTCACATGGCACCATACACGTCATGAGCTAACACATCAATTCATCATCAAACTTAGAGGCGCATAATCATCCCTTAAGGTAAAAATCCCTAAATCGGGTAACCTCAAACTTTCCCACTACTTTCTAGTATGTTTATGGGATTGATTAACCTCATTACCATAATCCATTAAGTTCTATATCCTAATTAATTATGGTTGGACAGCTTTATGTAGTTGTTCATATTTGATGAATTACGTGTTCTAGAAAATGCGTTTTAAGCCCTTTCTCGCATCCGACTTTTTCTATGGTGCAATAATTAATACCTAGGCCAATTATGAGTCACTCCCACACATCTAGACATAATCTAATGTGATTCTAAATATTTTATCAAGGTTGGGAAGAAACTCATTTTGCCATTCCTTATAGTTCTAGAATTCACATATTAAGCAAACAAAGTCACTAATAATGCTTTAAAGAGTCTAGAACAATTATCACATACTTGGCAAGGCATTACAACATATTTAGACCACCCAAAATAGAATTTAAGGTGCTGAAATTACTAAGGTAGAACCGAAAACCTTTAAGGCATAAAATCATGAGAAAAAAACTTTCTTTCAACCATATAACTTGCTAGTTTCTCTTGGAACCTTTTTGGGACTTCAAGACCATGAAAAATCAAAGTTTATTTTGCCAAAACTCATCATGGAACATCAAGGGCAGCAGCCATTTCGGCTTGCTCTTGACAATGATTCAAAACTTGAAAACATGTTTAAAACCTTGGTTAAGTACATCAAAGCTTAGAAAAATTCTAAGACATGCATTATAGGCCCTTGTAGTTAAATGAAACTCATCCTAGAGCCATTTACACCACATGGCCGAATGATGTTCAAGGAGATACCTCCTTGATTTAATTATTTTCTTAAGATGAAATGGGCAAGTCTTTGAGCTCTAAAGTTTCAAGTGATGACATAGAATAAACGTGCTATGCATTTCATTTTATAGTCCTTTAGAAAACAAAGTGATAGCACAAAGTAAAAGATGAAATGCATCTCCATTCTTATTCTTAGAGTTTAGTGATGACTTGAAATATCAAAATGACATGCAAAGCTTGAAACATAACGTGCATTGTGCAAGTTCATTCATTATCTTGGGTCTTAGTGATGGCATAAGAAATAAACGTGCTAGTGCAAAGCATAAACGTAAACGTGGATGCAACTTCTTTTATATCTTGTTTAGAGCTCTTGCAAGACTTTAAAGGAAACAAAGTTTCAACCCATAACTCATCCTCACAAGAAGAGAAAACACTAGTGTTGCTAAGTTGTATAAAAGAAAATCATATCCTCAAAGTCCATGAGGTGGCCGAATCCTCATCATGAGGAAACAACCTTATTTTTGAACTCTAGGGACCAAGATTTTGGTGATTCAAACACCAACATCTCAAGTCCTCATCATTGAGTATTTTTACAATGCTCTACATTTATTAACAACACAAAACTCATGACCAACATAAAGGAAAGAAACCGAAACATACTTGGCCTAGAAACCAAATTTATGCTCTAGAGTTTTGTTCATGTGACATACATCAACATGAAGCCCTCATCATCAAGCTACCATTTTTCTAAGTCCCAAAGGCCTTCAAGGCCGAAAACTCAAGGGAAAAGAAATGAGGTTTTCAAGGTTCAAGAGAAACATAACTATGTCTTGAGCAAAACTTGAAAATAGTAAACTTATTTTTTAGAAAATTCAAGCTTTAGAGATTGTTCATGTGACAAACATCATCACACAACTCTCATCATCAAGCTTATCATATCTCAAGTCCAAGAGGCCTCCATGGCCGAAACCTAAACAAAAGAAAAGGAAAGTTTCAAGACATCAAAGAAACATAACTCATTCTTGACCAAAACTTGAAAAAGAGAAACCTTTCTTGGAAAAACTCAAGCTTTAGAGTTTGTTCATGTGACAAAGGCCAACATGAAGCACTCATTACAAAGCTACCATTTTCCAAGCACCTTAAGCCTCCATGGCCGAAACATCTAGGAACAAAAGCTCAAAAAGAGTTTTCATGAAAAACATAGCCTTGTCTTAACCAAAACATGAAAAAGATAAAACTTTTCTCCAACAAAACTCAAGCTTTAGAGGTCTCGTGTTAGGATGAACACATGGTTATCCCAAGAGAGCACTCATCATCAAGCTCTCCTCATTTTGGTCTAGAGGCCGAAAATGAAAGAAAAAAAAGAGAAATGATGGAACTTTTTCTTAAGAAAGGTTCAAGCTTTAGAGGCCTCACTTTAAGATGAACTCATGGTTTCATCTTTGAGAGCACTCATCATCAAGCTCTCACTACCATGGCCTTAAGGCCGAAAATGAAAAGGAAGAGAAAAGAAGAAACCGAAAAGAATGCTTGGGAGAAAAACTTACTAACAACACAACTTTCAAGCAAGATAAACATTGAGCATGAAAATAAAAGAAAGCATTCTTGAAGAGCTCCCTACCTAGAGTTTGGGATTTGAGAGGAAGTGAAGAAGATGAAGAGGTTGGAGAGGATGAGCTCTTGAACTTGAGAGAAAGAAACTCAAAGTGCTCTAACTCAAAGCTTTAGTGAAATGAACAAAGGTGCTTCAAGTTTTCCTAAGCTACCTATTTATAGAGAAGTGAAATGAATTGAATATTGGAGGCCTTTTGGGGGGAAGAATTCGGCCACTTTTGCAGCCACATGAGGGAGGAAAAATCTTGTTCAAAGCATGGTGTAAAGTCATTCAAAGCATGGTGAAAAGTCTAGCTATGCATGTCCTAAAGTATGGCTAGCATGTACCTTATTTTCAAACCTTTAAAAATGCATAAAAACTTAAAATTTTGGGCTGCAAAATCTGAAGAGAAACCGTGCTTCTCATGCCCAAAAAGAGGAGAAAATTTTCTAGACTTAAATTCCAAAGCATAGGTAATGTGTTGTAAGACATGTTGTCTTGAAAAAGTTTGATGGAAAGCTTGAATGACCACAAAAACAAATCATTCTTTTTGAGTTTGAAAGACATAATTATTTTCATTTTAGAAATGAATTGAAAGCCTTGATTGACCATATAAAATATTCTTTGAGTCTTGAGTGACAATTTTCTTGAAAGTTGATCATTGATTGAAAGTGTTCAAGACATATGTCACAAGATAGCTTGAACACATAGACTAACTTTTTGATGATTTTCTAGGGAGAAATGGCGCCATTCTTGGCAGCCTTGGGGAGGAGAAATATCTCCTTAAACCATGTTCTAGAAGTATGCTTTGGTGTGACATAGATTAGGCTTAGGATTAAAAGTTGCAAAGTAGGTACTTAGGTGCACTAATAGGTTATTTAAAACCACAAATCCCTAGGTTAGAGGTGGTCTAGAAGGATTAGGGGAGTCAACACCTCTAAGACTAGTGATGTGGGTGTGACAACTTGTCTTGAAAAGAAAAGTTGATGTGAATAGTGGAAACACTATTCGACACTATTCACAGATTCTTATTCTTTTTAAAGAATAAGACTATGATGAGATTTGAATTTCCCTAAGCAATTTTAGGTTCTAATTAATTCTAAATGATGGTTTTGGCTCTAGGTTAATTATGAAAATTAATTAACCTTTAATTAGAGCCTAATATTGCTTAGGTTTGGAGTTAAACGGCTCATTAAGCTAAAAATGCGATATGCAGGGGCAAAATCATAATTTTCACCAAAAGTTGCCCGGAACCTCCGGGACTTAAACGAACATAGTTCATGCCTTAAAATCATTGTTTTGAACCTAGAACAAAGTCCGGGTCGAAACGGAACTTAAAACTGCCTTAATTCTGTTACAGGGGTATTTTGGTCATTTACGCGCAGAAATCTCAGAAATGAGGTTTTCCTGCTTTGTTAGGCACTCATGCCCATACAATCCCCTTCATATAACATATGAACCCTATGAGGATGGCCAAAGCCAGCCGTCCTCGTGTTTCGGGTAAAAATGACCTCAGGGGCATTTTGGTCATTATGAAAGTTTAACGAAAATCGGGGCGTTACACCCTTGATCAGTTCTCTGAGTAGCATGTGTTAATAATCAGTTATGTCTTGAAAGAAACAGCTTGAAGAGAGTTTGACAGATCTGTTACATCGGTCGCAGAAGCCATTGTAATGTTAATTTTTCTAATTTTTCTTCAGAAACTACTATTCTACTTTCCGAACATGCTTTCTGAACTCCTCCTTCATGAAGCTAGGGTGGTTAATCAATCAGGCAAAAGAGATAACATACTAGTTTGAAACTGGGTTTGAGTTGAACATTTGTAACTCAAAATTCAAATTTCCCTCCTTTTCCTGTAGCATCCTGTGCTCCACAGTAAAGCGAGCTTTCTGAAGTGCACAATCAGTTTCTTGAAGAATTTTTCACTTTCTGATCTTCAATCTAATCTTTTTTTACTGATAATTTCTTTGCGATTATGATTATTGAAGATTAGGTAACATGTTGCTCTTGGACATGAGTTGATTTCTTCATGTTGAGTGTATTTTCTGATGCCCCGTGCTATTTTTTGAAGTCTCGGGTCTTGGTTTCTTGTGGCATTGAGAACTTCTTCTAATCCTTAACTATCAATTCTTAGATAAGGATATAATTTCACTTCTATTTCATTTCAAATCTCATAACATGAGATAAACATGTTTAACTCATTTGAGTAAGCCTTGCTCTTTCTAAATGATAGAGACCTATTATATTCTTCTAAGACACTCAATAGAGACATCAGTCATTCTTCAAAGCATTTTCATTAAGTTGGCCTTGTTGTCATTCAAAACAAATAAGAGCATAGAGTTCTGGAGCTAACAATCTCCCCCTTTGTAGATATACACCACTAGTCAGTCCTTGCCAATGCAGGCATATAACCACTTTTTTAATGATCTTGACAGGGAACTTGATCATTTGAAGAAGGCATTTGAGGTACAATGTGCTCTTTTTTGTTCTTCTTACTTTTGAAATTTATCTAACTTCTATGACATCACTAATATTTAAATCTTGGGTATCTTGTGGATATTAAATAGAGAGTATTATACATTGGTATCAAGCCATGCTTGTTTCATGGGTACCCTTTCAGTATCTCCACTTTCCTAATTTGCAAATTAGTTGTAGATTCTGAAATTAAATCATATCATTTGACTGTTTGGTGTTTATAGTGACTGGTCAATTACTAATGCTATGGAAATTGGAGTTTGATTGACGTTTAGCCCATGTACTGTATTTTGTTATAAAGAAGAAAATCCATTATATTACAGCTTTGGCATCTCCCGCTATATTGTAGCTATGTTTGAATATTATGATGTGCTTCATTTTGATGATATGTGTCTTTCTTTCTAGATAATTGTATTAAAGTGAAGGACAACATTTATGCAGTGGCTTGAGAATTGGTTTTCTGTTCTGAAAGACATAGCTTAATTCTGAAAACACAACTTTTTGAATATTGAAATAGTTTCTAGTGATTCTATGACTTCAATATGGTTCTTCTGAAAGACATAAATACTAGTCGTGTCTCTTGGTAGCTTTTATGGGCTGAAGGTGGAATATTAGCTCTCTTGACTTGTAGGCTATGGGCATAATTATGTCATTCTAGAAAGTAAGGAAGATTGGGGAAAAACATATATAAATCCGGAATATGTGTGTGAAGTTTTCAAGGGACTATTGATTTTCATTCAAGATGAATTTGCCTATTGCCTTTTCCTTGGGGTCAGCATTGCTTTCTTGATATAGAAAATGTATTCACTATATGTTGGCCTTGGTGGTTGATGCATGCATAGAGCTGCTATGTGATTTAGTTTAATATGAAACTTGATTTTTACTTAATTCCTTTATTTTATCTTCTTAGTTCAATATGTAGCTGAAGTTGGTTACATTAAATTGTGTGGCATTATTACATTAAATTGTGTGGCATTATTATTAAAATAAAAGAAATATTTTTTTTCAGCCATGAAATATTTGCATAAATACATGCCATAATTCACCATTTTTTTGTAGTGAATTCCTCCTAGGGAAGAAATGTTAGAAGAAAGTCATTCAAGTTTTCCAAAAAACTTTTCATGTATATGTTAAGGAAACTTGAGTATAGGTTAATTTGAGTGGCAACCCAAACACTAAACCTTTGTATCCTCGATCTAGTAGTGATCGCTGTGAGATAGCTTGGAGAGGCTAATGTAAAACTACTTCCAATATGGCAGTGAGGTGCTCTTACTGATCACGGTTTAGCTTGGAGAGGATAGGGCAAGACTACACGATTTAACTTGGAGAGGCTGGCGAATAACTACTTTCAATGTGACAATAGAGGTTTACTATGGTCACTGGTTTCAGCTTGGAGAGGCTGGGAAGAACTACTCTGTTCAGCTTGGAGAGGTTAGGAAGAACTACTCAAATCTATGACAGCAAGTGATTTCTGTAGGTCACAAATGAGAGCTTGGGAAGACTAATGTAAAGACAATCTATTTGTTCTTTCTCAGGTTGAGAAAGATGTTTTTAGTGGAACCTCAGCATTTTTTGAGTACTGGATGTTGACAGTTTGGCCGAATCAGTATAAAAATATTTGTGTCTTATCTTCTCTCTTTGATCTCCTTTATATTTCTCTGTTTTGCTTTATTATTCAATCATACAATGAAATAATGCTCTTACCATTCTATTATTCATGTATATTTATTAACAATGCTTTAGAAATCTATTTTTTGAAACACTAACTATTATTCATGTATATTTATTAACAACGCTTTAGAAATCTATTTTTTGAAACACTAACTATGTTTTCACTGAAGTACAAGTTTCACACTTGATAGTATTTTTGTTAAAAGTTTCAAAAATGGAAAAAGAAGCAAATGCACAATTCAACCCCTTTCTCATGAACATTTCCATTTACAAGTGGTATCAGAGCAAAGTCTCTGAGGGGTTGAGCAATCTAACAATTATAGAGGACAAAGACCTGAAGGACCAAATGGCATACATCCACCACACAAAATCAATCTATCAACTGACCATCTTTTAATGATGAAGTATCAGGATCTGTCTTAGTAAAGTCATGTTTAAAGGGATTGCAAAAGACTAGCGGACAAGAACAACAAAATGGATAAGAGTTCAGCTATTCCACTAAGTCAAGCCTCTATTCATATATGCTCTAAGCTGAAGTTGAATATGCTATATATGTATTGCTTGTAACATATAAAAAGCTATATGAAACAGACTATGCATGATGCTTGAAGATCTTAAACTATTTTAAGAAATCCTTGATCCTGAGGTTGTCATATCAAATGCAATGCAATGCTAAAGCAATGAAAATTGCTAAAACTTCATATGAAGTAGAAAGATTTGATATTGATATCTAAGATTGATTATGGAGATGAGATCTCTCTGTCTATGGAAAATGTCAAGTCTATAACAACTAAAATAAGGAGACATAAATCTCATGAATGACAAAATGGGATAAAAATTATCTTGAGAAAGCAATATGCTTATTGCAGTAAATAGATATCATGTGTCAGGAGTTCCAAGCCTAGAGCTTAACAGATATATCCCTATGTAAAGAAGAAGAATATGCTAGACATCTAGGAAAAGGATGAGTCAGGAGATCATAATGTACTAGAATTTGTGCCATTTTGTGTTTCATGTCTAAAGAACTTCAACAAAGATAAGTGAGGCAAATGTATATGCATCTCATCTTTCATATAATATTCTAACTACTTGATGGAATGAGTTGCTAGAAATTTCTCAAGCTTATTCCTCTATATATCTCAAACCAGTCAAAAAAAAAAATCATAGGGTTGCCCTGAAAACTTGAGAAGATCAAGCCTGAAGCTGGAAAGCTAAAACTAAGATATACTCCAAGGAGATTTTCTTCTTCTCAAGTTCTATAAAATTGAAGTCTCCAAAAAGTTACATGAAAATGCTAGAAAGTTATTTTTGAATTCTTGAGAGGACTTCATGACCTCTAAAAAATCTGACCTGTAACATTTGGCATATTTCAAAAACTTTGTTTTTGTGAAAAAGGTTAGCATCTATAGGTTCATAAAACTGGACTGAGATATACAGAGGAAATCGAAGATGAAAAAGCTATGCAACTTCATCTACTACATCTATTTTCTGCTTCTGCTCTTCCTATTAAGCAAAGAGACACTTTCCTAACAAATTATTCTTGAAAAAGAATTACGTTAGAAAGGTTAGAATTTCTCTCTTCGGAACTAACCAAAAAGGACCCAAGGAAGTCTGGGTACTAAAATCAAATCATTTTCTCATAGGTATATCTGAAAAGTTTCTCTGGCTAAAGTATTAAGAAGCAAACAAATAATGATCATTCCAGATATCATGCTCTAAACCTAAGAGTTGTCATAGATCATAAAGGATAAACTATTCAAGAATCTCTCAAGTACGATGATGAAAAGCTTAAAAAAGATCTTGCTGAAAATCTTGATGATCTTTAGGAAAGCCCTGAGAAAATAAATCTCAAAGAAGTTCTAGAAAGCTAGCAGATGAAAGCCAAAGCTTCAGAAAGTAAGCTCCAGAACATTCTTTTAGAAAGTATGCTCAAATCTCTCAACATGATCAGAAAGTAATCTTTCTGGACTACAAAAATGTGCAGTATGAAGATGACATAGAAGTTGAAGGATCTCAATGTATAGAAACTACATGAGAGTTTCTGATTCAAAGATGATATTCTATTGTCTAAGTTCATGGAGTGACTCCAAAAGGTATGAGAACCAAGTCATCCCTTGGATATGTATATCAAAACCATGCTTTTGCAAAAGCTTTGAGCAGTCAAAGCTAGGTGGAAGCTATGCTAAATGTGCTGACATAGCCTGAGAGAAAGGCAAAATCTACACAACATGATGAAACATCATCATTAGTACAAAGAAGATGGTCAAGGATAATCTAGATATAGCTAACATCATCAGGACAAGCATGGCTGCACAAGGTTATACCTATCAACATACAATGGATTATGATGAAGCCTTTGCACTAGTATGCTACTTGCTACTGCTAACTTCTCTAGAGAAAGGGCTGATAGAAAAAGCACAAATAATGCTGGAATTTGTTGCACCCAAATGCTGCAGATAAGGATCAAGATGAAAGACTATCTCTTGAGGTATTTCTTTTTTTTTTATCTTTTGAGATAATACTTGTGTGGAATCCTTTTAGTACTCTAAATCCTAGTTTGTTTTGTAAAATCCTTTTTATGTTATATCTTGTTTAAAACGTAGATGTTGAGTTAATAGATGTACATACTGAAGACCTTATGTCAAGATTTATTCATAATATCTACCACTAAAGATCTCTTGGATGCTTTTCTTTTGTTTAAAAAGGTTCCTCTTTAAAAGCTTCACATCTATATAAGCATCCATGCATCAAATATTTTTGGGCTTTCACTATTCATAACTCTCATATGAAAACCTAGTAAAGCCATTAGAAGTCATCTGTCAAAGTTTCCTCTTGAAGATATAGTATGTCAGTTTGTAAGATTAAAGAAACAACTAGTATACCAGATGTCAATTTGCAAAACCATAGATCTTTGTGAGGAACAGTTTGTCATTTTGCGAGCTCAGAAAGAAGTTTTGAGGATCAGGAAATGGGAAATTTTTAGTTTCATGGTGCTCGAAATATGAAGATGATTGTATGACACAAGATGATGGGACTCCATTGGTCAGAAAAAAGAAACTAAGGGTCAGAAAATAATAGTTATATAGGAACATAGAATCTAGTGCAGGAAGATGAGCTTGTGATGAATTTATGAAGATTCTTCAAAAGGTCAGACAGAAAAACTATGAGCTTCAGAAAGTGATCACAAGAGTCAGAAACTCTCTTTCTGAAAGAAGGATGAAAAGGTGGTATAATTTATACTCTTTTGAGTTTTTTTTCTCCCACATTGCTTCACCTTTAGTCATGTCACATCACTTAAAACCCCCATCATATTTCACTTTTACCTTCATCTTCTTGAACAAGTTACATCTGTTACCATTACCTTTAACCACAAACACTTAACTGTTTCATATTCTATCTCTTCCCTATAACTATAGCCATTGCTTCACAAACTTCCTTCTTTAACTGCATCCATTTATTATCAAACCTTCATCTCTATAACTATAACTACTCTTTATCATCTCTCAACCTTTTTCTTTTCTTTTTTTAATCCTTTTTCTAGATTCAATATTTCAACTTCATCCTAATAAACACCTTCATATACTTTACCAATAGCAAAAGGAAAGAGCGTGGCTCGATCTGCCTTTGTAAAATCATCTATTCATATGTATTATGATGCTAAGTTGCAGAATAGCTATGAAAATATTTTCGCTTCTAGAATAATGGCACCTAAAAAATCTTTGAGAAAAGACCTCCATGAAGAAATCACTATTCTTGACGAAGTCTTTATGTTGTAGAAATAGGAAGAAATTCTGGAAATGAATGAACTAATCTTTCCAAGATTAGCTAATGCCTTCTACTCTTATCTAGAGAGACCATCACCATCTTCTGTTCAAACTATGATAAAAAAATTACTTCATCAAGATCATGGTATCAACACTTGCCAAGATTATCAATGCATCAAATGATGGAATTATTTGCACTTCCTCACCAAACTGGGCAAAATCTCTTGGTGTGAATGAAGGAGAAGTGTCCAAGTATTTAACGGATTCTATCCTCTATAAACCTAATGAAATTACTACTGCCATGTTGAGTGCTAGAGCAAGAAAGGTATATACAATGGTTCAGTTTTCTATACTACCACGAATTGGCAGCACAAATGCCTCTGTTAGGATGGACTGCATGCTTCTTTATTGCCGAATGGCAAAAAGAAGGGTGAACCTGCCAATGCTCATTCTGGATTATATGATGAATACAGCTACAAAGGAAACATGAAGAACTGCAAGTGTCCCATATGGAATGCTATTTACCAGGCTGCTTCAACGCATGAACTTTCCTCTTTTTAGAAAAAGCTATGAGCTTCTGGAAGGAATCGTCTTCACACCTTCCTCCTTTAGAACTTCAAGAAAATGGTCAACCCTTCAGATTATTGAACTAACAAGGCAGAGCCCCAGAACAAGGCCTGAGAGGTCTTTCAAAAGGCCAAATGTCAACAAGAAAAGGCAGAGGATGTCCCTTTATTTCAACAATATGAAAGAAGGACAAAATGAAGATAGGAGGCAGTCTCTCAAGCATCACAAGCTATGACCAAACCTGAGAAAGTTATCAGCAAGAAGGAAGTTTGGTTAAGGTACAAGAAGATGCAAAAGAGTATGTTAAGAGTCACCATATTACTACAGGAAGTTAAAAAAAATAAAGAAGAGGAGTATCATGTAATTGTGGCTGATGATGATGAAGAGGAAGAAGGAGAAGAAGAACAAGCAGAAGCATCATTGTTTGAAGAAGAAGAAAACTTGTTGAGTAGCAAGAATGCCAGACTAAGTGCTATATTCAGTCCTAGGCCCATAGTAGAAGAATCTCAAATAGAGCCTATCATTGAAGAACCTAATGATAAGGACCATGCAACATGTTCTGCTCTCATTTGTATAGAACCATAGCCTCCTTCTTCCATCCATATTTCTCCAGTGGAAGAAGAAGAAGACAGAACATCAGAAAATTCAGCTCCTCCAGTAAATGGAGCTGCTGCTTCTATACTGGTTCAAGACACCCCTTCTTTTGCTTAAGAGGTTGCTAATCCTTCCATAACTTAGGTATTAGATATTATTGTTGTTACTTTTGAGCCTACCCCTGCTCCTGCTACCTCTGCTTCTACTTCTACTATACCTGTAAATGGTCATGCACCATCACCCCCCTCTAGGTGCTGCATAAGATAAGACTCAAGTTGATTCACCTAAATCAGGGGAGACTATACCCCTAGACTTTCCTGAGCCATCTTCCAGAGTTGCTCCTGCAGCTATCAATGTAACACCCTAATTTTAACCCAACTTTCTAGAACACATTAGGTTATACATTAGGCTATTACCTCATAGTCTCATCCTTTTCTTAAAAATATTTAGCGGAAATTATGGTAAAATTTTTTTTTTGAAAGTATAAAACAAAGTGAGAGCCGCGAACTTAACTATTCGAATAACAGAAACGTGAGACATGATTAACACTCATAGAGAGAACTCAAAAAGGAAAACATATAATGGTGGAGCAGAAATCATCATAACAAGAGAAACATTTCATTAATAATATATTTAGAGTACATAGGTAGTCATACCGCATAGGTACAGGCAGAGCTTGTGATAAAGAAGAAATAAAATACAACAAGAAACACAAGTGTAGGGTGCGACTACAATAAAAATCCAAAATGCTACCCTTCTAGTAAGCTACGAGTATAAATCCACCACCCCTCCCAAAAGATACAGCCGAAGGGAATATCTGTAACGCCCCGATTTTCGCTAAACTTTCATAATGACCAAATTGCCCCTGAGGTCATTTTTACCCGAAACACGAGGACGGCCGGCTTTGGCCATCCTCATAGGGTTCATATGTTATATGAAGGGGATTGTATGAGCATGAGTGCCTAACAAAGCGGGAAAACCTCATTTCTGAGATTTCCACAGAATGACCAAAATACCCTGCAATGAATTAAGGCAGTATTAAGTTCCGTTTTGACCCGGACTTTGTTCTGAGGTTCAAAACCATGATTTTAAGGCATAAATTATGTTGGTTTAAGTCCCGGAGATCCCGGGCAACTTTTGGTAAAAATTACGATTTTGCCCTCAAGATATTGCATTTTCGGCTTAATGAGCCGTTTAACTCCAAACCTAAGCGATATTAGGCTCTAATTAAAGGTTCATTAATTTCCATAATTAATCTAGAGCCAAAACCATCATTTAGAATTAATTGGAACCTAAAATTGCTTAGAGAAAATTCAAATCTCATCATAGTCTTATTCTTTAAAAAGGAAAAAGAATATGTGAATAGTGTCAAATAGTGTTTCCACTATTCACATCAACTTTTCTTTTTGAGACAAGTTGTCACACTCACATCACTAGTCCTAGAGGTGTTGACTCCCTAATCCTTCTAGACCACCTCTAAACCTAGGGATTTATGGTTTTAATTAACCTATTAGTGCACCTAAGTACCTACTTAGCAACTTTTAAATCCTAAGACTAATCTATGTCACACCAAAGCACACTTCTAGAACATGGTTTGAGGATATATCCTTCCTCACCAAGGTTGCCCAATTGGCACCACCCTCTCTCTAGAAGTCAATAAAGGTTAGTCTAGGTTGTCAAGCTACCCTATGACACATGTCTTGTACTCTTTTCAATCAATGATCAACTTTCAAGAAAAATTGTCACTCAAGACTCAAAGAATATTTTATATGGTCAATCAAGGTTTTCAATTCATTCCTAAATTAAAAATATTTATGTCTTTCAAGATTCAAAAAGAACTATATTTTATCTAGTCATTCAAAGTTTTTTTCTAAAGGCTATACATAGACTATGCTTCCTTTACATCTAAACCATGCTTTGAGTTGACAAGTCAAGAAGACATTTTCTTCTCCTTGGGCCATGAAACCACACGGTTTCCTCTTCATGTTGCAGCCCCACTTTTAGTGATTTTGGTTCATTCAAAATTTTAAAAATAAGTCACATTTTCAAGACAAGACATAGGCTACACCTAGCTACACTTATGACCATGCTTTTGATTGACAACTCAAGAGATTTTTTCCTTCTCCTTGTGGCCACAATTCGGCCAGCCCTCCCATCCACACACCCATGGTTTAGTTGTCTATAAATAGCTTGCCTTGGTGAGCCTTTGATCACTTTGGTCTCTTGCAAAGGTTTGAGCCAAGAGTAGGTGCTAGTTTTCTCTCAAAGTCTCAAGCTTTCTCACTTTTCTCTCAAACTCTTAAAGAGTTCCTCAAGCTCAAGTTCTCTCCTTCATTTTCAAGACACAAGGTAGGGAACTCTTTCTAAATATGTCTTTGATTCTTATGCTTGAATCTTGTTTGGGAGTTGATGAATGGTTGAACCTCTATGTTGCTTTTTTTTGGTTTCTTCCTTTTCTCCCCTTAGATTTTCGGCCTCAAGGCCTTGAATATGATAGCTTGATGATGAGTGTTCTCTAGAGGTGACCATGAGTCCATCTCTCATGAGACCTCTAAAGCTTGAGTTTTTCTTAAAGAAAGTTTCATTCTTTACAAGTTTAGTTAAAAGAGTTTATGTTTCTCTTGAACATTTTGGATCTTCTTCCTTCTTCTTCTTATGTTTTCGGCCATGAAGCCTTTTTTTACATGGGAAAAATGTAAGCTTGATGATGAGAGCTTCATGTTGATGCTTGTCACATGAACAAACTCTAAAGCTTGAAACTTTGGCCCTAAACCAAGCATGGTTTTGGTTTTGCTTTCTTCTTTATCATGAACTTTGTTTTAAATATTTGTTTTGAAGGAAGCTATGTACTCAATGATGAGGACTTAGGATGTTGATGCTTGGATCATCAAGATCTTGGTCCCTAGAGATTTAAAAATGGTTCCTTTCTTTTGTTAAGATTTGACCACTTTCATGATTCTTGAAGTCATGTTTTCTCTTGATGCCTTGGTACCAATGGTTTTTCTTTTCTTGTGAAGATGAGTTTTGGGTTGGGACTATGTTCCTTCTTAAAGCCTTGCAAGAGCTCTAGACAAGATATAAAAGTAACTTGCATTCACGTTTACGTTTATGCTTTGCATGGCACGTTTATTTCTATGCAATCACTAAACCCCAAGACTAAGAATGAACTTGCATTATGCACGTTTAAAATTCCAAGCTTTGCATCTCATTTTATACTTCAAGTCCTCACTAAACTCAAAGAATGAAATGGATGTGCACCTCATATTTACCTTGAGCTATCACTTTACTTTCTAAAGGACTCTAAAATGAAATGCATAGCACGTCTATTTAATGTCATCACCTAAGATTCTAGAGCTCAAAGGCTTGCCCATTTCATCTGAGAAGAGGTTAACCATGGAAAACATTCTTGGAATGTACATTTTGGCCATGTGATGAAGATAGCTCCAAGAGGAGTTTATTAGTCACAAGAGCCTGTAGCTCATGTTTTAAGTCTTTCTAAAACATATGTTGTACTCAAAAACATTTTGGGTATGTTCTTAGATTTATAAGGGTTTTGACAAGTTAAAATGTTTGACAAGATGTTTTTGAAGTTCAAAAATTGTTCCAAGAGAAACTAGCCACCATAAGTATTTCAAAGGAATGACTCAGATATGTTTAGACCCCATATTTCGGTTTTTAAGATGCTGTAATCGATTACCCAGCCCATGTAATCGACACGTAAAGCTCTACGAGCCCAAACATGAACTTTCGCCCAAAGTAATCGATTACTATATAGTGTAATCGATTACACATTCTGGATTCTAGTAATCGGTTACCTAGTAATGTAATCGATTACCCAGATGTTCTAGGGCCCAAAGAAAGTGTTTTAAACAAAATAATCGATTACAATTCCATGTAATCGATTACTTAACTCCCTATCCGCCTTTGATTCGAATCTCGAATTGTGCAATCGACATAAGTACCATGTAATCGATTACTGTAACCCCTAACCTCCATGTTTTGAAATCTCGAGGCTGTGTAATCGATTACAAGACTCATGTAATCGATTACAGGACTCAAGTTTACAAGCGTAATGCTTTTCTGATTTAATGACTTGAAGCTATGATCTTGCATTGCTTGAATCTGAGAATTGTTATGACATTAGTCTATGCTTTAGCCCAACATGAATACATGATCTTATATGTTCGATTTCAAACATGATCAAGTTAAGAGGCTTATTGCTCTTGCTTACCTTATGATGATACCATGTGAACTATTATCCCTATGTAATAGCTTGTATTAACATGTTATTATGTTCAGAAAAGAACTTTAGAGATGCCGAGGTAGTAATTATGTGTTATGCATTAATTATGTGGCATCTTAAAGAATCATGTTAAACTTAGGATGACTTAGAACATAAGAATGTAATCCTTTGAAACCACCGAATTAAGGGTGGGGACAATGTGATGCTAGCCCTCTAAACCCGTACTTAAAGTCGGGAAGTTGACTTATCCAAATGGATAAAGTCTAGATGCTAGTGACGACTAGCGTGGTATGAGCTCATAACCTAGAGTTTTCTCAAAAGGCGGAAAAATTAGGGCCGCCCAGTTAAGTAAAGGTTCTTATGTCACCTAAGTAACCCAGTTATATGATTTATGTTTCATGTACCAGTTATATGATCCATATGATTTATGTTTCATGTACCAGTTATATGATCTATATGATTTATGTTTCATGTACCAGTTATATGATTTATGTTTCATGTACCAGTTATATGATTTATGTTCCATGTACCAGTTATATGATGCATGATCTACGTACCAAGCTACATGATTTATGTCTACGATTTTAGTATATAGCCTATGTAACACAAGTGCCATGTTAAAAAGAACGGATTCTCGGAAAATGAGATTTTGGAAAACTCATAATTGAACCTATGTATGTCCATTATTTTATAAATAACCCGAGATTCCTGGAGACGTATATGATGACACCTAGGATAGAAGGAAAACCCTACTGAGTTTCTTTAGTAAGAATCTCACTCCCTCTATCTTTTCCTTTCCATTACGCCTTCGTGAGCGAGATGGCGACCTTCGCCCTATTCATTGACACGCCACGGTGGGCGATCCACCATGACCCGAGCATGGGTCATTTCATTTTGAGGGCGGTGTCATCAGGCGCATCTTCATGTTTTTAGGACGGCCATTCGCACACCCCTTGTACGCTTATCGCTTCTCCCAAAGATCCCCTATGGTGACCCCGCGATCTTTGAGCACGCACGGCCACGACATGAGAGAACCTGCGGACCCACTCTGCCGGTTCGGCCGGGACGCGCCGCGATGCGTGCCATCATCGCGGACTCGAGAGAGGACCCTTCAGAGGATTCCCCCACGGACCATGAGGGCTCTGCCCCCACTCCGCCTCTGCGACAGATAGGCAGCGAGGAGATAGTCACTCAGCGTCGGAGGGCTTCAGTGCCCGGACCACGACCCCGACGGGGACGACACGGTCATCCACAGGCATGCTGCGCACCGCCGAAGCCCGCCCGTGGATTGGCTACGTTCCTCCGCACGTGAGTCTGCTATGGAGATTGGAGGGTAGTCCTTAGTGCACGCACGTCACATAGTATGGATGAAACCTCTTTTGTGTTGAGGTTATCCATCTTAGGTTGCACATGTGTAGGGATGCTTCTATCCAGTTCTTTTCCATGTATTCTGTTTTTCTGCCGTATTCATGTTACTATGTACTTGAAGAGTCACCTTACTGTAGGGTAGGCATATTTTATCTATGAGGTATTTCAGTTATGATTGATGTTATGTTCGATGTTATGGTTTGGAGCCATTCCTATGTTATCGTTCCGTATACTATGATACTGACTCGTAAAGTTACGCGCGGCTTCTATTTTAAGTAACGATTAAAAAAAAAAAAAAAAGTTGGCTCGTATTTTCGTTAAGTCTATTTTCTCAAGAAGATGAACCATGCCAGTAAGTAACGACTAATATTTGGCCTAAGTACGTACTAGTAGTATTGGGTTGAATATTAGAGTGTTACAATATCCTTGCAACGCTTGTGTACTCGAAAGCTCCACCTGGGTATAGTGCACCTCCCAGACTAGCGTGTCAATGAAGTCAACGAACATCGCCATCGCTCTCTGAAGATGTGACGGGAGAAGAGAGAGAGGAGTAAGAATTCTTAGTAAAGAATCTCAGTAGGAGTCTCCTATCCTAGGGTTACATCGTTCACATCCCCAGGAACCTTGGGTTTATTTCACAAAGACAAGTGAGCACTCATCAAGTTCATTTTAAGTTCTAAAGTGTATTTTAGCCAAGGTCCATTCATTTTAGGATGATCTTAATGTCATGAATGCAACATAATAAAGAATGTATGCGTGGCGCTACTTAATACACATACATCAATCATCATCATACTTAGTGGTATTAAGTGGCAATTAGAATACATTCATATGGGACAAACTTAGTGACATAATCATAATCATAAATCTTCTCTTCCTTATGGGCCACCCTAAAAGACAATCGAACTGGGGATGCTCGGTCGAATCGGTGTCACCCAGAACGTGTCCATCTCTAGGTTATGAGCTCATACCTTAACTAGTCGTCACTAGTTCTTACTTACCATTTAATGATAAGCGTATCATAAATCATAAATCCCGACTATCTGAGTATGGGTTAGGGGGCAAATCTCTTAGGGGTGCTCTACTAACCGGTGTCACCTAAGAGTAAAAAAAATGGGTACCGATGTCACATGAGTTCTATGGAGGTGCTCGGCCAAACCGGTGTCATCCTAGAACCCATCTTAGTACCTTAATTTTCAAAATCTTTAAGTCCCCAAATTTTTCGGAAATTCGACGGCATGATGGCATCACGCCGAATTTCTTCCAAATTTGTTTTATGCCACATAAACATATATCCTCATAAATTCCTCATATGAATAACGTCATCATCCTTCACATAACATATGCATCATCGTAAAACATCTTAACATACCTTAGTATCATATAAATATCATTCTCATATTCTTAATGTCTTATGCATTGACCTCTATGGTCTTTAACTCACAGTCTAAGTTATGAATCATTCAAAGCTAACCTCTCGGGTACTTAGGAGGTTATGACTAATGTATATCTCTCTTCATACTATGGTCAAGAATATCTCTCAATCTCAAAGGTGTAGAATTCATAATTTCAACTTTACGGGTACCTAGGAGTCACAACAATGACCCTTTCTAAGTTCGGTTTGCTCCTAAGGCACCAAGATCAAGTCCTAAACCAATTATGAGTCATTTATACACATTTAAACTAATTTAGAACCATGATTATCATTACTAAACCTTGCTGGACAGAATCCAGAAAATTCTAACATTAAGGGATCTAGAACTCTCAAATTAATTCTTTTCTAGTTTCTAACCTTTCTTATCTTTTACTTATGAGTTTTTCCATTGATCATACTTAAACATAAGCATGTTATCATCGTTAAAACAGCTCATACAGTGGCCAAACATGGCAAGGCGGAACCAAAACAACACTCTCCATACAAAGGCATAAAACATACTTTTTAAAGCACATAGGATACTAGTTTCTCTTGGAACCTTTTTAAAACCTTCAAAACTCTTTTGTAAACATTTTTAACATCTAAAATCATCAAGATATTTATAAGGGCAGTAGCTAAGTTGAATTTATTTCAAGAGGTCCTAAATTCATAAAACTTAGTTCTATATGTTCCTTGAATTCACATAGACTTAGAAAAATTATAAAGCACAGCTTATAGGCATTTGTGATCAAATGAAACTTATCCTAAGTTCATTCATCTCACATAGCTGAAGTGGGCATTCTAAGAGAATGCTTTCCATGTCTAACTCTCATTTGAGACCTTGGGACAAATCTTTGAGCTCTAGAGCTTTAGGTGATGACAAAACATAAACATGCCATGCACTTCATTTTTATTGTTCATTAGGGAAATAAAGTGAGAACTTGAAAAGTAAATAGCTCAAAATAAATATGAGATGCAACTTGTTATTATCTTGGATTTTAAGTGATGACTTGAATAATAAACGTGAAATGCAATGCTTGGAAATTAAATATGAATATGCAAGTTCATTTTTAGTCTTAGAGCATTAGTGATGACATAAAAATAAATCATGCTATGCAAGGCATAAACTAAATATGAATGCAAGTTCATTTTGGTTAAATAACTAGAGCTCGTCCAAGACTTTAAAGAACCAATATTCACAACCCCAACATAGTCTCATCAAGTCAAGAGAATGGAACTAAAAGAAATCTCCATATTTTCAAGAAAAGGAATTATGGCCGAAATCATGAGGCTAAGAGAAAGTAATCCATATTCCTTTTTGAAATCATTCTTATTTTCTTAAGTTGAAAACTTTAGTGAACTTTATAGCATAATAATAAAAACTAAAGAAAACTCAAGCTTTAGGGGTCTCATTATGATGAACACATAGTCATCATCTAGAGGTCCCCATCATCAAGCCATCATGTATGAGTTTAAAGGTCATGAAGGCCAAAAACTCAAGAAGGAAACCAAGAGAGTTTTAAAAAGAAATTCCAAGAGGTAGCTAGAGAAAAACTCATTTTTCATGGAAATGAGATGCAAAGAAACACTCCTACCTAAAGTGAAGACAAAGAACTTGAACTTTGAGAGAAGAAAACAAGATGATGAGCTCCTCCAAAAGGCTTGATGTTTTCGGCCAAGGGGAGATAAGGAGGTTAGAGTTGTGTTTGAGGTGAGGTTGTGTTTGAGATAAAATATTTGAGAGGTTTGATGGTGATTCAAGGTTATGGGGTGATGTGTGAAGGTTATGAGATGATGATGATGAAGTAAAGAGATGAAAAAGATGAAGATGAAAAAGAAAGGAACTCTTTGGGACTAGAGAGAAAGAAAGAAACTAGCAAGACTACTCTAAGCTTTAGCAAATGCTCAATGTGCATCCAATGCTAACACAAGCTCCCTATTTATAGAAAAACAAAGTGATAGGTGAGAGAATGGAAAGCATGGCTGATGGTAAGAAAGAGAAAATATCTCTTTGATGGTGTCATACAAGCATGGTTTGAAGCATGGAGCTCATGACACAAGGTATGGCTTCAAGCATGGGTTTTTGAGTGATCTTTTCTTTAAATTGTGGATGAAATTAGGCTTCTAGAAGACCAACATGGCTGGAAGTTTTTCAGCCACAAATAATTGAAGGGAATGATTTATTTTACTTGGTTATTCATTTGGAAAAGCAAGCTTGATTGAAATTATGACAAGGCATGACAAGTGAGGTGATTTGAGGTGATTTTCCTTTAAGTTTGAAATGAAATAATTCATGAAAATGGGGGAGGGGGCTGGATGATTTTGAGCCACAAAAATGAGAGAAAAAGTCTTCTAGAAGATGTCCTATGAAGCATGGTTCTTTGTGAAATGGAAGCATGGTCTTTGGAGTGTCAAAAATTTGCACATGTGATGGATAATGGGGGGATGATTTCGGTCAGATTTGGGCAGCAAGGAGAGAGGAAAAATCTTCCATGTAATTGGGTGCTAATGATAGGATTAAGTGTAGGTTAGTTTAGGTACAAGGTTAGGAGTAATTAAGCTTAAGTTTAGGTAACTAAGCATGTGTATTAGGAATTTTATGACAAGGTTAGGAGTGCTCTTACATCATTAGAGAATTTAAAACTCATTTGTGAATAAACAATGTGTATCACAATCCCATGATTTAAGGAAAGAGAGAGAAAACACTATTTGTGTACTATTTGCACACTATTTATTGATTCCTACACTCAAAGTCCTTGAATTTAAAGATAGGGTTTTAAGTTTATCTAAGCAATTTTAGGTTCTAATCATCCTTATTAAATTATTTTGACCTTAGATTAATTATGGAAATTAATTAACCTTCGATTAGAGTCTAATATTGCTTAGGTTTCGCTTAACCGTGTGATTAGGTGTAAACATACGAAACTACGGGCAAAACCGTAATTTTGCACTTATTTTGCCCGGGACCTCCGGGACCAAAACTGAGACCACAGAATACATAAAAACGTCTTTTAAACCCATCTAGAGAGGTTTCGGGTTCATCCGACACTTGCAAAAGGGTAAAACGCCACAGGGGCGTTTTGGTCATTTTGACCTGAAAACTCGAAAAATGAGATTTTCAATCCCGGAAAGAAACACAAGTCATCCAATCCCCTTCCAACATTGAGTTTGCCCTTCGAGTACTGCCGGACCTGGCTTTCCTCGAATTCCGGGCTGATAATGACCTCAGGGGCATTTTGGTCATTTTCACTCTAGCAGAAAATCGGGGCGTTACAATCAATCTGCTGCCTTCATCCTCAACTGAGTCTTCAACAAGCTATCAGGTCATCCTGTCGAATCTCAGGGAGATTTCCTTCGGACAGGATAGATTTGAGGCAACTATGACACAGCATGGCGCCAAACCCAAACAAATGGAAGACCTATAACTTCAGATTTTTCAGATGCTACAGTGTCTGTTTCCTGGCACACCTTCATTTTTATGATGCCAAAAGGGGAAAAATGAGAAATGAAGAAAAATCAAATGATATGGATTCAGGGGGAGTTTATGCTTCTTCTTTTTTTGTAAATCTCTAACATTTAGCATTTTATGGTTTTATATAAATTATTTATTCTTCTTTATTCATATATATCATGTTTTGTATGTGTATATGCTGTTCATATTTCATGCTTTGGTTCATTTAAACTCTGTTACGTACATATGTTTCATTATTAAGCTCTAATTTATATCCATGCACCTTCTATGCTTAACTAATTATATATCTCTCTCATAGATGTTTTCTTAAAAGCACAAATTGTTTGTTGCTCTGATACTCATATTGATATGCTGAGCCTTGATATGTATGATATGCTTAATCATTTTTCTTTAGCTATAACAGAACACATTATCTTTGACACACATAAGAGATGTTTTCTTTAAAAGGTTGTGTACAATAGATTAGAATATAGTTGTGAATAGTTTCTGACAAGTCTTTAGAAACTCACACTTACATTTTTTGAAACAACTAAGATCAGTTAACAAGCTTCTGAACTTTCTCAAAGTGTGCTGTGTTTGTATGTCAAAATGTGTTATGTTCTTTTTATAAGACAAAACTTCTTTTAAACGATCATATACCTTTACTTTGAAAATATCTTTTCACGCTCTGATACTTATGAAAAATGTTTCGCAGCTCAGTGCAAAAGCTTATCCTTGCTAATTCAAGGATTGATCCCTAATGAGCTTCAGAAACCTCACATAGCAATATGATGATATTATCTTTTTAAAAGGTTTCTCTGAGCATCAAAAACTACATAACCATTAGTATGTTTTTCTCCAAAATCACGAATACTCTATCGCGTTTATCTTATATCCTTGAGCTTTCCTTTCAAAAATTCTTTTGGATAAAGAAAAGCTGAAAACGAATCTAATCAAGATAAAACATCACAAGTATTTCTTTTTAAGTTTTTCAAGCATGTAGATTTTCAGAAAGCTTCTTTTCATGACCAATAATCAAGATGTTTTTGTATTCTAGGCTAAAAATTTTTTTCTCTTAACATACTACTCTGATTTCTTTCAGAAAGTATGATAAGCCTGACCTAATGCTCAAGTGAAACAACAATAGCTATAATTAAAAGTCACTTAAGGCCAAAAATGTTTTTATATGATCCATATCATGTCTTAAGAAAAGAACTTCCTGAAAATCTCTTTCTGTGATAAAATTGAAAGAATATGGACTATCATGCTTATATTTCAATAATGTTTCTTTCTATATCTCTTCAAAAGATTTTCTTTAAATTCGGATGTCATTATCAAAAAGGGGGAGATTGTTAGCTCTAGAACCCTATTAATATATGCTGATCAGTTTTGAATGACAACAAAGCTAATTTAAAGAAAATGCTTTGAAGAACAACTTATGGTTGTCTTGAGTTTCTTGTAAGATTATAACAGGTTTATATCGTTTGGTAAAATCAAGGCTTACTCAAATGAGAATATATTTCACTCTGCATGTGTAAATATGTTTAACTCATGTTACAAGATATGAACTAAAATGGAAGTGAAATTATATCCTTATTCAAGCAATTGGTAGCTAACAATTTGAAGAAGATATTAATGCTACAAGAAACCAAGTCCTGAGATTCAAAACATAGCATTGGACATCAGAAAGTAGGCTTACATGAAGATATCAAGCAATCTCTAAAGACTAGATGTTACACTATCTTCAATCAGCACAATCGCAAATCAATCATCATCAAAATGCTTGGACTGAAGTTCAGAAAGTGAAGATTTCATCAAGGATATGATACCGTCCATCAGAAAGCTCACATTACTGTGGAGCTCTGAGCATTATTAGAAATGTAGGAAAATTTGAATTTTGAAATTCAAAGAGTCAAATCTTAGTGTCATAACCGGCTAATCATCTCTCTTGCCTTTGAAGTCAACTATCCACAGTCTTAGAGAAAAAGTTTAGAAACCTTGGTTCAAAAAGTAACAAAAATTTCTGAAGAACATCAAAAACCTCTATTCCATAACAGCTTATGCAAACTGATCTGACAGACAGACAGACTACACTTCTAGAGTATCTTTCCAAGACACAAATGGATGATCAATACGTGTCCCTAGCAGAACAAATCATAGGCAACGATCACATGAAAGACCTTCTTTAAATAAGAGATGTTGTGCTCCAATATAAAAGTAAGAAACTTCGCACTTAAAGAAGCAATTCTAGAAAAATCTTTCCTTATTTCCAGTAAGGTTCATATCATTATGTAATTAGATTCCTTACTTATGAAAAATATTCCTTCTATATTCTTAATTAGATTTATGTTCTTCCTAGGGAAGAAATGTTAGAAGGAAGTCATTTAAGTTTTCCCAAGAACTTTTCATGTATATGTTAAGGAAACATGAGTGTAGGTTAGTTTAAGTGGCAACCCAAACACTAAACCTTTTTATCCTTGATCCAGTAGTGATTACTGTGAGATAGCTTAGAGAGGCTAATGTAAAATAACTTGCAATGCGACAGTGGAGTGCTCTTATTGATCACGGTTTAGATTGAAGAGGTTAATTAAAGACTACTTGCAGTTTGGAGAGGCTGAGGCAAAACCACTTGTAGCTTGGAGAGGATAGGGCAGGACTACTCAATTTAACTTGGAAAGGTAGGTGAATAACTACTTTTAACATGACAGTATAGGTTTACTATTGGTCACGGGTTTCAGCTTGGAGAGGCTGGGAAGAACTACTCAGTTCAGCTTGGTAAGGCTGGTGAAGAGCTACTTAAATCTCTAGCAGCAGGTGATTTCTGCAGGTTATAAATGAGAGCTTGAGAAGACTAATATAAAAACTGTCCATTTGTTCTTTCTCAGGTTAAGAAAGATGTCTTTTAGTGGAACCTCAACGTTTGTTGAGTACTGAATGTAGGCAGTTTGGCCGAACCAGTATAAAAATATTTGTGTCCCATCTTTCTCTCTTTGATCTCCTTTATATTTCTCTGTTGCGCTTTATTATTCAATCATATAATGAAATAATGTTCTTGCCTTCTATTATTCATGTATGTTTATTAACAATGCTTCAGAAATCTACTTTCTAAAACCACTAACTATGTTTCACTACAAGTTTCACACTTGATAGTATCTTTGTTAAAAGTTTCAAAAATGCAAAAAGAAGCAAATGCACTATTTAACCCCCCTTATCGTGCACATTTCCACCTGCATTAACTTTTCATTTGTAGTTTGTAATCCATAACTTAAGTTGAGCGTGTTTCTTAACACCTCTTGCTAGCCTTACTTGTTGTGGTTGACAAGTTCTTTTGTAAACCTTTCTTAGGTATATCAATCAACTTGTTGAATTGCGTTCAATTCCATTCCTAGTTTGCTTTAGTATACTTAGCTTGATTTGGCAAAAGACTTACCAATATGTACTTTAGGAACCCATATTCAAAGAGTTGAGTTCCCTCTTTGAAGTAATTATAATCAATTAAGGGCTTTACTACAAGGTTAGCCAATTCACATGATCTAGTACACACCATAGCATCTACCCATAATTATCTACCCTAGCATTCTAGATTCAAATGTTCAAACTACCTTGACCTCATCTAACGGTTAGAGAAGGTTCCCTCAATCTCAAAGCCATATCCAAAATGCGCATTCTATCCAATGGCTAAGGGCTCATCACTTTAATCCAATAGCATACATACAACTCATGATTAGCACTTAAATGGTGACATCATTGCCCATTATTTGAAGCGTGCCACTTATCATGGCACAATCTCCTCTTAACTACTACTATAGTAACTGAAGAGATAAACTAAGACACAATATAAACCTTAGCTTAATCGAGCTCGGCATAAAGTCCTCAGCATCTAGAACTCAACCTATGACCGAGCAAGGGGACTATGTACTGGACTGGAAATATAGGCTAGGAACTTTGGCCTATCTTAGGAGTACTCAAACAAAGGGTCCCAAAACTCGACCACGTGGAATAGGATCCCCTAAGAATTTTCCATCAATCCAGTCCAAATCTCCTATTGATTGGGCATAGATATGGCCGAGATTCTCTACTATCTTACCATAACATGAACCAGGAAAATATCCCTCAACAATGCAAAATATATCAACTATCTCCTAAATCCCATAGGGATTTTTCTATTCAAGAAAACATCAAGGGATTTCCTCCAGATTTACCCATAGGGTCACTTCACTATACAAAGGGGCTTTAAAACCCTAGGTATGATCTATCACACAATTACCTCACCATTCCTCTCTATCTAAACTCTCACAAACTTAGGCATTGAAGTGTCTTTGCAAGTACCTTCACCATTATCCTTTGCATGGAAGCTTGCAGGGGACTTGTTCTTTTACCAAGAACCCCAGGTAACATATATCAATTTTGATTCATTCAATGCCACATTTAGACACCTAAACATCATAATAATTTTGAATCAAATCGTTGATTTTATTAGAAAATTGCCTGTTCTCATTGTCCAATTTTGTTACACTATGATGACCTAACGAAACTTTCTCTAAGCTCAAAATCATCAAAATTAAAGAAACTTACTATAAGTTTTAGCTTAATTTGAAGATTGAGTGTTTTAATTGCATGCTGTAATTTGAAAATTGCATGTTGTAGTTATCTTTTACTTAGCTCAAAATCTTGAAAATTAAACAAAAAATTACTAGAAAATATTGAAGATAAAAAAAATTAGATATCAATAACAAGTTACCAACATCAGTGTGAACCAATGATGCTAACAGCTTTAGAACTAGTTGAGAGATGGTAGTGATAGTGGCCGTAAGAAGGAAGAGCAAATAACAGAGAAAAGAGGAGAAGGAAACACGATTTATGAGAAGGCTACTAAACAAATGCAAGCATTTTTAGCACTAGTTGCAAGATGGCAGCGACAGTGGCCGTGAGAGTGAAAATGAAGAGAAAAGAGAAGAAGGAAACACTGTTATAACAAAAGTAACAAACAACTATAAGCAACTTCAACAAGTCACATGATAACATTAAGGATGGCCGAAAGAGTTGGAGACGGTGGTCATGATATACTACAATGGTGGCCACAAGATCAAAGTGCATAGAGAATGATCAGAATTCAGAAGATGAGAAGAGAATGAAATGGGGGAAATGAGAGTATGGTAGACAATAAAACTAAAGCCTTATTTGTGGGATTATTTGCTAAAATGCCACAAAATAAAGAAATTTTTTCCAATATTGTGTGGTCTTTCAAAATTCCAAGGGAAAAATACCATTGTATTCCCTGTTTCTTGTAGTGTGTTATTATTATATTCCCTGTTTCAATTAATATGTTGGTAAATTATTGACATATCAATTAACATGACACATAAGCAAATATATGACAGCACAAAAATGGAAATATGATAGGGGCTAATATAACTCACATAAGACTTTAACGAGTAAAATAAACATTTTCTCTATTTTATCTCTTACGTAGTTTGCAAATATGTGACAAAAAATATAGGAAAATAATAAATGGAATGAACCGAAATTCCTACTTTTAACTCAAATGGCATTACAAGCCACTAATAACACTTCCTTTCTGTTTCTCTTTCTCTCTTTATTCTTTTTTCCCTCCTCAATGATATTTTTTGGGAGTTTCTCTTTTTCTTTTTTTCTTGGCAGAAAACCTCATTGCAAGTGTAACTACTATATATGAGCTGCAAGTAGTAGTTTGAAAAAGTAGAACTTGCATTCGAGGAAATGATTTGCACTTGAGCACTTGGAGAGTTGTCCTATTTTAATACTATAAGGTGGTTTGTGAGCCATGGAATGATTTTTCATTTCTAGGAATACTATTCTTGGAAAAGTTATGCCCAAATTTCCCAAAAACGCAATATAGAGGTGTTTGGCATGCAAATTGAATACCATGTGGCATTCCCATGACTACATTTTATTTTCAGAAAAATACCATAAAAAATGGTGTTGATTGATGGTAGTCTAGTCTCGATCATCATTGGTTTGGGATTGATTGGTGGTGCTTTGGTCTTAATCAATGGTGATTTAGCCTTGATCAACAATGGTCGAGCCTCAATCATAGTTGCCGACAGTTATCTAGCCTCAATTAGTAGTGGTCTAACCTACATCGTCAGAGGTTCAAGCGGTGATTTGACCTCGATCGGTAGCGGTTCAACACTAGCTAACAATGGTCCAGCATCAATCACGATGGTTTGGCCTCTATCGACAGTGGTCTAGCACTGACCGTGGTCTGGCGCAAATTGACTGTGATCTGGCCTAGACCTGCTGTGACCCGGCGTCGATTGATAGTTGTCTGATGGTCATGATAATTCTCCAAGCTTTAGGATTTAGGAGTCTTTTCATTTTTTTTTTAAAAAAAAACATTCTGTTTCCATGGTAATCCAGCATTTCCATTGGGAGGAAGGGAATAGAAATTGACTCATTTTTATTCCTGGGAATATTTTTTCTTTCTATCTAAGATCTAAATATGAGAATCTTTCATTCTCATTCTTAGATTCCTGGGAACATTAAAGCACATGCCCTAAAGAATGACAATTCAAAGTACGTAGTTACCGATTCAATAGTGCAATCATCAAATTGCTTCATTCAATTTTAATTTTTCCCAAGAGGCGCATCAACGGTAGCCAGTAAAGAGCTGCAGCCTCCGTTGTCTCATTGTGCCCCCTATGGGTTCATTCATGATTTCATTTATTCACACAAATGGAATTGAATTTTCAGGACCCTGTGGGAGGACTTAACAGGATGTACCAACTGACCCTAAAGATTGTTATAATTGTGGTAATTTTTCAGTGCAAGCTTGACTCATTTGCACCCATGAAGTAAGCACAAAGCTCCTCAAGCTGCATATCCTCTCCACTTTGCCAGAACCCAGTGGTATCATCATGCATCTCCAACAAGCTCCCTCCCTGCTCAGAAGATGTTGAAAGCTCACAAGAAGCATTATGGTCTCGACCTTTCATGCGGAGCAGCATCTCTTGAGCCTTTGTTAGCTCAGCTTTGAGCCGTTCCACATCTTTCTCTAGCTGCTTCTTTTCAGCCAACGCACTCTCCAGCTTTAACTGAAGAGTACCATTGTCGCGCTCAAGGCTCTGGGTCTTCCAACTGGCTCGTTTGTTCTGGTACCAAATGGCAATCTGTCTCGGAGGGACACGAAGTTGGTTTGCAAGCTTTAACTTCTGCTCGGATTCAAGCTTCTTGTTAGAGGCAAAGCAGGTCTCTAGGATGGCCACCTGGTCTTCAGTTAGCCTCTTTTTGTTGCGTTTTGGAGGGTGTTATTGTGTCTTGAAAGAGAAGTAGAAATCCCCCATTACTAGTACGGGGAGGTTGAAACTAAGATTTGGTTTGGTGATGTGAATAAAATGTGAGCACTGGAGAGTTTGGTTCTGGTAAGATAACTAAGAGCTCATTCTTTTATAAGAGTTTGGAAGGGACATCAATAGCCCACCAAATAGAAAGACAAAGAATTAGAAGAAAAATAAGTATTATAATTAAAGTGTTAATAAAAATATTGTAAAGAAAAATAATTTTGATACAAAGTGACCATTAAAAATACTTATAAATATTTGTCGACAATTAATACTCAAAAAAAATTTATTTGGTATTTTCAGCCTATACTAATTATCAATAAAAGTTTAAAAATATTTTCAAACTTTTTTTTTTTACAACACTTTAAATATCCATTAAAAATAATCATTTTTCTTGTACTAAGAGGCTTTAGGGTCATTCCTATCGTCCTATGTAAAGGCTGGCGTGCTTAAATTGTATATCATGCATGAACTCGCCAAACATGTGGGAATGGCCCCACTAATTTGACTATCAAATATTTTTTGTAACATGCAATATTTATGATCTCCAAATTTTGTTTTGATTCTCTAAAATGAATTCATTCATTGATGCCTTTTATCTTTCCCTCAAAATAAGATTTTAGGTCTCCAAAGATCATATTGCTAACAAAATAATTTCTAAAAAAACTATATTTACCTGTGATCATCCAAAAATCCATCTTATTTGACAAATTAGTCGAAATGTTAAAGCAACCTTCATTTTTGTCAATAAAAGTGATTCTCTTAAGGGTAATTTTGTTAAAAAATGATTATTTGTATGATAAAGTAGTGGTTCTGCATTGCCAACTTGATATAAAAAAGGCTTTTTTGACAAAGAAATAATCTATTCTGATCAAAGTAGTGTTTTTAAAGTGCCAACTTGGCATAAAACATGAAGTGTAATCATTTTTGTCAACCAAAATAAAAGTCAATTGACATTTTGATCAATTTGTCAAATATAATGGATTTTTGGAGGACATCTGTAACATCCTTCCAGGTACATCCTCATCCTTAAGTCATGACATCGTACTCGAGAGTTGTTACTGGTTAATTAGTGGACCTTTTTTAATTAGTTATAGCAAGAATAGGTCAAATTATATAATAACTAACTCGTGATTTTATCAAAATATATAGTAAGGAAATAAAGTATTTATTCAGTACAAGTCAAGTACAAGAGGAAACTCTTCTATGAACTTTAGTACACATCTATTCTTTACTATATTTACAGACACATGTATATAACTAGGTACAATAGATACGAGTCTCTACCGTTAAACTACAGAAATTCCAATTCAGTCTTTCTTGTAGGGGCTCCACTAATCTCTGGAATCAACTTAGAGACGACACAGAAACAAACATATAGGAGTAAGAATTCTAAAATTCTCAGTAGGGCATCCACAAAACATATAATGAAACTCATATCATCGTTATCATCCCAGCTACTTTGGTTTCTTATTAAAACTATGAGCATGCAACATATATCAAAGATTCATTTTAAAGTTCAAAAATCATTCTTCTGAAATGGGTTTATTTTTAATTACTCAATCACTCAATGTATATATGCCATACTGCTCAACATTTTCAATCACTTAACATACACCTGTCATAATACGTAACATCATAGAAGCTCATTCTCAACCTTTCATGCCCTCAGTACATTGAAGGGGACCTTTTCATGCCCTTTACAGACAAAAGGGAATCTTTCCGTGCCCTTTACACATTATAAGGGACCTTCCCGTGTCCTATATAAATAAAAGGGGACCTTTTCATGCCCTTTATAAACAAAAGGGAACCTTTCTGTGCGTTTTACACATTATAGGGGACCTTCCAGTGCCCTTTATAAATAAAAGGGGACCTTTTATCTACTTAGCATATACATCATCATCAAGCTTATATAAGCATCCGTTCACAATATAATTTTCAATTACGTCTCATAAACCAATCTTTTAAGTTGCTAGCATGCACTCACATACATTATACTTGAATTAAAGGATATTATCTCATCAATTTCATGCTTGAGTTTACTTTCCAGCACCTTGGCAGATTTTATGCCATTATAGCACAAATTTATTTGCACATCAAACATTCAATTCAGAGTCTATAAAAATTATCCAAGATACTTTAATGTGTCTACAAGGTTCCATGAAAATTTTAAACAAAAAGGGTTATCTAACTGTGTTAACAAAATTCTACAAATTCGGAGGTCAGACACCCCCTGTTCACAGCCAACAGCCATAGTTCTCAATTTTATTACCCTAACAATGATCATATCAAATCATACAAAAATTCGGGATTGGACTTCAATATGTCCTCAATACCTTGTAAAATTTTCAACTGATAATTCAATCATTTGGTATGGTAACATAATTAACAAAATTTACAGCTTCTATTTCAACATTTCAGACAGCATAGATACAATATTGGTTCTTGATTTTTTAAACATAGTAAAAATTCCCAGAATGGCTCCAAAGTTTTACTGGGGAAACCTTAATATGGTACATACATCATATAAAATTTTCAGCTCAATCAAAGATCTCTAAATAGGTCATAAAATTTGAATAAATTCCCTATTTGCCCCAAACTAGGATCTTCCAGCAACAAGGTTCAAACAACATGATTTTTTTTCAAGCAGCAAAAGTCTTTAACATAACCTAAGAAAATTCATGGAGTTGTCTTAGAATGTTAGCTTCAACATATAATTTTTTTAGTTCATAAAAATATATACAATTATACCAGAAAATTCATGAACAATCCCTGCCCATAATAAAATCGAAATTCCAGCAACATGGTTCAAAATCTCTTTTGACAAAAATCATTTCTAACGTCTTCCAAACACTCCACCAAATTAAACACATTAATATCTATCTATCATCAATCAATACATCTAGAAAATTCCAGCCAAATCATTCAGAAACATTCAAAGAAAAAATTGGAAAGAAAAGAGAACAAATAAAGCCCTACTTGTTGCTAGAAGATCTTTCCACTTCTCTTGGTTCTTCTAAGTGCTTTTCTTCCTTCAAGACCTTCTCAAACAGCCCTTCCTCAAACAAAGCTTCTCAAAATTCTAATCGGTTAGTTTTGTAGGTATTGATGAGTAGAATAAGTTTTGTGAAGGAAGCTTGTAATTTTATTGAGTTGAACTTTAGATTATGAGACCATGGAAGCAAGATGTTTGGGTTTGTGAAAGAAAAACATGATGGCTGAAGCATGAAGAAACTTGGTTGAGAATGTTGCTTCAAAGTCATAAGGTTTGGTGCTTTTAATATATCATTAGGATAAAGTAGCATTTATGTAGTCAAGTGTACTTCTTTTCCCTTTTTTTTTTAAAGAAACAATGGAATGGATAGCTAGGATTTAATCTTGTTAGTCAAGATTAAATCTTGCCCATCCACTTGGCTTTAAAAGATAAGCATTATCATATTGTAAAAATTAAACTATTTTTCGGTATTACACTGAAATTTTACCAAACAATAAAACACCGTGCCCAATTAATCAAACATTAGCTAAAAATTAATTCTAGGTATAAAATCTTTATTCCTACCCATTTTTAATCTTAATCCTATAATTTCTTAGTTTTGACCATCTCCGAGCCCCAATTCTAGGGTTTCGGCTGTCCCAGCGAGCCCACAAGTTACTATTCATGTTTTTTTTTAACAAATCTGTTGGACCATTCTCATCATTGTTAAAACTATCAGATTTTTGAAATTATGACTAATAAAACTCAAATTAATTTTTAAATAATTTTTAGGATGTTATATTACCACTCATCTTAAAAAGAATTTTGTCCTCCAAATTCATTTGAAAATAATTTGAAGAGACAAATTCATGAATCAAACAGGGAACTCACACATAGTTCAAACAATTCAATCAAATCCTAAATGTTCCTACCTTAGATCAAATTTTTAGGTGGTGACGTCCCCTCAGCACTTATGGTGAAAACCCAACTCTGGTGTTCTGACTTTGTGTTAGTTAGTTTTGAATTTCTATTTCGACACTCTCTCATTATGTGTCCTAGCTTTCCACAGCGATAGCATGCGTTCTGCCTAGCCAAGCAAGGTCTACCGCCATGGTTCTTCCCACATTTTGGACAATCTTGGCTCGTAGTTGACCATTGTTGTTTTTCCTTATATGGACTTGATTGAAACTGCTTTTTCAATGGTGGGTCATCCTCATAGCCTTGCTCTTCAAGGGCTAGTATTTTATTAGAAGTTTCTTTAGCCGATTAAGCGGTTGCTAACTTCCTATTGGAGTCCTCTGCACTATGGCACTTGTTTACCAAGGTTCCATAATCCCGGATCTCTAAGAGTCCCACAACAGCTTCAGTGTCCTCACGCAAACCTCCTTCGTACTTCACGCACTTCCAAACTTCATCCGGATTACGCTGATAGATGGTAGAAAATTTGCAGAGCTCTTCAAACTTTGCTGTGTACTCTGCTACACTCATGGACCCTTGCTTGAGTGCCATGAACTCTAACTTCTTTGCATTTCTCATGGAGGTAGGGAAGTATTTGTGATAAAAAGCTTCCTTGAAAACATCCTAGGTGACTTCAGTCTAGGAAGCTTCGAATAATCTATTGGTGCCAACCCACCAGAATTCTATATCTGCTTCTAACATATAGGTAGCAAGAGCCACTTTTTGGGTCTCGATGCAAGGAAGAACTGAGAAAATCTTCTCCATGGCCTTAATCCATTCTTCTGCTTTACTTGGATTGAAAGCTCCTCAAAATGGCAGCAGATTTGCCTTTCTGAACTCATCAAAACTTTGATATTCCACATCCACTTTGTTTTCTCTAGGATTATCAGTCGGGTTTCGGCCTTCACTACGGTTCAACCTCTCCATCATTTGGTTAGTAACCACAGCTTGTTCTCTCATTGCCGTGGCCATCTCACGGAACGTATTCATCATATCGGTTTCATTTCCACTTCTGCACTTTCGTGATGCGCTGATTTGAAGTCATCGATTCCTATCATACCAAACAAGAATTATTGAGTTGATCAGGCTCAATACCAAGCTAAGTGTGGCAACAATTCACAACATTCCCAACTAGCAGTCATACACATATATAGAATTATAATGTATGACATTTACTAAGGAAGCATAGCTAGTCTATTCCTCAAGGTCTTATAAGGATGAGCTACTCTGGTACCGTAATGTAACATCCCCCCAAGCACATCCTCATCCTTAAGTCATGACATCGTACTCAAGAGTTGTTACTGGTTAATTAGCGGACCTTTCTTAATTAGCTATAGCAAGAATAGGTCGAATTATATAATAACTAACTCGTGGTTTTATCAAAATATATAGTAAGGAAACAAAGTATTTATTTAGTACAAGTCAAGTACAAAAGGAAGCTCTTCTATGAGTTTTAGTACACATCTGTTCTTTACTATATTTACAAACACATGTATATAACTAGGTACAATAAATACGAGTCTCTACTGGTAAACTATAGAAATTCCAATTCAGTCTTTCTTGTAGGGGCTCCACTAATCTCTGGAATCAACCTAGTGATGACACGGAAACAAACATATAGGGGTGGGAATTCTAAAATTATCAGTAGGGCATCTACAAAACATATAATGAAACTCATGTCATCGATATCATTCCAGCCACTTCAGTTTATTATTAAAACTGTGAGCATGCAACATATATCAAAGATTCATTTTAAAGTTCAAAAACCATTCTTCCGAAGTGGGTTTATTTTTAATTACTCAATCACTCAACGTATATATGTCATACTGTTTAACATTCTCAATCACTTAACATACACCTGTCATAATACCTAACATTATAGAAGCTCATTCTCGACCTTTAATGCCCTCAGTACATCGAAGGGGACCTTTTCATGCCTTTTACAGACAAAAGGGAATCTTTTCATGCCCTTTACACATTATAGGGGACCTTCTCGTGCCCTTTATAAATAAAAGGGGACATTTTCATGCCCTTTACAAACAAAAGAGAACCTTTCCATGCCCTTTACACATTATAGGGGACTTTTTTTCTACTTAGCATATACATCATCATCAAGCTTATACAAGCATCCGTTCACAATATAATTTTCAATCACGTCTCATAAAACAATCTTTTAAGTTGCTAGCATGCACTCACATATATTATACTTGAATTAAAGGATATTATCTTATCAATTTCATGCTTGAGTTTACTTTCCAGCACCTTGGTAGATTTTATGCTATTATAGCATAAATTTATTCGCACATCAAAAATTAAATTTAGAGTCTATAAAAATTATCCAAGATACTTCAATGTGTCTACAAGGTTCCATAAAAATTTTAGAATAAAAAGAGTTCTCTAACTATGTTAATAAAATTCTACAAATTCGGAGATCAGACACCCCTATTCATAGCCAACAACTATAGTTCTCAATTTTATTACCTAATCAAATGATCATATCAAATCATACAAAAATTTGGGGTTGGACTTAAATATGTCCTCAACACCTTGTAAAAATTTCAAGTGATAATTCAATCATTTGATATGGTAACATAATTAGCAAAATGCATAGATTCTATTTCAATATTTCAGGCAGTATAGATACAATCTCGGTTCTTGACTTTTTAAACATAGGAAAATGCCCAGAATGGCTCCAAGTTTTACTGGGGAAACCTTAATATGTTACATACATCATATAAAATTTTCAGCTCAATCAAAGATCTCTAAATAGGTCATAAAATTCAAAAAATTCCCTGTTTACCCCAAATCAGGATCTTCCAGCAACAAGGTTCAAGCAACATGATTTTTTTTCAAGCAATAAAAGTCTTTAACATGACCCAAGAAAATTCATGGAGTTGCCTTAGGATGTTAAATTCAACATATAATTTTTTTAGCTTATAAAAATACCTATGATTACACTAGAAAATTCGTGAACAATCCCTGCCCATAATAAAACCGAAATTCCAGCAACATGGTTCAAATCTCTTTTGACAAAAATGATTTCTAACATCTTCCAAACACTCCACCAAATTAAGCACATCAATATCTATCTATCATCAATCAATACATCTAGAAAATTCCAGCTACATCAATCAGAAATATTCAGAGAAAAAATTGGAAAGAAAATAGAACAAATAAAGCCCTACTTGTTACTGGAAGATCTTTCCACTTCTCTTGGTTCTTCTAAGTGCTTTTCTTCCTTCAAGACCTTCTCAAACAGCCCTTGATCCTTTTACAACAGAGGTATATAATATCTAAAGGTGGAGGTTAGTGATGAATCAAAATTCTAATCGATTAGTTTTGTAGGAATTTATGAGTAGAATAAGTTTTGTGAAGGAAACTTGTAATTTTATTGAGTTGAACTTTAGATTATGAGACCATAGAAGCAAGATGTTTGGGTTTGTGAAAGAAAAACATGAAGGCTGAAGCATGAAGAAACTTGGCCAAGAATGTTGCTTCAAAGTGATATGTAACACCCCGATTTTTCTGTCTGACAGAAATGACCAAAATGTCACTGAGGTCATTTCCAGATCGGAATTCGAGGATAGCCGACCCGGCAGTCCTTGAAGGGTTAACTCAATGTTTGAAGTGGATTAGATGACCCTTGAGTGGTTTCGGACGCGAAAATCTCATTTTCTGTAGTTTCGAGTCAAAATGACCAAAATACCCCTATAGCGTTTTTATGCTAGTAAAGGTGCCGTTGAGCCCGAAACTTTCCCCGAAGGTTTAAAACAATGTTTTCATGTGTTTAAAAGTGTCTGTTCAAGTCCCGGTGGTCCCGGACAGCTTTTGTGCAAAATTACGATTTTGCCCCCGGGATAGTGTTGTTTGAACTTAATGGCGTAATTAAGCAAACCTAAGCAATATTAGGCTCTAATCAAAGATTAATTAATTTTCATAATTAATCTACAGTCAAAATAAGTTAATAAAATTAATTAGGACCTAAAATTTCTTAGATTAAACCTAAATCTCTTTTTAAAACTCAAGATTCCTAGTTTTGGAATCTTGAATAGTGTTTTCTCTTTCCAATTTCCCTAAATCAAGGAATTGTGTTGGCATTGGATTCCTTGTTAATGGAGTTTGACTCCATTAATTTAGCAAGACCATCTTCTAAACCTAGTCTTACAAGCCTCTAATTAACCATTACCTCACCTAAACACTTTCCTACAAATTCCTAATCTTAAACATAACCTAAAACACACCTAAACACACTTCTAAACCACAATTAAATGAAAGAAATCCCTCCCTCATGGTTGATGCAATTCGGCCACATCACCCAAAATTCCATCACATGTTTTATATTTTAAACACTCATTGATTCATGCTTTGAGCCATACCTTGAACCATACCGAGCCATACCTTGAACCATACTTCACCATGCCTCAAGATCACAACATCTCACCTCATGGACCTCATGGGAGTGCCTTGCCTTGGCCGAAATCCTCCTCTCCCTTTTGTACCTTTCATTTGTTTCATTTCTCTATAAATAGTACACTTGAGTGAACTTGAAATACCTTTAGTTCATTTGCTAAGTTTAGAGCACTCAAAGCTTTTCCTTTTCTCTCAAAGATCAAGAGTTCTTCTTCTTCATCCTCTTCAACATCATTTCACTTGGTAGGGAGTTTGTTTCAAATGTTTTAGCCATTAAAGTTCTTGTTTAAGTTATGTGCTTTATGGTTTCTTTTGAATCTTTTAGAACTTCTTTCTTCCTCTTTGTTTCTCCTTCCATTTTCGGCCATGGGCCTTTAGTGAGCTTGGAAATGAGAGCTTGATGATGGGGATTGCATGATGATGTTCATCACTTGAGCAACCCCTAAAGCTTGATCTTAGTTCTTGAGGAAAAAGTGTTTTTGGTTTCTTTCTTTTTATCTTGAAAACTTTACTTTGATGTTATTCTAAAATAAGTGTATGAACTCAATGATGAGGACACATGATCTTGGTGTTAACACATGATCAAGATCATGGTCTCTAGAGTTTTAAAATGGTTCTCTTCTTGTTCATGGCTTCGGCCCCATTTTCCTTTTTCTTTCTCTAAAAATTCGGCCATCATTGATGGTTCAACATGGAAGCTTGATGATGAGAGTTTCTAGATGATGACCATGTATTCAGCACAATGAGACCTCTAGAGCTTGAGTTTTAACAAAAATGTTATTTATGATTTTGCTTCAAGGAATGATATATTGTTTACTTTAGCATTTGTGATAAACTTGGGTTAAGGTTTAAGTCCTTCAAAGTCTTGTAAGAGCTCTAGTAAAGATATAAAAATGAACTTGCATATTTATATTCTTAGCACCTCATATTTATATGTCAAGCTCTTGCATCTCATATTTACCTTCCTATGTTATCACTAAACTCTAAAGATTAAAGAAAAGGACTTGCATTATCACGTTTAAGTTCAAGCCTTGCATTGCACATTTATAATTCAAGTCATTACTTAAAGAACGTAAAGATTTAAAATGAGAGCTTGCATATCACCTAATTAATCTCGAAGCCTTTCTATTTCGGCCTTAAAGTCGATTGTTGCTGGGCCTAGAGCACTAAAATAAAGAATTGAACTTGTATATTTACTTTCAAGTTTCGCATATTTACTTTGTGCTTTGCATATTTAATTTCAAGTTCTTGCATTCCATATTTACTTTAAAGCCCTCACTTTACTTTATAATGAAGAATAAAATGGAATGCATAGCACGTTTATATTTTGTCATCACTTAAGGAACCTAGAGCTCAAAGACTTGCCCTCATTATCTCAAGTTAAAGTTTGATTATGGAAACATCCCCAAGGATGTAAATTCGGCCATGTGATGTGAATGAACTCAAAATGAGCTTTATCTAGCTGCAAGGGCCAACAATCTATGTTCAAAAGTTTCCCTATGTTTTTAAGAGTTCTATAAGGTCATGGTCAACAAGATTTCTAAATTAAACCTCTTCCAAGAGTGATCTAAATTTGTTACTGCCCTATGATTGTTCTTAGCCTCTTTTACAAGATAAAATGTTTTGGAAAAGAGTTTTAAAAGTTCTAAAACGATTCGAGGGGAAGCTAGCAACCTATGCTTGTGAAAAATGAGATTTCGTGCAAGATACGTATATGCATGAACTCGGTTCTGCCATGACATGTTTGCTGCTGTATGATGATATTTTGACATGTTAGAATGTGTGAAATTTATATGTGTTGAGGTGGGAATCTTTCTATGCATGTTAGGAAAGAAACTAGTTTAATAGGAAAACTATAAAGTCAAGTTTTAGCGTAGAATTGACCCATCTATTTTTGGTTTCTGCCCAAACTGTTTTAGTGGGATAATAATTAGATTAGGATTGTTTAATTATGAAAAACTTGGTAACATTTGATGTAGGATTGATTTTTAGAGCCTATAGAGAAACTAGCAACTAGAAAACCGTAAAAATGCAATTCTAGAACTCTTAGAACATTTAATTTTCTGATTCTGTACAGCACCCTTATAATGTAGTAACATGATTTATAAATAATTCAAAGGCTTAGGAATATCTCATAATTGGTTTAGATTTAATTTATAGCACCTTAGGCGAAGACGGAACCGAGAAAGGGTTTAAAACGTGAGTTCTAGAACCCCGTAATCATAAAGATGTAACTTTGCCCTTAGAGTATGATGCTGCCCAGATTTATTGATGAACATAAATGCTAGTACAAATTATTAGTTGTGAACCTTAGGTGCATAAGAGGTTAATGGAGAACGATAGAATAATTATATCTCAAGTTAAGACCCTTAAGGGTCAAAGTATAAGATACCGTAAGTTCAAGAATGTAATGAGTTTTTATGTTACATGAGAACGTATGTTTTATCTAAGAATGATTATGTATAAGTGTGAAACTATGATTAAGGATACATGGTCTAATTGTTTATGTGGCATAAAGTAAATTTGGAAGAAATCTGGCATGCTGCTGTTATGATTCCGAATTTCTGACAAATTTGGGGACTTAGAAAGTTTTTGAAAAGCCTATGAGATTTTCTTTAAATGAGGTACGAAGATGATTTCTTGGATGACACCGGTTCGGCTGAGCACCTCCAAAGAACTCATGTGACATCGGTACCAAGATGTATTCTTGGGTGATACCGATTTGGCTGAGCACCCCTAAGAAAATGCCCCCTAGCCCATACTAGAGAGTCGGGATTTATTTATGATACACTTATTGGTAAGGGATAAGTAAGAACTAGTGACAACTAGTTAGGTATGAGCTCATAACCTAGAGATATGACACGTTCTGGGTGACACCGGTTCGGCCGAGCACCCCCAGAATGAATGTCTTTTTAGGGTGACCCTATGAGAAAGTAAAGTATGATGATTATGTCACAAAGTTTTCCCACCCGAGATTTCAATTTCCACTTTATGCCACTATTATGATGTTACTTAACATTATGATGAATATTCTTGCATTAAGTAGTGCCATGCATATATTCTTTGATATGTTGCATCCATGACATCAAGAATCATCCTAAAATGAACGAACCTTGGTTAACTATGTTTTGAAGCTTAAAATGAACTTGATGTATGCTGACTTATTTTATACACTAAACCCAAGGTTCCTAGGGACGTAGATGATGACAATTAGGTAGTAGAAGGCCCTACTGAGATTCTTTAGTAAGATTCTCACTCCCTCTATCCTTTCCTTCCGTCACGTCTTCAGATGGCAACGTTCGTGATTTTTGTAGACACCCCGACATGGGAGGTACATCATGATTCGGACCACAGGTCATACCATTTTGTGGGTCGCTACGTCGTTCATGTATTCATGTTCGTTGGACGGCCCTTCAGTCATCCTGTACATACTCATTGATTCTCTCCCGCCTCACCATATGGCGACGACTTCGTGTTTGAGTGTGCACGCTCTCGAGAAGAGTGGATCTGCCGCACCCCACCAACAGCTTCTGCCATCTGGGACTACCCACAGTATGTGCCCCGCTCCCCCTCATCGTTCTCTGAGACGGACCCTTCAGAGGACTCTGCCACTCAGGTACCTTCCGAGGGATCCTCCCCTACTGTACCGATAGAAGTTGGGGAGGGTAGCGAGGCTTCTGTCACTCAGCCAATACGTGGAGGATGGGTGAGGATGATTCCCCGCCGTGGAGCTCATGCCCGGCCGATGCAGCACATAGCTACCCCGGCAGAGATAGTTCAGTGGATCGGATACGTCCCTCCTTTCTAGAGAGGCCCACAGTAGGAGACGATAGCCGTGCCTCGGTGCCTGAGCTCTTACTAGACCAAGATAGCCTCCTTTTGCCTTAAGGCTATCTATTTGTAGGCGCACTAGAGTAGGAGAGTTTCTTTTCATGCCTTCTGTTGTACTTTCATTTTTCATGTAGTTCTATTTCGGTTGTATTCGCTTTATGTTATACCAAACTAAGTCCCGCCTTTCTTGGGTGGGCATAATATATATATCCACTTATGTAGTTTGCTAAATTATTCTATGCATTTACATGTTTTATGATCAGATGTTTATGATGTGTTTATTTGGATTGCGCTTCATTCCTTTCATGTTTCATTGTTCGTCAAGTCGTGCGGCTCTCACTTTGTTTTTTCAAATCAAAAAAAAAATTACCAGTATTTTCCATTAAGTATTTTAAAGTAAAAAGGAAACTATGATGTAATAGACTAATGATTAACCTAAATATGTTCTAGAGTATTAGGTTAAAAATTAGGATGTTACATGATAAGGTTTGGTGCTTTTAATATATCATTAGGATAAAGTAGCATTTATGTAGTCAAGTATATCTCTTTTCCTTTTTTTTTAAAAAAAAAGAAACAATGGAATGGATGATTAGGATTTAATCTTGTTAATCAAGATTAAATCTTGGCCATCCACTTGGCTTTAAAAGATAAGCATTATCATATTGTAAAAATTAAACTATTTTTCGGTATTAGAAATCATATACCGAAATTTTAGCGAACGAGTAAAATACCGTACCCAATTAATCAAACATTACCTAAAAATTAATTCTAGGTATAAAATCTTTATTCATACCCATTTCTAATCTTAATTCTATAATTTCTTAGTTTCAGCCATCTCCGGCCCCCAATCTAGGGTTTCGGTTGTCCCAATGAGCCCGCAAGTTACTATTCACTTTTCTTTTTTACAAATTTATTGGATCGTCCTCATCATTGTTAAAATCGTCAGATTATTTAAATTACGACTAATAAAGT
This sequence comes from Dalbergia cochinchinensis, assembly GCA_031216125.1. NCBI lineage: Eukaryota > Viridiplantae > Streptophyta > Magnoliopsida > Fabales > Fabaceae > Dalbergia > Dalbergia cochinchinensis. The sequence goes on from CM062372.1 coordinate 41,918,649, forward strand.
TTAAATTAATTTTTAAATTATTTTTAGGATATTACAACATCTATCAAATATAGTTTATCTTTAAGGCTATTTTGCTAGCAATATAATCTTTCAAAGGTTAAAAATAATGTCCTCCCTTCAAAATATTTTAATGTTTTGAAACTCGAAAAGCGTATAATATTTTTTAGTTCATCTACCCTTATTCAAAGTCTTAGTCAAGAAAAAAAAGTTCTTAGATGGTCTTAAAAACAAAATTATGCATCATCATTATTATCTGTCACTCTATCAATATTTTTATTATAATTACTTTTGTATAAGATGGTGGAATATTACACACTAAACTTTTCTCTTGGCCAATGAGCATCAAAGAATTTTTCAAATCTTAGATAATCAGACGATTTAAGACGCGTTTAGTTGGTTGCCCAGCCCTCCTACACTTGTAACCTAGAAGCCAAAAAGAAGACATAGCAAGGATTTATTTCCAATAACCGGTGCTAGAGGCTGTCTGCGTCAACTTAAACATAGCTAATCTTGCCTTAATTGGAAAGAACCCAAATTGATTGTATTCTGTACGGGTTACGTCTGTGATCAGTGACTGTGTCGTTTGGAGGGTGACAACCTTCCCCACCCCTTGCATCACAAATTTCAAGTTGGGGCCTAAGTTCATGTATCCTTGAATATCCTGTCGATTGAACCCATCTAGTACAACTATTTCATGCTATGATGAAGTTGCAATCCCTTTCGCTGAATCTGTTTGAAGAGTTAGACTGCTCATCGCTTTATTGGCATTCTTCCTATCCCAAATGCATGAACTTCATCCAGTCAATCAAGTAAACATGCTATGCCAGTTGCTTTGATAGGGAAAGTGACAATACGTTTTTAATGGTAAAATTGCGTATTATAATAAAATAAAAAAATATTTTACATGTAATAAAATTACATAATAAATATATCACAGATGTTATAATCATTAAATGTGATAAGTAGTCCTCACTTATCCTACTTATTCATCATATCTAATAGTGATAAGGTGTGTAGTGTGTATTGTTGTGCAATGTTATTGTTCATCTAATATTCCTAAATAAAATATAATAATATTTGGTATATAATAAAATTACATAATAAATGTACACCATATATTTTATCATCATTGGATTTGATGTGTAATCTCTACTCTCTCATTCACTCATCACATCTAATAATAATAAAATATGTGTTGTACATTTATTATGTAATTTTATTACACTCAAAATATTACTAAATAAAATATAGTGTCCCATCATGTTAGGATTTAACCCAAAGTCCCACATCGGTAACAAATAGAAGTATTGCTAGTATTTTGGCCTATAAATATGGCCCTAGTTATTTGAGTTTAGTCATCCTCCAAAAGTGGGAGTGATCCATATGGATAGCTTTTAGGAGTTATCTACGTGAAAAAGTATTTGTAAGGATGGTTTGCAACTTTAGCCGTCCAAAAGTTGTGGATAGTGAAAGATTTAAAACTCCTTATAGGAGTCATGGAGGTAGACAGTTAAGGCCAAATCACGTTAAATTTTGTCTCCTTTATATTATTTTTCTTCTTGTATTATTTCTTCTATTGAGAGAAAATTTATTCTTGTATTTATTTGCTTCCACTTCCCAACACATCCAAGTTAAGTCTGAATTTAATTTGTCGGTGTGCAGAATTAACGTATGTGGTTAGAGTTGTACGATAGAACTTCCATTAATTTTAAAGTTTGCTGAATACGTCCCATAAAAAGCCGAGTAGGTAGGCGAACCTATGCTTGTTTCTTGGGTAATACCTCTTCTTTAGGGGAAAAAAAATTGTTCAATAATAACTCTTGCCCTCACATATTAGGGAAGTATGTGTGGTGTTAACTTTATAATTTTACAATTTACAATATTCTAATTATACTAACTAGCGTATCAAGACGAATTTTTTATTTTTAAAATATTAATATAATTAAATATAACAACGATAGTAAATGGTTAAATATATAAAAGATAAAATGGTGCTTATATTTTTTAAAACAAATAATAATATGCTTAATTTAGGGAAAAAGATGTAAAATTTGGATGTTGCCGAACAAAGGTAAAAAGTGTTGGTCATTCGTGGGCACGTGAGGTTCCAGCAGTTGCATATTTTCTAACAGTTTATCAATTAATATTTTTACAACAAATTTTTTTACAAATAATATAAAAATATTTACGGACTTAGAAATTAAAATTTAATAGAGTAAGAAGATACCCAAAAATAATTATCTGAAAAATCTTCTTTATATATGATAAATGTTAATTGAACGCACCCATCCGACTCACTACGTGGACGCATATAGTACCGAGGAGGAGAAGCTTATTATGCTTCGTCACTGTAAAAGCAAATGATGGACTCGTGGGGACTTAAAAAAGAATAGATGCAAAATTTAAAAGATAAAGAAAAGAAAGCCCACGTTGCCATCCACTTTCCTTCTCCCTTCCCGGAAACCTCAAACCCTTTCCCTGTTGTCACTCTCGCTCACCTTTCCCCTCACATTGTTGGAGCAATTTCAAAACCTAAAGGGTAGGTCAAAGTGTATACTGCTAGTTTCAGGATCTTTTAGAAAGCTTTATTACAAAATATTTTGAGTGATAACATAATTAATCTAAAGAAAATTTTTGAAGAATGAGTAATATTTTTCTTGTGCTTTCTTGAAGTAGCAAACAAGTTCTTCCATTGGCATAATACATCTCTTGAGGAAAAAATAATTTCACTTTATATGTGCAAACATGATTTATCCCGTTTAAAGAGACTGGAACTCAATGAAAGTGAGATTTGCAACGTCCCGATTTTTCTATCTGAATGAAAATGACCAAAATACCCCTGAGGTCATTTCTCATCTAGAATTCGAGGATGGTCAACCTGGTAGTCTTTGAAGGGTCAACTCAATATTCGAAGGGGATTGTATGTGAATGAATGTTAATAAAGCAGAAAAATCTCTTTTTCTGAGTTTTCAGGACAAATGACCAAAACGCCCCTATGACTGTTTAGCACCGATTGATGAGCCATTTGAGGCCGAACTCCACCCAAAGGTTTTAAATGATGTTTTTATGAGTATTGGACATGTCTGTTTAAGTCCCGGTGGTCCCGGGTAGTTTTTGTGTAAAATTACGATTTTACCCCTGATTAAGCACCGAATGAGCTTAATCATACAATTAACGAAACCTAAGCAATATTAGGTTCTAATTAACGATTAGCAAATTCTAATTACTAATCTAGAGTCAAAATAATTAATCGAGACTAATTAGAATCTAAGATTGCTTAGAGGAGCTCAAAACCCCTTTCTAAAAATCAAGACATTATGTCATGAATCAATGAATAGTGCTTTTCCTTTTCAATTTCTATGATTTAAGGAACCTTGGATGTGATTGAGAATCTTGATTAAATATGATTTGACTCTCCTAATGGGCAAGGATGCTCATTAACCATGTCTTGACTAACCTTAATTACCCACTTTCTCATTTAAACACTTAACCACAAACTCCTAATCAAATATCTAATCAAACCTATTGCCCAAACCACATCATAACACAAAAGAAATAAGATAATTTTCCTCCCCCATAGCCATTAAACCACATAGCCACTCCCCCTCCAATTCATCACATGTTGATTTATTTTAATAAAAATTTACACTCAAAGAACCATACCTTGGAATGACACACACAAAAGAGATATTTTCTCTCCCTCCTTCCCTCCAAATGGTTGGCCATCTTTCCCTCCGTTTCACCCTCCATGTGTTTCATTTCTCTATAAATAGGAGGAGCTCTCCAAGAAATTATTTTGCTCATTCTCTTACACCTCCAAACTTTCTTTCTCTCAAGAGTTCTTCTTCTTCTTCTTCTCCATTTTTCCCAAGAGCAAACCCTCTCTAAATCAAGGATCATATCTAAGGTAAGGAGTTGTGTGAAGATGTGCTATTCTTTTTCTTGTTTAAACTCTTGGTTTGTAAAGATACAATGTTGATTCTTCTTTCTTTCTCCACTTTCTTTTTGGTTCTTGCTCTTCTTTTTCCCTTCCTTTGTTTTTCGGCCAAATGGCCTACATTTGGAAGAAACCATGGCTTGATGATGAAGATCTTGGGTGTTAGTTGCAAAACCGCCATTTATTTGACCTCTAAAGCTTGAAGGTTTCATGTTTAGAAAGGGTTTTTAGCAAATAAACTATGTTGTTGTAAGAGAAATATTGAGCCTAGGACTCAAAGAAATAGTAAATGGATTGCATTCATATTTATTTCCTTGCTATCATATTAATAATTAATCTCAAAGCCTACCTATTTCAACCTTAAAATTGATTGTTGATTTAGAGTGAAAACTCTAAGGGGCCTAGAGCACTAAAATAAAGAAATGGACTTGCAAATCATATTTATTTTTCAAGCCATCACCTAAAGCTCAAAGATAAGAAATGAACTTGCATTTCATGTTTACATTTCTTGTCTAGCATATTTATGTTTCAAGCCATCACCTAAACTTAAAGATTAAGATTGAACTTTCATTTTCATGTTTAAATTCAAGCCTTGCACATTTACTTTTCCTTGCCATCACTTGATAATGCTAAGATTAAAATGAAACTAGCCTTAGCATGTTCATGTTTATGTCATCACATAAAAATCTAAGGCTCAAGACCTAACTCGTTCAACTTACCCAAGTAAATCTTGAATCTATGGGCATTTACCTTTACAAAAATGTTTTGATTTCAAAATAAGTATTGGAATAAGGTTCAAAATGATTTGAGAAGGAAGGAATAACTTATAAGGTGTTTTAAACTTACATTTTCATATTTTGAAGGTACTGGTAATCGATTACCAAAGAACTTTACCAGACTCAATGAACTTTTAGGTTTGTGTAATCAATTATAGCATCATGTAATCGATTACACGTGCTGGAACTCTAGTAATCGATTACCATTCTACGTATTCAATTACTCAAATGTTCTTAGGGCCCAAGTTTGTTGTAATCGATTACAAGGCTCATGTAATCAATTACCAGAGCCCTCAACTCTTCTATTTTAAAATTCAAAGCTGTGTAATTGATTACAAGGCTCATGTAATCGATTACCAGAACCCAAAGTATACAATAAACATTTTCCATACTTGAGTGACCTAAAGCCATGATCTTATGTTACTTAAATCTATGATTATGTATGATATGAATCCATAATCTTGTTTACCATGAATCTATGAGTTTGCATGACATAAACTAATGAGATATGTATGACTATTCATGAATCATAAGCATGTTTATTTTATGAGGTATCAATCTTTAGAGATAGAACTCATCATTTGCATGTTATAGTTTCACATGGAACATTAGAGATGCATATACTAGAAATATATGGAGAACTAGGAGTGATTATTCTTGAATCATGGCACATTATGATGTGTTGATGCATGAACCATGAATGGATATGTTGAATGACATTTGTAATTTGTTTTGATTCTAAACTTTGACTATGAAAGTACATGCACTATTAGTTCCTGTGGCATAAAGCAAATTTAAAGGAAATTCAGTGTACCGCCATTACGCTGCCAAATTTCCATCAATTTGAAAGTTTAAGAAAGTTTTTGAAAACTCCATGAGATTTTAAATGTGACATAGCAATGAGACGCATTTCTCCCGCTTCGGTGGGGAGAAAGCAAATCTATGAGGGTACTGACATAGAGCTTGCCAAAGTGGACAATTCGCTAAGCACTAGATACCAGTAGAGCGTTTCAAAGAAGAAAATATTCTTATGGACCCCCCGAATTAAAGGTTATGATAGGTGATCCTTATGCCCCCTAGCCCATACTCTAGAAGTCCGGATTATTATGTTACGCTTATCATAGGATAAGTAAGAACTAGTGACGACTAGTTAGGTATAAGCTCATAACCTAGAGATGTTTTTAGGGTGGCCCCTATGATGCAAAGTGAAAGGTTTAATGTCACATAGTTAAGAAAAGAGAAAGTTTTACATGCAAAGTTACATGCCACTTATGCCACTTATATGATGTTTCCTGATGTTGTATTTTATTGCTTTCTCACATAAAGTATTATCATGCATTCATGCTTTGCTATGTTGCATACATGACATTAAGATTCATTCTAAAATGAACGGGCCTTGGATAAATATGTTTAAGACCTATTAACAAACCCTATGCATACACACCTTTTATAATAAACCCAAGGTTCCTGAGGACATAGATGATGACACTAGGATAGGAGGATTTCCTTACTGAGATTCTTTAGAAAGTTTCTCACTCCTTCTATCTTTTCTTCCTATTACGTCTTCAGAGGACGATGGCATCCTTCGTTATACACGTTGACGCACTGATATGGGAGTTGCATTTTGACGCCACGCACCAGTCTTATCACTTTGTAGGCCGATGTTTTGTCTGCATGTTTGTATTTCTGGATCGCCCCTTTGCTCAGCCAGTCATGAGCTTCTAGTTCACACCGACCTCGCCTTTCGCTGACGACCTACTGTTCTAGCACACACGCCCCCAAAGAGAGCGCGTCCATCGCACCCCTGATGCTGCTTCCGCCATCCACGCCTATCCGGAGTACATCCCCTGATCATCCTCGGCCTTCTCGGAGACCAACCCCTCTGAGACGGACATCCCGTCTATGGGTTCCTCCCCTACCATACCCATGGAGCAGGGTGGTGAGGATACAGTGACGCAGCCACTCCGAGGAGGTAGAGTGAGGATGGTACCCTGCCGGGGAGCGCACGCTCGACTCTCTCACCACTTGGCCACCCCGGCTGAGTCAGCTTAGTAGGTTGGATATGTAGCTCCCATCGACGAGCAGGAGTAGGAGCTAGTAGCTGACTTTAGTGCACACGTACCTTCATGACCAGGGACGCCTCCTTTTGTTTAGAGGTTATCTACTTTTGTGATGCACCATTGTAGATGGGAGTTCCAGATGTGCTTTCTTTATATTTTCCTTATGATGTACGGATGCCTGTATTAATTACTACTATTCTGGTATATGGTGTGACTATTTATGTATTTAAATCATGATGCAGTTTCTTTTATGATATTATGTTCCCTTTGAGTTGACGTGTTTCCCTCTTGACTCTCATGGAAAGCAACAACGTGGTTTACTTAGCGCATGTGTATGGCTCACGTTTTGTCTTTCCTTTACAAAAGAAAAATTTTACCTATATTTTTCGCTAAGTATTTTAATGAAACGTTTTAAAGAATGAGACTAAAAGAGTAATAGACTAATGGCCAACCTAAATACATTCTAGGAGTATTGGGTTAAAAATTTGGATGTTACAAGATATATTCACAAAGCCATTAGTTGAAGATCGGTTTTGTGTTTTGAAAAAGCTTTTGAACTTAACTGTTTTCAAAACTACATAATCACTCATGCACAAACCATCTCTGGATACTCTCTCTTTCTTTTCCACTCCCAAACTAAAGGTCAAAAAGGAAAGATCTTAGTCTGTAAGATCAGGTATATTTTTTGAGGATCAAAAAATAGATCAGAAAGAAGACAGGTATCGTAGACAGTATATGGGTTGATCAGAAAGAAGACATGAGAACATAAAGCTTGAGATTCATATGGGAAAAAAAGATTCAGCATAAGAAGATAAGTTTATAAGGATTTTTTTAATGAGTCTAAAATGGGTTAGAAAATGAGAAGTAAAGCTTAGAAGAAAAAGCTCTTCAGAAAGTACACTCAAGAGTCCGAAATATTTCTTTCTAAAAGATGGATAATAAGGCGGAATAATTCCTTCTTCTTTTAAGTTTCTCCTTCCTATGCCACTTCACCTTTAGTCAGTTACATTACATCACTTAAATAACCCTCACTTCTCACATGCTACCACTTTGTTTACCATCTTCCTCTTATCTAAAACCCTAAACTTCTAACTGTTTCATCTTCTTACAAACATCAGCTTCCCATAATCTCTATCTCTTTCAAACTACAACCTTTTCCATCACACTCATCATCCAGACATGGCTAAAGGAAAGCATTGTTCAAGCTGCATCGCTATAATGGGAACATTTCAAATGTTCATAGAATTGATGCATCAAGACCATTATGAAGAAAACTTTTCTCGTCAACCTATAGCTCCAGGAAAAAGGTTAATACAAACGTTGATGGTTCAGGTTCTCATCCTTCTGGAAGTCATTTTCTTTCAAGGATGGGAAAGGTTTCTCAACCTAACTGACAGAGCCTTCACTAGGATGGTCACCGCCTTCTACTCCTAATTGATTCGAGTGTCTGACTCTATGCTAACCTCTTTACATCAGAGGTAGTGATTTAGAGCTAAGCATCATGGATCTCTCCAACATCATCCATTCTCCTATTGAAGGACTTAGATGCTCCTTTGAAATAAGTTGGTTCACAACTCTTAGTGTTTCATCTGAAGAAGTTTCTAGATGTCTCACCAGTTCTCCAAGATATCATCAGGGTGAAATCACTACAGCATTGCTAAACTCCAGCACATTCCTTTTTTGTTAATGACAAAATAGGGAGAAGAATATTGAAGAAAATGCTTTGTGCTGAGAAATACAGGGGAAGCTTAAGCTGAGGGGGAGCATATTCAAAGATATTTTTGTAGCATGATTTGAACATTTTCTTTGCTTTGGTACTGATACCTCTTTCTCCTTGATATATATATCAGTTTCTATTGCTTATATTTGTGCTTTGATTAAAATTATGCAAGCTTTATCTGTTTTGGTTTCAAGTCATGCGCATTGATTTTCCTGAAAAGTATGGTTGGTCAAAGACATGTTGAAAATGGATCTAATCAAAATAAAATATCACAAGTATTTCTTGTTAAGTTTTTCAAGCACGTAGATCTTCATAAAGCTTCTTTTCATGACCAAGAATCAAGCTGGTTGTATATCCATAGTTTAAACATTTTTCTCTTTGACATTCTACTCTGATACCTTTTCAGAAAGTGCATTAAGCCTTTTTTATGCTTTAAGTGAAACAATAAAAACCTTGATTAAAAGTCACTTAAGGCCAAAAATGTTTTTATATGATTCATATCATGCCTTAAGAAAAGAACTTCCTAAAAATCTCTTTCTATGATAAAATTAAAAGAATGTGATCTTTCACGTTTATATTTCAGTAATTTTTTTTCAATATCTCTTCAAAAGATTTTCTTCAAATTGGTTTGTCATCATCAAAAAGGAGGAGATTGTTAACTCCAGATCCTTATCAATATACGCTAATCAGTTTTGAATGACAACAAAGCTGAGTTTCTTGTATGATCATAAACAGGATTCTATCATTAGCAAGAGCAAGGCTTACTCAAATGAGAATATATTATACTATGCATGTGCACACATGTTTATATCATACTATGAGATTTGAATTGAAATGGAAGTGAAATAATATCCTTATTCAAGCAAAAAATAACTAATGATTGAAGAGGAATCAATGTTACAAGAAACCAAGTCTTTTTGAGTCTTCATAAAGAAGTACTGGACTTTAGAAAGTAGATTGAAAAGGAAGAAATCTCATAATCTATGAAGCCAAAGTGTTCTACCATCTTCAATCCTCAGATTCGTAATGATTAGATCATCAACAAACAAGTGATTAAAGACAAGAAGACTCGTATCTCATCAAGCAAAGATTACCACACTTCAGTAAGCTTACACTCAATAAAACAGTGCAAATCTACAAAGAAATTAAGGGAAATTTGAATTTCAAATTTGAGTTTGAATTTGAAAAAGTCAAATCTCAGTGTCAGAATTGGCTGATCATCTCTTTTGCCTTTGAAGTCAACTACTCAAAAGTTCTACAAGAAAAAGTTCAGAAACCATGGTTCAAAAAGTAAGAGTAGTTTTCTAAAGGCATTAGAAACCTCTATTCTTCAACGACTTCTGCAAACTGATCTGACTGACAAACATTGTTACTCTTCAAGATTATCTTTCCAAGACACAAATGGATGATCAACACGTGTCCCTGGAAGATCAAAGCAAAGGAGACGGTCACAAGGAAAGACCTCTATAAATAGAGATGTTGTGCTTACAAAAAATATGACTTAACACTGTGAAAAAGAGCTGAAACGCTGCCAAGTTTTCCCTTCATTTTTCCCTGTAGTATTCATTACTACTTGTAATTTTTTCTTTGTTCATAAAATCTTCTTTGTAGACCCTTCATTGATCATACGTTCTTCTAGAAAAGAATATTTAGAAAGAAGCCATTCAAGTATTTCCAAGACCTTTAATTGTAAATCAAAAGAAATCTTGAATGTAGGTTAGTTAGAGTGGTAACCCAAATATATAACCTTTGTATCCTTGATCTAGAAGTGATCAGTGTGAGATAGCTTGAAGAATCTTATTAAAGACTACTTGCAATGCGACTGTAAAAGAGTTTTTTACTGCTCATGATTTTAGCTTGTAGAGGCAAGCACAATACTACTTGGTTTAGCTTGAAGAGACTGGTGACTAACTACTTGGTTTGTGACAGTAGAGGTTGTCTACTGGTCACTGAACATAGCTTGGGAAAGCTACTATAAAGACTATCTTTATTCTTTCTTAAGTTCAAGAAAGAGTTAGTATAACTCAACGATTGTCAAGAACTGGATGTACTCAGGTTTGGCCGAACCAGTATAAAATTTTCTGTGTTGTATCTTCTCTTCCTTCATCTCTTTTTTATTTCTATATATGTTCTTGAATTAGTTCTTGTTCATAAAAAGGACTCTTTTACATTTGTTTATTGCTGGTTTAGTTCAGAAAATTCACTTTCTGAAGTATCTAATGCTATTTTCCGCCGTGCTACAAGTTCAGAACTTAATAGTTTTTGATAAAGTTTTTTCAGAACTTCATCTATGAAAAAAAAGAAAAAACACAATTCAACTCCCCTTCTCGTGTGTTTTTCTACCTACATTGCAAACTTTGATGGATTGCAAGCTTTATGCCAAGTTCTCCAGATGTGAATTTTGGCTTGATCAAGTGGCTTTTCTTGGTCACATCGTATCTAAGAATTGGATTATTGTGGATCCAAAGAAGATTGAAGCAATCCAACAATGGCCAAGACCTACTTCAGTTACTAAGATTCATAGCTTTCTAGGATTGGCAGGCTACTATTGTCAGTTTGTTAAGGACTTCTCAAGAATTTCTACGCCATTGACTAAGTTGACTCAAAAGAATGTGAAATTTTAGTGGTCAGAAGCATATGAAGAAAGTTTTCAAACACTCAAGGCATGCCTAAACTCAACACCTGTGCTTGTCCTACCTTCTGGTTCTAGAGGTTCCTCAATTTACTGTGATGCCTCTCGGATAGGACTTAGTTATGTTTTGATGCAACACAGCCAAGTCATCGCTAGCATGAACAAAACTATCCTAGGCACTATCTTTATGGCGAGACGTGTGAGATTTACACTAAACATAAGAGTCTGAAGTACATATTCCAATAAAGAGATTTGAACTTGAGGCAACAAAGATTGGTGAAGTTACTTAAGGATTATGATTGTACCATCTTGTATCATCCTGGTAAGGCCAACGTTGCAGCGGATGCCTTGAGCAGGAAGCCTATGGGTAGTTTGGCTCATATTAATCCTATAAGGAAGCCGTTGGTAGAGGAAGTTCACAAGCTTGAAGCTAGTGGTGTTCAGTTTGACTTAGGAAAGTCTGGGATACTCTTAGCTCATGTAAAGGCCCAGTCATCCCTTATGGAGCAAATTAAGATACTTCAAAATGAAGATCCTAGGTTGCTTAAGCTATAAAATAGTGTCAAAAGTAAGGCAACCTCTGAATTTATGATAGATCAAGAAAGAGTGCTTCGATTTGGTAATTGACTATGTGTACCTAATGTTGGAAATCTTAGAAAGACCATTCTGGAGGAAGCTCATAATTCTAGGTACTCTGTACATCCGGGCTCAGCTAAATGTATTAGGATCTACAGCAATTGTATTGGTGTGAAGGCATGAAAAAAGATGATAGTGACTTTGTGTCTCATTGTTTGGTTTGTCAGAAAGTTAAGGCTAAACATCAGAGACCCACGGGATTGCTTCAACAGATAGAAATACCTAAATGGAAATAGAAACGGATCAATATGGACTTTGTAACAGGACTACCCTGCACCATTAAGGGGTTTGACTCTGCATGGGTTATAGTGGACCGTATGACCAAATCGGCTCACTTTCCACCAATGAAAACCACTAATCGGGCTCATCAGTATGCTTAGTTGTATATAGATGAGATTGTTAGACTTCATGGGATTCTGATTTCCATCATATCTGACTGTGGAACTCAGTTTATAGCTCATTTTTGGAGAGCTTTCCAAGATACCCTAGGAACTCAGCTTGATCTTAGTATAGCTTTCCATTCTCAAACAGAATGGCAATCTGAAAGAACCATCCAGATTCTGGAATATATGCTTGGATCATATGTTTTGGACTTTGACAGAAATTAGAGTACTTACCTACCTCTTATAGAGTTTTCATATAACAATAGCTACCAGGCTAGCGTTCAGGTGGCACCTTTTGAGGCTTTGTATGGAAGGCGTTGCAGATCTCCCATAGGTTAGTTCGAAATTGGTGAAGCTAAAATGATAGGTCTTGACCTTGTGCAAGAGTCTCTTGATAAGGTTCTTTTGATTCAAGAGGGATTGTAACTGCTTAGAGTAGGCAGAAATCTTATGCGGATCATAGAAAGCATGACTTGGAGTTCTCTGTGGGAGAACATGTCTTTCTTCGAGTTTCCCCCATGAAAGGAGTTGTAAGGTTTGGTAAGTGAGGAAAGCTTAACCCTCATTACATTAGCTCTTTTTAAGTTCTGGATAGGGTTGATTCAGTGGAATATCATCTAGCATTAGCCCTGAATTATCCATGGTTCATCCAATGTTTCATGTCTCTATTCTTCACAAATATATTCCTGATCCATCTCACATAATCTCTCCTCAAGTGATCCAACTTGATCAGAAACTGTCCTATAAGGAGGAGCTGGTGGCCATTGTTGACCGCCACATGAAAAACTTTGATCAAAGGAGGTGGTGTCAATGAAAGTGATTTAGAATAACCATTCTAAAGAAGAAGCAACTTAGGAAGTAGAAGAGGTAATGTGAGCCAGATATCCACATCTATTTGATTCTTGAAGTATGTATCTCACCTCTAAGTTATTGAAAATTCGGGAATCGAATTTCTTAAGGGGGAAGATTGTTGCAATCGAAAAAAAAAGAGAAAAAAAAGGGGTGAGGTGCACCATGCACCCTAAGTTGCATAGCCCACTCTAATGTTCTGTCTCATCTATTTCTTTCTTTCTTCCCCTTCCTCCCCACTCACCCTCCCGTAAACTCTCTCCCTCTCTTCTTCTTTACGTTTTCTTTCTTTCCTTCCCACCTCCTTTTATTCTTCTTCATCTTCTTTGCTTTCACCATCATAAAACATCACCACCACGTCCATCATCATCTCCTCCTCATCCTCTCCATCACAACCATGCCTTCTTTCTCTCTATCTCCTCTGCTTCCACTTTCTCTCTCTAACCTCCATTAGAGAGCTTGATGTAACACCCCTCCTACTATAGTGCTATGCTCGAGTCATAACTTACAGTAAGTAGTTGTTACTCATAACTTATCTTATAGATTTGTAATTTCTTAACTATATGAAATATGTACATATGAGTTGTAATAATTAAGAGCCTTGCACTAAGAGCTATACTAGTTTTTCAAGTTTCATAATCCTTTCAACGTAATAGTCAACATATAGAAATAGCAGAAATGTAATGTGTATCCTAAGAAGTCGGTCACACAATAATTTACATCTTATATCACATCCATAGTAAGTTAAATCATACAGTCATGCTATATACAGTCACACCTATCTACATATATATTATAAACAATGCTACCAGAATAACACTCGATTTTTCTGCCTGAGTGAAAATGACCAAATGCCCACGAGGTCATTTTCGCCGAAATCGAGGATGGCCAACTCGGCAGTCCTCGAAGGGCCAACTCAATGTTTGAAGGGGATTGAATGACCCTTGAGTGGTTCCGGAGGCGGAAGTCTCATTTTCTACAGTTTCGGGTCAAAATGACCAAAATACCCCTGTAGCGTTTTACGCGAGTAGAGGTGCCGTTTGAGCCCGAAACTTTCCCCAGAGGTTTGAAACCATGTTTTTACATGTTTCAAAACATCTGTTTGAGTCTCGGTAGTCCCGGGCAATTTTAGTGCAAAATTACGATTTTGCCCCTAGAATAGTGTTTTTGAGCTTAATGATGCAATTAAGCAAACCTAAGCAATATTAGGCTCTAAACAAAGATTAATTAATTTCCCTAATTAATCTAGAGTCAAAATAATTTATTAAAGTTAAGTAGAACCTAAAATTTCTTAGATTAAACTTAAATCCCTTTTTAGAACTCAAGATTCCTAGTCTTGGAATCTTGAATAGTATTTTCTCTCTCCAATTCCTTAAATTAAGAAATTGTGTCTAGAATTGTTTATACACTAAAATGAATTTATAACTCACTAATGATGCAAGAACACTCTCTAATTATGTCTTGACAACCTTAATTACTCATTTTCTCACCTAAACACTTTCTTACAAACTCCTAATCTTAATCCTAATCAAAGATACACCTAAACACAACTCTAAACCACAATTAAAATGCAAGAAATCCTCCCCCCATGGCTGATGCATATTCGGCCATCTCTCTCCTTTTACCACACATGTTGAATTGTTTCTCACTCAAAGAACCATGCTTGAGGCCATACCTTGAACCATACCTCACCATACTTTGAACCATACCTCACCATGCCTCAAGACCACATTATCTCACCTCATGGAACTCATGGGATGCCTTCCAATCTGCAATGGTCGAAGCCTCCTCCTCCATGTGCACCCTTCATTGTTTCATTTCTCTATAAATAGAATGCCTTGAGGAGCTTACACCACTTTTAGATCATTTGCTAAGTTTAGGAGCACTCAAAGCTTTTCTTTTTCTCTCAAAGCTCTTGTGTTCTTCAAGTTCTTGGAGCTATCTATCTTCTTCATCATCTTCATCTTCTTCTTCCATCTTCAAGTTCATCACACCAAGTAGGGATTTTCTTTCAAGTACTTCTTTCTTTAAAGTTCTTGTTCTAGCTTTATGTTCATAGTTTCTCTTGATTCTTTTTAGAACTTCTTTTCTTCTCCTTTTTCTTTCTCATTTTCGGCCATGGGCCTTGAAGTTCAAAGAAATGAGAGCTTGATGATGAAAGTTTCATGATGATGTTCATCACTTGAAACAAACTCTAGAGCTTGATCTTTGTTCTTGAGCAAAAATGTTTCTAGTTCTTCCTTTCTTGAATTCTTGAGAACTTTAGCTTTGATGGTGTTTTAAAATGGTTCTATAAACTCAATGATGAGGACTCATGGTGTTGGTGTTAATATATCACCAAGATCATGGACTCTAGAGTTTTCAAATATTCCTTTTCTTGCCTAGAATGTTTCGGCCATCTCCTTTTCTTCTACATGTTCAATGTTTTGATTTTCTAAAAATGTTGTCTTGAGTTCTAGGAACTCTAAGCTTTACTTAACCTTGGTTGGATGAGTTTGGGTTGAGGAGTGAGTTCCTTTAAAGTCTTGTTAAGGGCTCTAGAAAGATAAAATGAACTTGCATATTTTAAGTTATGCTTGCACTCATATTTACATTCTTGCTATGCATCTTTACTTTCAAGCTATCACCTAAGAACATAAAGATTAAAATGGAACTTGCATCATCACTTAATTTAATCCTCAAAGCCTTTCTATTTCGACCTTAAAGTCGATTGTTGTTGGGCCGAGAGCACTAAAATAAAGAATTGAACTTGCATTGTCACCTAATTAATTTCTCGAATGCCTATCTATTTCGGCCTTAAAGTCGATTGTTGTTGGGCCAAGAGCACTAAAATAAAGAATTGAACCTTGCATATTTACTTTCAAGCTTGCACGTTTAAGTTTATGCCTTGCATAGTTATTTTAAGTCATCACTTTACTTTGTAAGCAAGATTAAAAATGAAAAGCATGAGCACGTTTATTTTATGTCATAACTTAAGAACCTAGAGCTCAAAGACTTGCCCATTTCATTTCAAGTTAAAGCTTAATATGAATGCATTCTTTGAATGCATGTTTTCGGCCAAGTAGTGATGATGGACTTGCAATGAGTTTTCATCTAGCTACAAGGACTAATAGTCTATGTTCTAAGTTTTTCTTAAAAGTTTTACAATCTTTACAAGGTTATGTTATCATGAGATATGACTTTATTCCCTTTTGGAAGATGAAATATATTTTGGTCACCGACCTAAGGCTTCTCTTAACCTCTTGATGAATTAAAATGATTTGCAAAGATTTTTAGAAATTCTAAATTGATTCCAAAAGAAACTAGTTAACTTATGTACCTCGAAATGTCAATTTAATTCTCTTACTGAAGCTCCATGATCTCGGTTTTGTCATGATGAGTGTGATGTTGTATGGTGATGTTTTGATATGTTAGAATGTGTGAAAATGTCGCATGATGATGTAGAAACGATTTTATGCATGATAGGTAAGGAACTAGCTAACTAGAAACACCATAAAGCTAGAATTTAACATAGTTTAGACCCATTTGTTTTTGGAACTTATCCAAACTGTTTTAATGGGAACATAATCAGATTAGGATTTTTTAGACATGAAAAACTTGGTAACATTTGGATTAGAATTGAATTTTAAGCACCTATAGGGAAACTAGTAACTAGAAAACCGTAAAAACGCAAATGTAGAACTCTTAGAACATTTAGTTTTTTGGATTCTGTCCAGCAACATTACAACATGATAAATGTGATTTATAATTAGTTCTTAAGCATAGAAACATCTCATAATTGATTTAGATTTAATTTATAGCGCCTTAGGCAAAGACGGAACTGAGAAAGGGTCTAAAACGTAAGTTCTAGAACCCCGTAATCACAAGTTAGAAATTCTGCCCTATGCTTTTCAGATTTGAGTATGAACATGAGGAGTAGGAATGATGATTAATTATGAGCCCTTAGGTGCATAACATATGAGCGACGGATGTTAGAAAACTATATCTCAATATCAAGACCCGTAAGGGTCAAAGCATAAGCTACCGTAAGGGTAAGCGTTTGAATGTTCTATGATGATGTATGTGATTATGTGAAAAATGATTATGTTATTCATATGAGGATTCAAGAGGCTATATGTTTATGTGGCATAAAGCAAATTTGGAAGGAATTCGGCGTAATGCCTTTGTGCCGCCAAATTCCCGACAAATTTGGGGACTTAAAGAGATTTTGAAAATTAAGGTACTAAGATGGGTTCTAGGATGACACCGGTTCGGCCGAGCACCTCCATAGAACTCATGTGACATCGGTACCAATTTATACTCTTAGGTGACACCGGTTCGGCCGAGCACCTTTAAGAGAATTGCCCCCTAACCCGTACTCAGATAGTCGGGATTTATGATTTATGATACGCTTATCGTTAAGTGGTAAGTAAGAACTAGTGACGACTAGTTAAGGTATGAGCTCATAACCTAGAGATGTGACACGTTCTGGGTGACACCAGTTCGGCCGAGCACCCCCAGAGCGCTTGTCTTTTAGGGCGGCCCATGAGGAAGAGAAGTTACATGATTATGATTATGTCACCAAGTTTGTCCCATATGAGTGTTTCTATTGCCACTTTATGCCACTAAGTATGATGATGCTTGATGACATGATTCATGTATGTGCATTAGGTAGCTCCATGTATACATTCTCTATTATGTTGTATTCATGACATTAAGATCATCCTAAAATAAATGGACCTTGGCTAAAATATGTTTTAGAACTTAAAAATGGACTTAATGCATGCTCACTCATTTTGTATAATTAAACCCAAGGTTCCTGAGGACGTAGATGATGACACCTAGGTAGTAGGAGGCCCTACTGAGATTCTTTAGCAAGATTCTCACTCCCTCTATCTCTTTCTTTCCGTCACGTCTTCAAATGGCGACGTTCATGGTATTCGTGGACACGCCGACATGGGAGGTGCACCATGACCCGGACCACGGGTCATTCCATTTTGTGGGTCGATGCACAGTTAGAGTATTCATGTTCATGGGTCGACCCTTCACTCCCCCTGTACATTCCCATCGTTTCTCCCTCGTCTCACCTTTTGGCGATGACCTGGTGTTCGAGCGCGCACGTCCCCGAAAGGAGAGGCTTCACCATACTCCACCGTCCGCGTCCGCCATTCGAGACTACCCTCAGTATGTACCCCGTTGCCCGTCGTCTTTTTTGGAAACAGATCCTTCCGAGGATTCGGCTACCCAGGTACCCTCCGAGGGATCTTCCCCTCACCATACCCATGGACCTTGGGGAGGGTAGTGAGCCCACCATGACTCAGCCGAGGCTTGCACGACAACCGGAGATAAGGCCGCGCTGTGGAGGTCACTGCCGAGCCCCGTTCCGCCTATTCTCGCCGGAGGAGCTTGCTTAGTTTCCTGGCTATGTGCCACGCTCAAGGGATAGTCGCCAGTAGGAGGCTGTGGATGGCCCGGGTTAGAGCACACACCACTTAGATGGAGATAAACCTTCTTTTGTTTAGAGGTTATCCCATTAGATGCACTCGGGTAGGGGAGTAGTTTATGTTCATGTTTATGTTGTATTTTCTTTCATGTATTCCATTGTACTAAATTAAGTCCCACACTTATAAGTAGGCAAGTTATCTATATATATATGAGATAATATTCAGTGTTTCTCATGATGTGCCTTTATGTGCCTTATGCTATGACGTTATGAGATGTATGTTTTGTCTGTTGCATGTTATATCGCATCACGTGGCTCTCACTTTGTATTTCAAACAAAAATTTACCCGTATTTTCTGCTAAGTATTTCAAAGTGAAAAAAATGAGAACTATGAAGTAACAGACTAATGATTAACCTAAGTATGTTCTAGAGTATTGGGTTAAAAATTAGGATGTTACACTACCCTGGTCCTCACAGTGACCACCTAATCTGGGTTAGGGCTTAACAAAATATAATCAACTGCAGACAGATAAAACTAACTCCCTTAGTCAGTGGCTTTTCAAAAGGTCAGACGTAAAAGCTTATGACGGCATATACTATGAGGGAATCTAGGTCATGCTATGTCTATAAACAAGCTGGATACAGTGACCTTAACTGTGGGTCATAATGCCACTACAGCTCAGGCATCTCGAGAAAGAACACGATCAAGGCCATCTATATAAAATACATCATACAGCAGGGATGAGAATCAATGATTCTCAGTAGGAAAATATACCAGTCTACTGCTTAATGATATTCAACTTAATACGAGATAAGCAAAGTAACTTCACTTATTTATAGAATGGTTTCATTAGTTAGAATCATTATTTCTTATGACTTAATTTTATTAGAAAATTTTAAACTTAATGGTAAAACTCATAGGACTTTTCTGATATATTTCTCTTTGGATCGTACTATCAATGATGTAACGCCGTCACATTACAACCTGATATAGTTCACTAGATAGGGTACGTCTACTACATCTCATCTACAATAGCCTTGCTATTCTCAGTATATCCCTTTCCTCATAACGATGTAATACTGTCGCAATTACAACCTGATATAGTTCTAAGGGCGTAGTACGTCTACTACTACCTGTGAATCCATGAGCTTACCACTAAGCAAATTACATTACACAAGATTTATTTTCTTAAGTTTCCTTTCTTTGTGTGCACTTTTATCACTTGTATAAAAATTCCCTTAAAATCTCTTGAATATGTATAATGTCTCTATTTAACTCTTATAAGATATTTCTTGTAACATTTGGTATACTATTATGATGGTTTTTCTGCAAAGTCTACTAAGATTCTAATAGATTTTATACAATCAAAATTTCTACTACATCCCTTGGATAGCAATAATTCTTATCAATTTTTCCTACAATTGAACCAAGTTCCCTACGATGGATCTCAAATTATTTCTACTATAAATTATCATTCCTTGGACGACCATTTCTTCTAAATTTTGAAGATACAAGCCAAGTTTTGCTACCACTTTTCAAGTTTTGATTATTATGTATATCAAGATCATACAAACTAGAATTAATGCTGTAAAATTTCAGCACAACAAAATTCCAACATATACCCATTTAGAGCACCTATTATATCATACAAACCAAGAACTAATGCTATAAATATTTCAGCACATAAAATTCCAGTACCTATTATATCATACAACCCAAGAATTTATGCTATAAGGATTCAGTACATAAAATTTCAGCACACCAAAAATTCCAATACACAAGATTTCATCATAGTCCAAGCACTTAAAATTCTGAAATTCTGAAATAAAATTCACGTTCCAATATTCATAATCTCATCACAACCTAATCCATCACAAATTCTAAAATTTGGATTCAGATTTTTAGCAACATAACCCAAACAAAACCAAGCACTTATCTTAGCAAAATAGCCGAATATCATGAAGTAAAAGACTAGAATAATTTCCTACCTTTCTCTACGTTTTTTCTCTAATTCTTTTTATTTATCAAGCCTCAAACCTCTTTCTTTTCAGCCCCTATTTGTGCTGCCATGTGAAGCAAGTAAGGAAAAAAAAAAGTTTTGAATTGATTTTGATGTAGAGAAGATGTTCTTGAAGTTGTTTAGATGCTTACCTAAGAGTATCCTTTGTAGATATGGTGGTTTGATGGAGTTTTTCAAAGGAAAAAATTTAGAAAATGGAGAAGTGAAGAAGAAAAAAAGCAACGAAGAAGAAATTGTGATGACTGTGAGTCTGTGAAGGAAAACGTAGAGAAATGGCATTTCTTTTTCCTTTTTATAATCTTATTAGAAATATCTATATTTATTTGATTATTCTAAGTAACAATTTATTTAAAATATGATAATGTCCATTAATTGAGCCAAACTCAATGTTTTAGTATACTGGTTAGTACTATTTCAGTGTACCATTTCTTATCAAATCAGTACCCGAATGACAAAAATAACTTTACTGGGTAAAATTATACTTTTAACATTATCCTTATTTTTTGGTTGTCCTAATATTATTTATAAGATACCATCCTATATTACTGATTAAAATATTATTATTTTAAATTTTTATTAATATTTAATTAATTTTCATTTTTTTTAGAATCCTTATGTTGTTCCGATCCTAACTGTGTCGACCAAAATTTTTAAAATCCCTACTGAGTACTCACAATTAATTATTTTATCAGAGAAAATATAGATAGATGAGTTGTTACATTCTACCCCGCTTAGAAAAATTTTGCCCTCAAAATTTAGTACCTGTGAAAAGTGCGGGAAAGTCTTCTCGCATATTGGATTCTAACTCCCATGTATACTCCTTGGATCCTTCTTTTCCCCATGCAACCTTGACAAGAGAGACAGACCTCTCTCAAAGTTGTTTTGCGCTTCTATCTACTATTTGTGCCGGTGGTAAGTCGAAAGTTCAGTCATCCCTTAGCTATAGTGATTCAAGTTCCAGTATATGACTAGAATCAGGGTTGTATTTCTGAAGTTTTGACACGTGAAATACATCATGGAGGTTTGAAAGATGTGGAGGTAAAGCTATCCGGTATGCTATTGAGCCTACACGACCTAGGATTTGAAATGGACCTATAAAGCGGGGATTTAGCCTCTTGACTTTAATGGCCCTACCTTTCTCGGTCATCGGGGTAACTTTCAAAAATACGTGATCTCCTACTAGAAATTCTAACGATCTCCTCCTCTTATCAACATAGCTTTTCTGTCGGCTCTGAGTAGTCAAAATCTTACTTCGGATCCTCTTAATCTGTTTGGTAGTCTGTCAGATGAAGTCTGGTCCTAAAAGGCTAGTCTCGCCTAATTCATACCAACAAAGAGGCGATTGACACTTCTGTCCATACAGAGCTTCATAAGGAGCCATTCCGATTCTTGTGTGATAGCTATTATTGTAGGAAAATTCGATCAGTGGCAGACAGTTGTCCCAACTCCTACGATGTTCTAGTACACATGCTCTTAACATATCTTCTAGTGTTTGAACGGTCCTTTCAGTTTGTCCATCGGTCTGGGGATGATAAGTCGTGCTTAGACAAAATTTGCTTCCAAAAGCTTTCTGAAAAGCTCCCTAAAATCTTGAAGTGAATCGCAGATCCTGGTCTGAGATTATAGTTGAAGGAACACCATGAAACCTCACAATTTCCTCTATATAGAATCTAGCCAATTTCTCCAAAGAATATAAGACTCTGATAGGTAGAAAATGTGTAGACTGAGTTAGCCTATCCACTATAACCCAGATAGCATCATATCCCGACGGTGTTTTAGGTAATCCTGTTACAAAGTCCATGGAAATGCTTTCCCATTTCCATCCTGGAACTTCAAGAAGTTGTAGTGTACCTAGCAGCTTCTTATGTTCAATCTTCACTTTCTGATAAGTCAAACACTTAGATACTATTTCTGCTATATCAACCTTCATTTTTGGCCACCAGAACATCCTCTTAAGATCTCTATACATTTTTGTGACTCCTAGGTGTACAGAGAAATAACCTTGGTAAGCCTCTTCTGGAATATCACAACAAAGATTTCCCACTCTCAGTACACAGATCCGATCTTGATACCTCCATATCCCATCTTTATCTCGGGCAAACTCGATCTGCTTCCTAAATTGAACTGAGGCCATGATTCTCTGAAATTCTGAATCTTCTTACTGAGCTTGTGAAATTTCCTTCTTGATGTCACTTGTGATCCTAATTTGACCCAAATAGACACTTTTAGGCCTTTCTTCTACTCTTAACTTAAAGTTTCAGAAAAGTCTTTTCTAACTCTATCTCCTTAATCATCATCTAAGAAATACTCAAGATCTTTCTGCTGAGAGCATCTGCTACCACATTTGCCTTTCCTGGGTGGTAGCTTAGATCAAAGTCATAATATTTCAAAAATTCCATCCACCTACGTTGCCTCATGTT
Organism: Dalbergia cochinchinensis; assembly: GCA_031216125.1. Taxonomy (NCBI): domain Eukaryota; kingdom Viridiplantae; phylum Streptophyta; class Magnoliopsida; order Fabales; family Fabaceae; genus Dalbergia; species Dalbergia cochinchinensis. The sequence goes on from CM062372.1 coordinate 41,941,505, forward strand.
CAAGTCTTTCTGATCAAAAAGATATTTGAGACTCTTGTGATCAGAAAAGACTTCAAACTTTACTCCATAGAGATGGTGTCTCCAAATTTCAAAGCGAATACCACTGCTACCAGTTCAAGATCGTGAGTAGGGTAGTTCACCTCATGCAACTTCAGTTGCCTTGAAGCATAGGCCACCACATTTCTATTCTACATCAAAACACACCATAAGCCTCTTCCTGATGCATCACAGTAGACCTCAAATGGACCATGTGGATCTGGCAAGGCTAACACTGGTGCCGTTGTCAATCTCTGCTTGAGTTCTTGAAAACTCTTCTCACACTCTATCGTCCAAGTTAACGATGTATGCTTGCGAGTTAGCTTTGTCAAAGGCAAAGATATTTGGGAGAATCCTTTGATAAATCTTCTATAACACCCAACTAATTCTAAGAAACTTCAAATTTTTGTAACAGTGGTTGGCCTTTCCCACTTTAGAATTGCTTTAATCTTTGCTGGATCAACTACGATTCCTCCCTGTGATACGACATGGCCAAGAAATTTTACTTCCTTCATCCAAAACTCATATTTTGGCAACTTGGCGTACAGTTTCCGCTTTCGCAAAATCTATAGCACCACTTGGCTTGGAGGTGCGTCTCATGTTCTTTCTCGGTCTTTGAATATATGAAAATATCATCTATAAAGACAACCACAAACTTATCAAGATAAGGTTAGAAGATTCGATTCATGTAGTCCATGAAAATCGCTGGGGCATTTGTTAATCCAAAGGACATCACTGTAAATTCATAATGCCCATATTGCTGGGGCATTTTTTAATCCAAAGTAAAAGACTAGAATAATTTCCTACCTTCCTTCAAGCTTTTTCTCTAATTCTACTTATTTATCAAGCCTCAAATCCCTTTCTTTTTAACCCCTATTCGTGCTGCCATGTGAACCAAGTAAGAAGAAAAAAATAAAGTTTTTAATTGATCTTGATGTAGAGAAGATGTTCTTGAAGTAGTTTAGATGCTTACCTAAGAGTGTCCTTTGTAGATATGGTGGTTTGATGGAGTTTTTCAAAGAGAAAAATTTAGAAAATGGAGAAGTGAAGAAGAAAGAAAGCAACGAAGAAAAAATTGTGATGACCATGAGTCTGTGAAGGCAAACGTAGAGAAATGGCATTTCTTTTTCCTTTTTCCTTTTTATAATCTTGTTAACTTGGAGAGAAAGTAAAGGAATTTCTATTTCTAGATCAATTTGCCTTCTATCAGTATTAGAAATATCTATATTTATTTGATTGTTCTAAGTAACAATTTATTTAAAATATGATAATATCCATTAATTGAGTCAAACTCAATGTTTCAGCATACAGGTTATTACTATTTCGGTATACCATTTCTTATCAAATCAATACTCAATTGACATAAAAATAACTTTACTGGGTAAAATTATACTTTTAACATTATCCTGATTTTTTGGTTGTCCTAATATCATTTATAAGATACCGTCCTCTATTACTGATTAAAATATTATTATTCTAAATTTTTATTAATATTTAATTTTTTTTTTTAGAATCCTTATGTTGTTCCGATCCTAACCGTAGTGATCGAAATTTTTCAAGTCTCTACTGAGTACTCACAATTAATTATTTTATTAGAGAAAATACAGATAAATGAGTCATTACACTTGAACCTTTTAGATGAGATTAGAGTGATTTTCTTCACCAATTCTCTCTAAGTGGTAAATAAGCTTCTACACTACTCTATTTAAATTATTAAAGTTTCTAATTAATTTAGGGATACTATTAGGTCTCTTGAACCTTGAATTTGGGGTTTTTTGTGCTTTGAGGCTAATTTATGTAAATTGGTGGCATTGTTAGCTCATAAATATTAATATAATTTTATTCCTAGAGCGATAGAGTAATCAGGCATCAACACTTGAATTGGTAGCATCAGTGGAGTGCTCTTCGGTTCTTGGAACTAGTAGCCATGAGTAGATAATGTATCTGTAGTTTACTGTTTGCATGATAAATTTTAATTATAAATATAAAAATTATACGAAGAGTTAAAAGTATATTGATATAGGAGAAAACAATCTATTTATTGAAAAAGAGGCCTATGTTTTAATTGGAAGCTTTGATTTGGAGGCTAGAATTTAATTAGTATATTTATTTGATTATTCTTAGTTAAACTGTAATGTATGTTGAATTTTAAAATATCTTATGTTAATTATTAGGTTTGGTTTTATCTTCTGTCTACTATATTTCATATAATTTGAGAATGGATTTTATATTGTAAGAATGTCATGGAATTGGAATCATGTTGGAGACACTAATAATGGTATTTACGAGAACTATTAAGTCTATAATCATGGGATTGAAATTGGATTTTGTGATTGAAAATGTTTTGGGAGTAAACCTAAGTAGAAACTTTAGCTAACGGCAAGGGCGTTAGCCTTAGTGCACCATGGAACTCCAATTAGCAGGTGAGGTGCTAACTTCACATACCGCAAATGTTATGTCTGGACTTGTATTTGGCTATGGGTCAACTCCAGTTAGCAGGTAGGGTGCTAACCCATACATGTCTTTTGTTATGTCTAGACTTGTATGGCTACGGGCCAACTCCAGTTAACAAATGTGGTGCTAACCTGCACATGACCTTGGGTCATGTCTGGACTTATTGTTCTACTTTGGATAACTCCTCATTATATTTGGATTTACGTGATTACGTAAAATTATGTTATGACTAGACTATATTTTCATGAGTACATGCAAATTTTTATGTTTATAGTGTTTTATGCTTGCGTTTAGTAAATTATAGATATCCTATCTCTCACTGAGTTACAAAACTCACCCTGTTGTCTTTCCACCTTTTTCAAATATAGTGGATTACAGTGTTCCTCCGGTACAACTTTAGTAAATTCTAAGTTAGTGAATCTTTTTGTAAAGGCCCTTTTTGTTGTCACCTATATTTTGTGTTAGCTTGTAGTTGTCAGTTACTCCATATGTCACAAACAGGGTCCTTGGATTTATATTATGTCTATATTGAGAAATTATGACTTAGATATTTAGAATATGTTATAGAAAGGATTTGTAAACTTAATTTGGTTTTATGTTTGGACTATATATGTATTATATTTAATAGAATTTGAAAACTAATTTAGTATTATGGCAGGACTGTGTTGAGATTTTATTATATGTTGGAAGGGTACACTCTAAGAATTCTTGACACCCATTTACTGTGAATTTATTTGGACATATTACAGGTTGTATTTTATTTAGAGAATATCTAAAAATTGGAGAAAACTCTATCTGTTTTTCTAGAAAATTTTGGGTGTTAAGGCTTGCTAAGAAAGGTATTCTCCATGCGTTGGTCATGACCTATAATGCCTACAGATGATTCATATAAATTGAATTATATTTTATTGAAAGGACCGAACATGAAACAATTAATATTTGAATAAAGATGATGCTTCACTGCGACGAGGATTTCCACTGTGTATGTTGCAATGTCAAGTTAAATAGTCGATGTTTCTTGAGACTATTGTTGTAATGAAATACAAATTAATCTGTAATTCTATTTGGAGCTATAAAGTGAAGGTGACTTCTTTTGCAGGAGACAGTCAATGGCCAGCACATACTTAGAGGCCATTTCATTTGTGGAATCCACTATTGCTTCAACAATATTCTGGCATGCCTTTGACAGAAAGCTTTTATCCTTTTCATACCCTCTTCAAGGGCAGATGGATCAGCAGCAAAAGTAATACGAAGCCAATCTTTTAGCCCAACTGCAGTTCCTGCAATTGCAAATAAATGTCAATTTTGTATGTTAAAAAAGTCAAGCAGCAAATTTTGGAGGCATGCCAATGTCAAAGCCAGAGGTCTACAACAGATTCCATGATATATCAACGGTTTTACTTTGATCTACACTGATTTATTCACCTTAGTAATGCAGCATATTTTCATCAACTTTTAATGAAATAATAGTGTCAACCAAGGGATTTGTTTCTGTGCCTGATTTAGGTTCATCGGAAATTGGAGAAAGGATATGGCAATCTCTACCTTATAAGAATAACCGTTAACTAATCATTTTAGCTTCTATAAGCAAACTAAATATTGTTCCCCGGAATCTCCCTATGTGCATTATCAATAACAATAGATGACCAATAAGAAAATTATGGCGAGAACTGAGAAGTGAACATGATCACAAAGTCGTCTTGTTGTTCCTATTTTCATGACAAAAATGAAACAGATGACAGGATTGAGGACATCAGATATAGGATAGGACTCGTAGCATAGACTATTAAGTGCTCATGTTAGTATCACAAACGAAATGACACTACAAATAGAAGATGCGCAAAATACCAAATGAAAGCCTGATTTGTGCAATTGTACCTGGAAGAATGATAACAGATTCCTCCTTTGCAAGTCTGAAGCAAAAATCAATATCATCACGAATATCTTCTAAAAGTGAAAGGTTTAACTTCACCTGCATTCCATTAAAAAATACATTTTAAAAACTGCTTTTACAAAGACTTTAGTTTGTAGTTGTACATTATTAAACATTTATTCTGTTCCCAAACAACTCGAATTGTATCCTTAGCTTCTTACCATCATAGCCATGGACCCTTCCGGTTTATGAGGGCAAGAAATGCATGGAATGTCTTCTACCATTTTACAACATATATCTGAGGTGTGTCTCAAATTGTCAATGGTTTTCTTGAAGAAAGCCTCTTCAGTCTGCTTAATTATGCGTGGTACAGCTGCCTGTCAAACCAGAAATGCTATCATTCAGATAGAAGAAATGAGAAATAGATGAATCCATGTCGAGGAAGAGAATTCCTGCCGATAGATTATGTTGAATGAAATTCTAACGTATATCAGTACCATGACATGGTGTCCCATAAATTTTGAAGTTTTTGATCTCTTTATATTTGTATCAGATTGTATGTGTGTCCTGTGTAGGATAAAAGTAGTCTGCAATGGTGGTCTTTGAAATGTGACATTTTTTTTATTCATGCTTCTCTATTTAGCATCATAAATTCATTTTTTTTTTCAATGGAAACTCTCCTCTTCTCTTTCCTTTTCTATTTTTGGTTTTACCTCCTATGATTGTGGTATCAAAGCTTTAAGTCGATTTGAGATGCTTCAAGTAAAATTCAGTTAGAAGCATTGTTGCCACGAAAAGAGGGCAAACTTCCACCTCTGCACATGAAAATATGTATGCAAAGAGAAAATATAAAAACCTGAATGAAGGTGGCCGGACCTCCCAGAAGATCAAAATACTTTTTAATGCGCTCCACAACCTGCATAGGAAACATATGCTTTTTAACATCACATAAGAAGGAATTTAAATGCTATAAAGAACCATTTAGAACCTAGAAGCAGCAGTGAACTATTTAAATTATGAATCTTATATATTTTAAACTATGAATACTTGAATTGGATCCGGTCAATCACTGAAGAAATCCAATATAGAATTGTACGAAGAAAAGCTGAACAAAAGAGTAAACAGGGTTAAACAGACAGAATAAAGAAAAGTCAAAGCGTTGATAGACATATATTAGAAGTTAACCACCAACAAACACACAGAAGAAAGGTTGCTTCAACTGTTAATTGCATATATAAATAAATAAATAATCATAAATCAGTTATAAGAGAAGTCAAGATTCAAGAATCGTCTCAGATTGTCTGATGGCGTTAACAATAAACTAACCTTAAGATTAAGAATATAAAAATGCTAAAAGGTGGGCTAAAAAGAGGGAAGAGAACCTTGGGTTTTCTAAAAGTGCCATTGGGATCATTTGTCACAAACCAGCCAAGCCTCCATCCAGGTACTATCCATCTCTTAGACAGGGACCCGAGAGTGAGAACAGGAACAATATTACCGAAAACTCCCATTGGAACAAACGGGTTGGCCCCAAATGCAAGATGACCATAAACTTCATCGGCAATCACAATAGTTCCAAGCCGCTTTGCAGTTTCTGCAATCTAAGGCCAACATGCAAACTACTCAGTAACTCCATTTAATGCTGTCAAAATTCTGAAACATGTGCTCTGTCTCTCAAGTTATTTTGTCTATGGCCATAACTAAGGCAACTAACCTTTTCCAAATGATGATAGGTGTATACATTTCCACAGGGATTCCCCGGGTTTATAATCACCAGTGCAACTGTGTTCTGATCTGCTAGAGATTCAATAGAATCCAGATCAACCTCCCAGCCTTTCTCAGGTAGCAGATCGTAATTCCTCACTTCAACCTGTCGAAACGCAGCGCAGAGTTCGTAGATTGGGAAGCCTGGTCTTGGGAGCAAGATGTTTGCACCGGGGCGTGCAAGCATCGCCACCGAAACATCAATGGCTTGCGTGCATCCACAAGTGATAAAAACATCATCTGATGATAACTGGTAAGGGAGGTCGCGAGACAGATATTCAGCGATTGCCCTGCCAGCAAGATAAGAACAATCGTCAGACTACTTTTAATAGAATAATTTTTAGACAGAATCCGTGGTCTAAATTTTCAAGTCGAACAAATTGAACATATAAAAAATTAATTTCCAAATTTTACGGGAACTAAAATAGGTGTTTTGTCTAATTTTTAAGAACTTTTCCCAAAGGTCATACAAAGGAGAATATGAAACAAATTCCAAGCAAATCTTTCTAAATTGCATGAAAGAAAGATAGATATTATAGAAAGACGAAACCAAATCCATGGAAATTAAATCCATAGGATTGCACGAGAAGAAAGGAAGCTTACAGTAATCCAACAGTGACTGCCAAAACACCAGATTCAGATTCTTATGGTATGTTGGGATGGGTAGAGTTAAGTAAAGCAGACTGAGATTTTAAGTTACTTTATTATTTGAATTTATAAAATTTGGGAAATGGAGCAAAGATGAATGACCATCCAATATTATTCATTCTTCACAAGTTTTTTTTTTTAGGAAATGGAATGAAATAGAGAATAACCAAATAATGGAGTAGAGCAATTATTTCACTCTGCTCTTTTCTGTACTCTACCAATGCAAAGATACCTTTAGTTGCACACAAAATTACATAGGAACTGAAAAAAAAGAAAAAACATTGAAGCTAGACGTTGTTACGCCAAACCCAACTGCAAGAAACCAAATCAAGGTGAGTCGAAGGCTCAGTGATGGACAAAAAAAAAATGTTCATATGAATAACCAAATCAGAAACCAAACTAGCAACGTAACACAATCAGCGCTAGCAGAGAGACAAGAAAAAGGGGAAAAACCTGAAAACAAAATCTAAGTACACGTCAACTAGTATAATAAATTCAACCCGAGTTAATTGTGTATTTGTATAGCACAAACTCTGCACCATTTACGACCTCCGAAAAACAAATTGCCAAGCAAGAACGCATTCCACGCAATTAAACATAACAAGACGCATTCTAATGGAGCCCCAGAAAAAAAGACTCAGTACAACAAGTACAAGAAAATTGAAATCCAAAATAGAGAGGCAAGGAGGCATTACTTTCTGGTCTGAAGAAGGCCGGCAGTGGGAGCATAGCCATGAAACTTGTGAGACTGAAGTGTGTCAACAACAGCTTCTTCAGAAACGCTGGTGGTGTGGAAGCATGAATAAAGAGTTGGGTCACCCATGCCCAGAGAAATAACTCCCTTGTGACCATCGAGATTCTCATCAACGCTTTGCATAAGAAGGCTGAGAATTCCCTTTATGGTGATAGTGGAAGTTGCTTTTGATTCATAGTTCACGGCCACACCACCATTTTCCATGGCTGCCTGTCGAGCCTGATGTGGAGACTCTGCAACCTCTGGCTTACTCTTATGGCTGCTCGTATGCCTCTGACTAACGCGCGCCAATAGAGGGCGACGTGGTTGTACTTATTTCCTGAATTAAGAGTTTGGTTTCCCCAAGGCCACATGTTATGCATTGTCCTTTGCATGAAACAGAATTTAGCTAGTACTTTTGTCTGGATACTTTGTCGTGCACAAACTATACAACATTACGTGAGAAAAACAGCCATCTGTTGTCTTCACAAAATTTGTCAAGGGGAGTTTAATCACCATTTGAGACTGACATTATGTTTTATTTATTTTTATCACCAAAATGATACAAATAAGTTAAGAGAAAACTTGGGCTGAAAAAAGTTAAGAAAAAAAAATTATTTGTTGTAATAATATATTAGTATTTTATGAGAAAATTATGTATTTCAGCATAAATAATAAACTCAAAAATGCCATATTAACTAAAACTTATATAAGCGTACACCTCCTATTTGGTGCTTCAAATTTTTGAAGCACCTATTTGCTTCTTGCAAAATTAATAGCAAAAAACTGGTCCTGGAATGAATATTTTTGTTAGCGGGACGACATTAATTTTTACCTTTCAATATATGATGTTGAGGTTAAAAATTAGAATTAAATATGATTTTAGTCCCTATAAATATACGTAATTTTTTTATTTTAATCACCCAACATTTTTTATTACCTCTAATTTCCTATTTTTTTAATATTATGTTTTTTATCTCTATTATTATTTTGTATTGTTAGATGGTGACATTTATAAGGATAAAGGAAGATTTTGAAGATATTAATAAATGATTAAAAAACAAATCTTCAATATTAATGAGGATTAAAAACATATTCTAAACTATTATCAGGAACTTAAATATAGAGTACAATGACACAAAACATAATATTAGAAAAAAGATGGAACATAAGCTAAAAAAAATTGAGGCACTACAATCAAAATAACATATTTATATAAATCAAAAAATATTTAAGTCTAAAAATTATTATTTGATTACTGAATTAACTGATATTCTTTTAAGAATTTAATTGATGTTTTGAAATTTTTTTCTGAGGCTAAAATTACAAAGTGTACCAATTGATCAATTTTTTTTTGTTTTTAGTATGCCCCAGTTGATCAAATTTATTTTTTGACGACTGAATTCCAAGTTTTTTTTAAATATGATCTAAACAGCAATAGACTCATTAAGATTTTTTGTTAGACAAAACCTCCTATTTTAATCCTATTTAAAATTTTATAAATTACTCTCTATAAAAAATAAATTTCAAATTGATCTATATAAAATTAAAAACTCAGACAAATTGGTCTTTATAAAAAACTTTTAAATTAGTCATTGTAAAAACGAATTATCAAACAAACTAGTCCCCCCTAGCCCAACTTAAGAAAAGGACTAACTTATCTAATTATTCAATTTCGCAGGGATCGATGTGTTTAATTATTCAATTTTGTAAAGAATAATTTGAGAGATTTTATTTTTCAGAAATTAATTCATTTGACTTTTAAATTTTATAGGGACCAATTTGAAAATTGAAATTTTACAATGACCAGTTTATCTAACTTGAAATTTTACATGGATTAAAATGAGTGTTTTTTTGTTACTCACACACATATATTTAATTTTGAGTTATGTTATTTATATTCATAATATATGCAATACCGTACCGATTCACATCTCATTCACTGTTAGATAGAACATAGATTTCTTTCAAGTAGGATCCACATTTTATCTAATGATGGATGAAATATGAGTCGATACAGTACCTTATGCATTGTAATTATGAATAATATTTTTCTTTAATTTTATTGGAGGCAATCAATTGGAGGCTTGATCAAACACTATGAGCATTTTTAGTTCTCTGTCAACTCGGATCTGGCTGTACAGCTTATTGTTTTTCATAAAGGTTTTTTGGTTTCACAAGTTAAAATATCTAAATTCTTTATAAATATTTTCTAAAACACTCAAAATAAATATTTTTTATATTATTTAAATATAATAATTCATTTATAAATTATTTTTATATAAAGCTACCCAAATGAAATCTAAAAATTCTGAAGTGTTTAATTTTAGAAAATAATTTTCAATTTTTATTTCTATTTTCAGTTATTTTTCTTTTTTTAAGATTTTATGAAAAAAAATAGTAATTTAATTTTTAGTTTTCTTTTCTGATTTTCATTATTTATTTCATAAAATACTGAAAAAAATAGAATGAGAACAAAAACCTGAAACGAAAACAACCAAATGCTGGTTTTGACTTTTGAGAAATATTTTTTTTAACATCAAGGTTATATTAGTTTATATATATATATATATTAGTATCTCAGGTAATTAAAGATCAACGTGACTAATTTTGTACCTTTCTTTTCAAATATATATTAACAATTTTCATTTGTGAAAAGACTAATATGTTCGGTGCTTCTTTTTTTTTTTCAAATTCATGAATGAATTTGGAAATTTGCTTTCCTTTACTTTTTCGCAAGTCCATATACATGTTAGCAAAGCGACGGGGATGAGTTAAAGTGGAGAAAAATCAAGCAGTCTTAGTTGAACATTTGAATTTGATGATCACGAATAGCCCGTCAAAAAAAAAAAAAAAAAAAAGACAAAAAGATGATCAACGAGTAGTCATTAAACAAATTTGCTACCACTTAAATTAATATTCTGAATGCATTTGAGACAAAAATTAATTGAGAATCAAAATGTTATGCTAATATAGTAACCTAAAATTATTTATAACAGCAATCAGTTTCACATTAAAAATTCAAATTATAATTTTGTACTTATTTATCTTTCTAAAATGTTGAAAGGTTTTTGTTCATTGTTTTCAGTGCGTGGCTTACAGAGTAGTTGCTTACGATTCAATAATGCCTGAGAACAGTCTCACAGCAGAAACAACTTGCATGACCCAGTTCAACGGGAAAAAAAAAAAAACAACAACAACAATAACTTGCAATTGCATAGTGTTTCTCCGGTAAAAATCTGGATTGAATATAATAGAGCTGGCATGTTGCTATAAAATAGCGGACACATGCAATGCATGCTAAATTTTTAAAAAAAAATCAAAAGAATTATAATAAACACTACAACAAACTTGCGAATAATTGAAGAAAATCGAAGACAGATTAAGTTCTCATTTGTGTGCTATTATTTGATAATTTTTTTAAAAAGTATTTTTTATGTTTTATATATATTTTGTAAATTTTTTTTAGTAAAAGCAGAAAAAGTAACAAAAGATCATTTTTTCAAAAGTTATAATTTTCATCTTTTAGAAAAATTTATAACTAAAAAATATTTTTAATTATATCTAAATGTAAAATAATCTTTATTTTGTCAAAAAAATTTATTTAAAAAAGATCAATTGAAAAAAGTGTTTTTTTCTTCTAAAAGTCCATCAAAACCAGTGCTACGTAGTCATTTGTGTGTCATTATTTTGATTAAAAATGTTTTTAATTAAAAAAATGTTTTTACTTTTTTGATATGTTTGTGTAAAACATTTTAGTATAAATCACTAGAAAAATATAAAAAAAATTAGAAGTTATAATTTTTATCTTTTGAAAAAATATTATTTAATATTATATCCAAAAATAAATTAATTTTATATCCAAACATGAAATTTTTTTAACTTTTTCCAAAGATCGTACTTAAAAATATTTTTCTAAAATCTCATACAAACTTGCCCAAATTTCTGTTAGTTTTATTAAAGGAAAATTGATGGAAAATTGTTGAAAATTTGTATCGGCATCCACAAATGCTGAAACCTGTTGTAATAATTTTTGCATATTATTTATAGTAAATCCTTAAATTGCTCTCTGATAATTTTATTTATAGACAATTTAGACCCTGATAAAAATAAATTAGTCTCAAGAAAGTTCACAATCATAACATATGGACATATTAGTCCCTAGTCATTAATAACCTCTAAATTAATAGGTCTACTATCTCTAAATTAATCGGTTATCGTCATTGCAATCTCCCTCTACCTCATTCTCACCTAAGTTGGAACACCTCTATTTTTCCTATTTGTACAAAAACCCAAAATGCTCTTGAGACTATTTCTGCACAAATTTGGAAAATGACATACCCTGTATATTCTAAGAGAGTTTATTTAATGCTTGAAAAAAATTAGAAGTGTTTAATATGCTTTTGAATGTGAAAATCCAAATTCTTGTGATTTTGGCAAATTTGCCAAAAGAAACCTTAGATAATTTTCTCACAAATGAAGTGAGATCGGACCCAGTCATCATCCAAGGATTGGATATGTGTTCTTATGTGGATGTATGATGATTATGTGATTTGTAAAGTTCTGGTAATAATTTATATGAAATTATGATTTTACCCCTGATTAATAGTAATTAAGATTAATCAAAGTAATTAAAAATATAGTCAATATTATACTCAAAATAAATATTATTTTATTTTATTTATTAATCTCGGGTTAAAATAATTAATTAAAGTGATTTGTGTGATTAGAATTGTTGAATATGTTTAATTACATATTATAATCAAAAGTAAAAAAGGCAAATTGGTACAAAAAGACAAAATAGCACTTAAGAGTGCATTATCTCTACTACCCTTACTTGCTTAGGCCTAAATACCCCCATTAGCATTGATTAAATATATTGATAAATTGAAGATTAAATCCCAACCTTTGGATCAAGATTAAGGGACCTTAAGTGATTGTTTTTGAATCATAATCATTCTAGAAATCCCATACTACCCCTAACTCTAATTCCCACACTTACAAAGTTGCAAAATTAACCCACAAGGCTATAGCGCCCCTTCCCCAATTAACCTCTCATTTTACTTCTTTTATTGCAAATATTTAAGACACTTCACTATCAAAACTCTCACACACACTCTCATTTGCATCTTTTTTTTGAAACAAACTTAGTTTCCAAGTTTTTTCAAAAAATACTCTCACCTCTCTCCTCAAACACTCTTATTCTCTTTGTTTCTTCACCATTCTTGAAGAAAAACAAGCCTTAAACACGCATCTTCATCATACTAATATCTTCATTCATTACCCAAACACTACATCATACCTATAATCCCTCAATTTTCATTGAAAACACTCTCTATCCATATCATCACCACTAGGTCTCGAGCAAGACTAAGAGAGAAGAGGAGGATTTTTGCTTCATTGTGCCTTTGATTAAGTTGGATCTTTACTTTAGTAGGGACTACGTTCATGTTTCTAACTCTTTTTGGTTTTTCTCTTAATTTTGAGGATGATCCATGAATCTTGATGATGAGAGCTTTCTAATGGTAGAGCTATGCTCTCCATGTTGAAACCTCTAGAGATTCCTAAATGGATATCTTTGATCTTCAAGAAAAAAGTTCTTTTCTCAACAAAAATAGTTTTAAAAGCCTTGATAATGAGTCATGTGTTCACAGTTCTTTCAGACCTTGATTATAATTCTCTAAAGCTAACCATGCCCCATGAGGGCTAGAGACTACTTATTTTAAACTTTTGTAAAAATTTTTTTTTTTGCATATAAGCACATGGAGGTTAAGTTTAATGTCATTTTTGGTCCCTTTCAGATTATAAGGCTTGAAATCATATTTTAATCAGTTCATTTTCTTTATTTGGTGTGAATTGTGATTTTGAGTATATATTTTGATTTTTGTTTGGTGGATGTTGGCTTTATGAGTCTAAAAGTGTCATTTATGGTTCTTGAATCTTATAGAGTTTATGTAACATCCAAAATTTTTTAAAAAAATTTTATTTGAACTTTACTAATCAGAATTTTATGAATCCAATAGAATTAATCATAATAAGAATGCCTCCAAAAAAATATGAATAGTAACCTTACTGATCCCACAAACCCATCAGGACAATTAAAACCCTAAAACTGGGATTAGGAGATGCCCAAGACTAAGAAATGATAGGATAAAGGTTAGAAATGGAGTTCTAGACCAAAAATTAAATTTCAAGCAATATCTATTTTCCCGGTTTCAATGTTTTACTGGTTTGGTAAAATTTCGATATGTAGTTTCTTATACAGTATGAAACTTGTAGTGAAAATTTCCTACTTCATTTGACAAGTGTGTCGCTAGGAAGTTGCCACACCATTGTCTTTATCAAGGCTTCATTATAACCACATAAAATTCTAAATTTTATCACAGAGAAATAATTTTTGTGGTAGAAAACTATTTCATAGTTTCTTATATAAATGGAACAAAATCACAAATTTTCATTCTTTCTACCATGATTTTCAACCAGCTTCCTTCCCACAGCCTTCTTCATCAAAACATCATAAACTCACTAGAAATTCCAAGTTACAACACCAAACATCCATAAGGTTAAGCACAAACACCAACCTACCTATTGAAATCTTCAAATCAACCTCTTTTAAAGGCTCCTCATTTTGTAACACCCCGATTTTTCTGTCCGAGGGAAATGACCAAAATGCCCCTGAGGTCATTTCCTGACCCGAACTCGAGGGTAACCAACTCGGTCATCCTCGAAGGGTCAACTCAATGTTTGAAGGGGATTGAATGCCCTTTGAATGCTTTCGGAAGCGAAAATTTCGTTTTCCGCAGTTTCGGGTCAAAATGACCAAAATACCCCTATAGCGTTTTACGCGGGTAAAGGTGCCGTTTGAGCCCGGAACTTTCCCCAGAGGTTTAAAAACATGTTTTCATGTGCCTAGAGGTCTCTGTTCAAGTCCCGGTGGTCCCAGGCAGTTTTAGTGCAAAATTACGATTTTGCCCCTAGAATAGTGTTTTTAAGCTTAATGACGTAATTAAGCAAACCTAAGCAATATTAGGCTCTAAACGAAGATTAATTTATTTCCCTAATTAATCTAGAGTCAAAATAATTTATTAAAGTTAATTAGAACCTAAGATTGCTTAGATTAAACTTAAATCCCTTTTTAGAACTCAAGATTCCTAGTCTTGGAATCTTGAATAGTATTTTCTCTCTCCAATTCCTTAAATCAAGGAAATGTGTCTAGAGTTGTTTAGACTCTAAATTGAGGATTTAACTCTCTAATGGTGCAAGACCACTCCTTAATTATGTCTAGACCACCTTAATTACCCATTTCTCTTACCTAAACACTTTCTTACAAATTCCTAATCTTAAGCATAATCAAAGATACACCTAAACACAACTCTAAACCACAATTAAAATGCAAACTAATCCTCCCCATGCATGATGAAGTTTCGCCAGACCTCATCCCCATTGGCCACATGTTTAATTGTTTTCTCACTCAAAGAACCATGCTTGAGGCCATACTCAACCATACCTCACCATACCTTAAGCCATACCTCACCATGCCTCAAGAACACATTATCTCACCTCATGGAACACATGGAACCCTCCAATTCTGCACCTCTTGGCCGAAAATGCATCAGCCCACATACACCCTCCATTTGTTTCATTTCTCTATAAATAGAATGCCTTGAGGAGCTTGCACCACTTTTAGATCATTTGCCAAGTTTAGGAAACACTCAAAGCTTTTCTTTTTCTCTCAAAGTCTTTGTGTTCTTCAAGTTCTTGGAGTTCTTCAAGTTCTCCATCTTCTTCATCTTCTTCTTCCATCTTCAAGTTCATCACACCAAGTAGGGATTTTCTTTCATGTATTCTTTCTTTAAAGTTCTTGTTCTAAGCTTAATGTTCATAGTTTCTCTTGATTCTTTTTAGAACTTCTTTTCCTTTCCTTGTTCTTGCTCTTTTTCGGCCATGGGCCTTGGAGTTCAAAGAAATGAGAGCTTGATGATGAGAGTTTCATGATGATGTTCATCACTTGAAACAAACTCTAGAGCTTGATCTTTGTTCTTGAGCAAAAGTGTTTCTAGTTTTTCCTTTCTTGAACCTTTGAGAACTTTAACTTTGATGTTGTTTCAAAATGGTTCCAATGACTCAATGATGAGGTCTCATGATGTTGGTGTTAGTATATCACCAAGATCATGGATTCTAGAGTTTCAAACATTTCTTTTCTTTCCTTGAAGTTTCGGCCATTACCTTTCCTTTTCATGCTAGATGTTTGATTTTCTAAATATGTTATGTTGAGTTCTAAGAACTCTAGACTTTTACTTTGTCTTGGTTTGATGAGTTTGGGTTGAGGTTTAAGTTCCTTTAAAGTCTTGTTAAGAGCTCTAGAAAGATAAAATGAACTTGCATAATTTATTTTATGCTTGCATTCATATTTACATTCTTGCTATGCATCTTTATTTTCAAGCTATCACCTAAGAACATAAAGATTAAAATGGAACTTGCATCTTCACTTAATTTAATACTCGAAGCCTTTCTATTTCGGCCTTAAAGTCGATTGTTGTTGGGCCTAGAGCACTAAAATAAAGAATTGAACTTGCATTATCACCTAATTAATCTCTCGAATGCCTATCTATTTCTGTGTTTGTGTGTGCATGACAAGGTCTGATCCTGGTGAATTGTATGAACATGATCCTGAAATAGATAGAACTTTTCATAGATTAAATAGAGTGAATAGGAATTTGGTTTTTCATAGTGCTGCTGGTAGTAATCAAGGAGTTGATTTAAGTGATTCTGCAAGTGATTCTGCATCTGATATTAGTGTTCTTGTGTCTGAAATTAGTATTGATAACATGGCTAATAGAACTTTGAAAGAATTGGCTGCACCTGATGTTGCATATCAACCTTTGTGTATTCAATATCCTGAGTTAGAGGTGCCATTTGAACTTAAGTCTGGTCTAATCCATTTGCTGCCCAAGTTTCATGGTCTTGCAGGAGAGGATCCTAATAAGCATCTTAAGGAATTTCATGTTGTATGCTCCACCATGCGACCTCAAGGAGTGCCTGAAGAGCATATCAAGTTGAAAGCATTTCCTTTCTCTCTAGATGCTGAAGCAAAGGATTGGTTGTATTACCTTCATCCAGGTTCTGTTACTACATGGCAAGAAATGAAGAGATTGTTCTTAGAGAAGTTCTTCCCTGCATCCGCTACAGCATCTATCCGAAAAGACATTTGTGGCATCAGTAGTTCTCTGGGGAGACATTATATGAGTCCTGGGAGAGATTCAAAAAGTTGTGTGCAACATGTCCTCACCACCAGATTAATGAACAGCTTCTCATCCAATATTTCTATGAAGGGCTGATTCAAAATGATAGAAATATAATTGATGCAGCAAGTGGTGGAGCATTGATGGACAAGACACCTGCAGAAGCCAGAACTTTAATTGCTAACATGGCAGCCAACTCACAGCAGTTTGGCTCGAGATCTTTTGCACCAGCTAAGGGAGTCAATGAGGTGACTGCAGCTGCTGATAATCAGAGGTTGGAAAACAAGATAACCGAGCTTACATCTCTTGTAAGACAGTTAGCTGTTGGACAACACCAGCAAAACAATACAGCAAATCAGTATCCTTCACAAGTATGCGGCATATGTTCCACCACAGGTCATTATACCGATGCTTGTCCTACATTACAAGAAGCTGATCAAGGAGTACAAGACTCAGCTGCAGTGGCTGGAGTGTTCACTGGATGGCAGCAGCAGCAACAACAACCATACAGACCTCAACAACAGCAAAAATATGATCCATTTTCTGAAAGGTACAATCCAGGATGGAGAGATCATCCTAACCTGAGATATGGTCCTGTGCAGCAAAATGTACCACAGCAACAAAAATTTCAAACAACAGGACCAGGTCAAAGCAATAAGTACCAGCCACCTCCATTTAGACAGCAGCAGAATATGCAGCAGAATGTGATGCAACCCATGCAGAGTACCAATTCGGAACCTACATTAGAGGATTTGGTGAAACAGATGGCGACCAGTAACCTACAGTTCCAGCAAAATGTGAATTCTACAATTCAAGACCTGCAGACACAGATTGGACAGTTGGCAACTTCAGTCAACAAAATGCAGTCAGAAGGTTCTGGGCAAATCCCTTCTCAATCAGTCATCAATCCAAAAGGAAATGTGAGTGCCATTACATTGAGAAGTGGTAAGGAGTTAGAGGTGGTGAAACAGAAAATTGAATCTTCTACCAGTGATGAAGCAGAAAAAAATGATGCAGCAGAAAAAGTGGAAATTCAGAAAAAATCAAGTGCTGCGGATTCTAATTTCATACCTACATTACCTTTTCCCAACAGAATAGCTCAAACAAGAAAAGCAGTTGAAGTAGATAAAGAGCTGTTTGACACTTTTAAGAAGGTAGAGGTCAACATCCCTCTCTTGGATGCCATAAAGCAGATTCCCAAATATGCAAAGTTCCTTAAGGAGTTGTGCACTCATAAAAGGAAGTTGAAAGGTCATGAAAAGGTGAGCATGGGTAGAAATGTTTCTGCATTGATTCAATCCAGTATACCCAAGAAGTGCAAGGATCCAGGTACGTTCACCATCCCTTGCACCATAGGCAACTCTAAATTTGGAAATGCAATGCTAGATTTAGGTGCCTCCATAAATGTCATGCCTACATCGGTTTATAGATCATTGAAGCTTGGAGATTTGAAACCAAGCGGTGTAGTAATCCAATTGGCCAACAGGAGCACCACACATCCAGCAGGTGTGCTTGAAGATGTGCTTGTTCAGGTAAATGAGTTGATTTTCCCGGTGATTTTTATATTACGGAAATGGAAGATGAAACGTCCACCATGGACCCACACCGATTTTGGGAAGACCACTTTCTAAAAGCGCAAAAACTAAGATAGATGTGGATGCAGAACTCTTTCTATGGAGTTTGGTGATGATGTTGTGCAATTCAATATTTTTATGCAATGACACATCCTTGGAAGAGCATTCTCTTTTCTATGTTGATGTCATTGATTTTCCGATTGATGATTTAAGCTCGAATATGATGATTTCTTGATTTTGATGAATTTCTTGATTGTGAAGAGTTCAAAAATATTGAGATTGATTCTGCAGATACTGTTGCTGTAGAAAATATTTGTGCAGATTTGAATGTTGCAGTGACAGAATTGAAGGAACCACCACTACCATCCATTATGCAACCACCAACTTTAGAGTTGAAGACTTTGCCTTCACACCTGAAATATGCTCTCCTAGAGGCTAATGATAAGTTGCCAGTTATTATAGCAAATGATCTCCAACCTGATCAAGAAGATAAGTTACTGCAAATGTTGAGAGATCACAAGAAAGCCATTGGCTGGTCTTTAGTCGATATTCCAGGGATTAGTCCGTCCTCTTGTATGCACCGGATATTGTTAGAGGAAGGTGCAGTCGTAAGAAGACGACCACAAAGCGGTGAATCCTACCATTCTGGAGGTAGTGAAGAAAGAAGTCAGTAAGTTGCTAGCAGAGCAATCATTTATCCTATATCAGATAGTGAATGGGTTAGTCCTTTACAAGTGGTTCCTAAAAAGACTGGCATAACTGTTGTGAAAAATCAGAACAATGAATTAATTCCAACTAGAATCCAGAATAGTTGGAGGGTGTGTGTGTGGACTACAGGAAGTTGAACCAAGCCACTAGAAAAGACCATTTTCCTCTTCCATTCATTGATCAAGTGTTAGAGAGACTTGCAGGCAATTCTCATTATTGCTTCTTGGATGGATTCTCAGGTTACCTTCACATCCATATTGCACCAGAGGACCAACATAAAACTACTTTCACTTGTCCATTCGGCACTTTTGCCTACAGGAGAATGCCATTTGGTCTATGCAACGCTCCAGGAACTTTTCAGAGGTGTATGGTAAGTATTTTCTCAGATCTTTTAGAGAGTTGCATGGAGGTGTTTATGGATGATTTCACTGTTTATGGGTCCTCATTTGATGCATGTTTAGATAGCCTGTCTAGAGCCTTGGATAGGTGCATTAAGACTAATGTTGTGGTGAATTTTGAGAAATGTCATTTTATGGTGACAGAAGGGATAGTCCTAGGGCACTTAGTATCTAAGAGAGGCATTGAGACTGATAGAGCCAAGATAGATGTTATTGCCTCTTTACCTTACCTCGTGTCTGTGCGGGAAGTGCGTTCTTTTCTTGGCTATGCAGGTTTTTACAGGAGATTTATACAAGATTTCAGCAAGATAGCTTTACCCTTATCCAGGTTGTTGCAGAAGGAAGTAGAGTTTGTTTTTGATGCACCTTGTCAACAAGCATTTGATGAGCTGAAGAAGCAACTCACTCTGACTCCCATCATCCAACCACCTAATTGGGAGTCTCCTTTTGAGTTGATGTGTGATGCCTCTAATTTTGCACTTGGAGCTGTCTTAGCTCAAAGAATTGGCAAGATTTCTCATGTTATAGCCTATGCTTCACGGACATTAGACACAGCTCAAGCTAATTATACTACCACTGAGAAAGAACTTTTGGCTATTGTTTTTGCATTAGACAAGTTTCGCTCTTATTTACTTGGTTCTAGAGTGATTGTCTTTTCAGATCATGCAGCATTGAAGTTCTTATTGAAAAAGCCAGATGCAAAGCCAAGGCTGATTCGTTGGATGTTGCTACTCCAGGAGTTTGATATAGAGATCAAAGATAGGAGCGGTGCACAGAACTTGGTAGCTGATCACTTGAGCAGGATCGAGCAGGATTCCGACCCTTTGCCTATCAGAGATGATTTTCCTGATGAGCAGCTTATGCAGCTACATGATACCACCACTTACCCCTGGTTTGCTGATTTAGTTAATTTCTTGGTTGCATCTGTTTTGCCCCAACATGCATCTAGGTCACAGATTGCTAAATTAAAAAGTGATTCCAAATACTATGTGTGGGATGATCCATATTTGTGGAAATTTTGTAGTGACCAGGTAATTCGTAGATGCATACCAGATCATGAGATCCCATCTGTTCTTCATTTCTGTCATGCTTCCCCTGTTGGAGGGCACTTTGGACCACAGCGGACAGCTAGGAAAGTACTGGACTCTGGCTTCTATTGGCCTACCATTTTCAAGGATGCACATCGGGTTTTTACCACTTGTGAGCAGTGCCAGAAAACCGGATCTGCCATCACTCGTAGACATGAGATGCCACAGCAACCTATTCTCTTTTGTGAAGTTTTTGATGTTTGGGGTATTGATTTTATGGGACCCTTTCCTGCCTCTTTTGGATTTACATATGTCTTGCTTGCTGTTGATTATGTATCCAAATGGGTGGAGGCCAAAGCCACCAAGACTAATGACTCAAGTGTTGTTGCAGATTTTGTAAAGTCTAACATATTTTGTAGGTTTAGTGTGCCTCGCGCTATCATTAGCGACCAAGGGAGTCATTTTTGCAATAGGACCATAGAAGCTTTGCTTCGAAAGTATGGAGTTGTCCACGAGTTTCCACGCCTATCATCCCCAAACAAATGGGCGGTGAGGTTTTTAATAGGGAGATCAAGAAAATTTTGCAAAAGGTAGTGCAACCAAATAGGAAAGATTGGAGCCGAGGCTTGAGGATGCTCTTTGGGCTCACAGATCGCTTACAAGACACCTATAGGGATGCCTCCTTTTCGAGTTGTTTTTGGTAAAGCATGCCACCTTCCAGTGGAGATTGAGCATCGTGCATATTGCGCAGTGAAGTGTTGTAATATGGATTTTGATAAAGCGGTGTTGAAAGGAAGTTTCGATTAGAACTTGAGGAGCTTAGTTTGGAAGCTTATGAGAATTCAAAATTTTATAAGGAGAAAACTAAAAAATTTCATGACAAGATGATTTCTAGAAAAGAATTCTCTGTTGGACAAAAAGTCCTATTGTTCAATTCTCGTCTTAAGCTCATGCCCGGTAAGCTTCGTTCAAGATGGGATGACCCTTTTGTTGTTACTAACATTTTTCCTTATGGTACAGTAGAAATCAAAAGTCAATCTAGTGACAAGAGTTTCAAAGTTAATGGTCACCGTCTGAAGCATTTTCATGAAAACCCGGCATTGGTAGGGGAGGAACTTGAGAAGCTCTCCTTGGATAAGCCCACTTATCCACCATAATAAGGGAGTTTTTCCTCCTTCGCTCTTTAATTACACAAGTTTCTTTATCTTTTGTTTTGTAATCACATCGAGGACAATGTGTAATTTAAGTGTGGGGGAGTGTTTTAGAATTAGGATTTTGTCTTCCTTCTAAAAAAAAAAAAAATATTGATTTTGTGCTCAAGTTTTCATGGCATGGATAAATTTTTGGCATTTTTAGTAAGCATTGATGATTAATTGATGGACCAATTGTGATAGATTTATCCCTTGAGAGTTTTTGAGCCTTGTACATATGAATGACTATTTTTTTTTTTTCTTCTTTGCTTGTGTGTTTTCACTCATGTTTGTTAGTCACTCTAGAACTTGACTTAACTCTTGTTGAAGCTTTGGTTCACATGCATGTATTGAAATGATTTAGGCCATTTTTTGTTTCTATGCTACTATCCAAATTAGCCTACCTTCCATTAAATCCATTGTTTGCCTATTTGAGCCTATTTAAACCATCCTTTGTTTTGTAACTCACTACAAGCTCATAAAGTGAAAAAACAATGATTCACCTTAACCTTAGAGAGTAAAAGAGCTTTGGAATGGGTTCTTAAATAAATGTAGGAGTTATCCAACAATTTGAGATTTTCTTGTTTTATTTGCTTCATCTATGTATTCGTTATGAAAAAATATATATATATATATATATGAATAATAAAAAAAAAAGAACAAAAATATTGAAAAAAAAAATTGTGTTGTAAATACAATAGAAGTGCATATTTGGCAAGTTTGAAAAAAAAAAAGAAAAAGAAAAAGAAAAAGTATATATATATGAGAGGCAAAATGGAAATGGAATATAGCTGTGCATGTTTATTTGAAATCATTCCTCATTGCTCTTTTAGTCTCTTAGGTTGATAGCTAGTATCCTTTCTTATATCCTTCCATACCTTAACCCTGCTACAACCTGGAAAGTCCTTTTGATCTTTATGTGCATGTGTTTCAAATGTTGATGATAGAGGCTTGTCAAGCTTATGGTAGTGTTAACATTCATGATGTGCTTTGAGTGTAAATACAAGCCTAAACACTTGAGAGTTTACCTAATGAGATTCTATTACTCTTGGTTCATCTTTTGATTGGATGTGTCTTCTTGAGATGTTGAGAATATGTTCATACATATGTTTTGAATTCTTGTGAATAAAGTGTTTGTCTCTTATTTCTAATGATGAATTTCTAAGTCCCTATGATTCAACTTTAGATTTTGCGCAGGAGTGCAAAAAGACTAAGTGTGGGGGAATTTGATAAAGGAATTTTTAGGCATCTATTATTGTTTCATATTTGGCCTAATTTGCTTCTATATGTGTTTAATTCTGACAATTTAATTGAGTTTTGTATTATTGGGCCTCATTGGATTTAATTGTTGAAATTTGGCTAATTCCGGATTTTACACTCACTATGACCTTTCTGTATTGGACAGATCATTTTGGGCTCTAGAAATATCGGATTTGGGTGATCTTGGTGGCTCCTGAAAGCTGAGACCGAGATGCATAATTTTGGGTTTCACAGGCTTCATCAAATTCGGTCCGTTTCAAGGCTTAATTGGGCTTCCAAGTTCCGGAACAAATGCTTAGGCGGGTCCAAGACCTTTCCTCACATAATTGGGCATATCTCACTCATTTCTGGTCCAATTGAGGCATATAATATGTCTCTGGAAAGCTTATCCAGAGAGGATTATCTTATCTAGATCAGATTTCGAAAATCTGGATAAGATAAGGTTAGTGATAAGAGGAAATTCGGGTAGGGCCATTGGATTGCCTATAAATTTCAGTTTCCTTTGTAATTCTGATATGAATAAACAACAAAGAACCAGAAACTTGTATTTTCGTTTTTCCTTTCAAACTCAAAGTGTTCATACAGAGAGCTTGCCAATGGAGATGTCCATGGAAGGCTAAACTCCTTTCAATCCCTGACATCATAGATAATCGGTTTGAATTCGGAGTTCCTGTTGTGTAAATCTTATCTTTGTATGTATGCTTTCCTTTTATGAATTTCGATTATGGATTTGGTTATTGAACATGATCATGTTTGAATTATATCTGATTAGATATAGAACTGAATTCGTTATTGAAATTGAAGTAAAGGTTGAATTACCGATCGGTTGTTCAGATTAATTCGAACTGCACGTAATTTGACATTCATTTGAATTGCGATTGTGATTTAAGGATTGTTGGGTGAAAACTATATGATTATATAGTTGATTCGGATTAACACAGAAGCATACAAATTTAACTCTTATGAACTGTGATGAATTTCGCCAAATGATCATGATGTGCAGGATTGATTCTTTGATCAAGTGAGTTTCTGTTTCTGTTTCTGTAATCCTTTCATTTCACTCTATTTTGTTCTAAAATTCACAAACCCCCTCCCCGCCTTTTAGTGTTATTAGTATTTACAGATCGATAACATAACTGATGTGTCCCAAGGAAGAATGACCTGAGTCTGCTTATACTACAAATAAGGGGATTTAGACTATTTTGATAGTGGACGCGACAGTTCATATCACAATGCTGCAAGGGCAGCACGGAACAAGGGGCTAGCACCTCAAGCCCCAAAATTCAAGCCCCAATATCCAAACCAATCCCGAAACCATTACAACCCCTACCACACCAACCAATTCAAGCCACATCAACAACAACAAAGAACCCCCTTCCACCAACAACCCAAGCAACCACACCGACCACAATTCCAGAACGATAACAACCGCAACAACAACAACAACAACAACAACAACCGACAAGGAGGGTCGGGCGGCCCCCGAAACAACCAAGGAGGACCAAGTGGGCCCAAGAACAAGACGCCCCAAGGAGCCCCCGCCACCTTTGCTAGGCCTACACCGGCAATACTATGCCCCCAGTGCGGGAAAGATCATGGCAACCGTCCCTGCCTAGCTGGACAAAACGTGTGCTTCAAGTGTGGGAAGCCCGACCACTACGCCAATAGATGCAACAACGGAGGGCCAGCAAATCAGAACCCTAGGCCGCAACACCAAGGGAGGGTCTTCACCCTCAATGTGGACGAAGCGGACACATCCAACGGTCTCATAGAAGGTAAGTGCGAAATAGATGGTAGAACCTTAACTGTACTATATGACTCTGGCGCAACACATTCTTTCATTTCGTATGCTAGTGTCGAGACTCTAAATTTGAGAACTTCCAAACTTCCTTTTGATCTTATTGTTTCCACCCCTACAAATCATCCTGTGAATACTTGTTATTGTTGCCTAAATTGTCACCTCATCACAGAAAATAGATCATATGTTATGGATTTAATTTGTTTACCCATGAAAGGCATAGGAGTAGTTCTTGGCATGGATTGGCTTCACGCCAACCGTGTATTGTTAGACTGTGACACCAAAACAGTTGTCTTTCCTTCTCCCCCTAGTGAAATAAGCCAACCTTTGAGACTTTATCTCAATGCCGTAGAGGTCCACTGTAGTGGGAAAAAGACTAAGGGATATGTTCTCCTAGCCACTAGCGAAGTACACTTTGAGCAGATTTTAGAAAATATACCAATAGTGAGAGACTATCCCGAGGTGTTTCCGGAAGATATACCCGAGTTCCCTCCCGAGCGAGAAGTGGAGTTCTCCATTGAGTTGGTTCCTGGAGCGGGACCAATCTCCATTGCCCCCTATAGAATGTCACCCCTAGAACTAGCCGAGCTTAAAACCCAACTTGAGGAACTTTTAGAGAAAAACTTCATAAGACCTAGTGCTTCACCGTGGGGAGCCCCGGTCTTGTTTGTGAAAAAGAAGGACGGGAGTATGAGGTTGTGCATAGATTATAGGCAATTGAACCGTGTGACAGTGAAAAACAAATACCCTTTGCCTAGGATTGATGATCTTATGGACCAATTGAGAGGAGCAGTAGTATTTTCCAAGATCGACCTAAGGTCAGGATACCACCAAATTAGGGTGAGAGATCAAGATATACCAAAGACCGCCTTTAGAACTCGGTATGGACACTTTGAGTTCGCAGTGATGTCTTTTGGGTTGACAAATGCTCTGCAGATTTATGGATTACATGAATAGGATCTTTAGACCCTATTTAGATCAGTTCGTGGTCGTTTTCATAGATGATATACTCATCTATTCGAAGACCCACGAGGAGCATGAGCGACATTTGAGGATAGTTTTGGAAATTTTGAAGGAGAAAAAGTTGTATGCAAAACTCTCTAAGTGTGAATTTTGGTTGGAGGAGGTCAAGTTTTTAGGGCACGTTGTGTCGAAAGGAGGTATAGCCGTTGATCCTAGTAAGGTAGAAGCCGTAATGAATTGGGATAGACCACCACCGTGAACGGAAATACTGAGCTTTTTGGGTTTAGCAGGCTATTACCGTAGGTTTATCAAGGATTCTCCCAAATTGCCCTACCCTGACCAAGCTAACTAGGAAGAATGCACCATTTATGTGGAGCCCCGAATGTGAGAAGAGTTTTCAAGAGCTTAAGGAAAGGTTAACCACGACCCCAGTCTTAGTCTTACCTAGCCCCAATGTACCCTTCGAGGTATATTGCGATGCTTCGGGCAAAGGACTAGGGTGTGTGTTGATGCAAAATAGGCAAGTGGTAGCCTATGCATCACGACAACTCAAGCCTCACGAGGCTAACTACCCCACCCATGACCTAGAGTTAGTCAGCCGTAGTGTTTGCCTTAAAGATGTGGAGACACCATTTGTATGGTGTAAGGTTTGAAGTTTTCTCCGATCATAAGAGTCTCAAGTACCTCTTTGATCAAAAGGAGTTAAACATGAGGCAAAGAAGATGGATGGAATTCCTCAAAGACTACGATTTCGGTTTAAGTTGCCAGCCCAGCAAGGCTAATGTAGTCGCCGACGCCTTGAGCCGAAAGTCGTTACACTGGTCCCACATGATGATCAAAGAAGTTGAGTTGATAGAGAAGTTTAGGGATATGAATCTAGGGATGTCGGCGACCGATAAAGGAATAAAAATGTGCTATCTTAGTGTGACAAGTGGATTTAAGCAGAGAATCATGTTAGCACAACGAGAGAATGAGGAGTTCGAGGAGATCATAGATGCTGTTAAGGCGGGAAAGTTGAAAGGTTTCGAAAGAGGTGAAGATTGGATATGGAGGTTCGAAGGAAGAATCTGCGTACCCCAAGATGGTGACCTCCGAGAAAAGATCTTGGAGGAAGCTCACAAAAGCTATTTCACCATGCATCCTTGTTACCAAGATGTACCAAGACTTGAAAAAGATGTTTTGGTGGCGGAATGAAGAAGGATGTAGTCGCTGGGTTAGTAAGTGCTTGGTATGTCGAAAGTGAAAATCGAGCACCAAAAACCTTCAGGTTTGTTGCAACCCCTGTCAATCCCCGAATGGAAGTGGGAATGCATATCTATGGATTTCGTGACAGGATTGCCTAAGATGCAAGCTGGCCATGATGCTATATGGGTGATAGTGGATCGACTAACCAAGTCGGCACACTTTCTACCTATTAGAGTGGCGTACTCTTTAGATAAATTGGCTCAGTTATACATCCAAGAGATCGTAAGATTGCATGGAGTACCGTCGACGATAATCTCGGATAGAGATCCGCGGTTTACGTCGCGTTTTTGGGGAGCCTTTCAAAAGGCGTTTGGTTCAAAGCTATGCTTAAGCACTGCTTACCACCCACAAACAGACGGACAATCCGAAAGGACGATCCAAACCCTAGAGGATATGCTAAGAGCTTGTGTGTTAGACCAGAGGGGAAGTTGGGATAAGTACTTGCCTTTGATCGAAGTTTGCGTGATAACAATAGTTATCACGAGCATCGATATGGCACCGCATTTGAGGCATTGTATGGAAGGAAGTGCCAATCACCTTTGTGTTGGTACGAGCCTGGGAGCAAAGTGTCTTAGGACCCGATGTAGTGAGGAAACGACGGAACAAATCAAGAGGATCCGGGATAGGATGCTCACCGCTCAAAGTAGACAAAAGAGCTATGCGGACAAGAGGCGCAAGCCCTTGGAGTTCGAAGAGGGAGAACATGTGTTCCTTAGGATTACCCCCACTACAGGCATAGGGAGAGCCATGAAAGTCAAAAAGTTGAGCCCCCGATTCCTTGGTCCCTTCCAAATTCTTCAAAAGATAGGAACAGTTGCCTACAAAATAGCCTTACCCCCTAATCTTTCTAATCTCCATGACGTCTTTCACGTCTCTCAGCTAAGGAAGTATGAGTCCGACCCTAGCCACGTTTTAGAGCCAGAGCATGTTCAGTTAAGGGACGACCTAACTTTCAATCTTCCCCCTATGAGAATCGTGGACCGCGGAGTCAAGCAGCTGAGGAACAAGTCTGTTCCATTAGTAAAGGTAGCATGGGGACGCGACAAATCCGAAGAGTTTACCCATTTCTCTTACCTAAACACTTTCTTACAAATTCCTAATCTTAAGCATAATCAAAGATACACCTAAACACAACTCTAAACCACAATTAAAATGCAAACTAATCCTCCCCATGCATGATGAAGTTTCGGCCAGACCTCATCCCCATTGGCCACATGTTTAATTGTTTTCTCACTCAAAGAACCATGCTTGAGGCCATACCTTGAACCATACCTCACCATACCTTAAGCCATACCTCACCATGCCTCAAGAACACATTATCTCACCTCATGGAACACATGGAACCCTCCAATTCTGCACCTCTTGGCCGAAAATGCATCAGCCCACATACACCCTCCATTTGTTTCATTTCTCTATAAATAGAATGCCTTGAGGAGCTTGCACCACTTTTAGATCATTTGCCAAGTTTAGGAAACACTCAAAGCTTTTCTTTTTCTCTCAAAGTCTTTGTGTTCTTCAAGTTCTTGGAGTTCTTCAAGTTCTCCATCTTCTTCATCTTCTTCTTCTTCCATCTTCAAATTCATCACACCAAGTAGGGATTTTCTTTCATGTATTCTTTCTTTAAAGTTCTTGTTCTAAGCTTAATGTTCATAGTTTCTCTTGATTCTTTTTAGAACTTCTTTTCCTTTCCTTGTTCTTGCTCTTTTTCGCCCATGGGCCTTGGAGTTCAAAGAAATGAGAGCTTGATGATGAGAGTTTCATGATGATGTTCATCACTTGAAACAAACTCTAGAGCTTGATCTTTGTTCTTGAGCAAAAGTGTTTCTAGTTTTTCCTTTCTTGAACCTTTGAGAACTTTAACTTTGATGTTGTTTCAAAATGGTTCCAATGACTCAATGATGAGGTCTCATGATGTTGGTGTTAGTATATCACCAAGATCATGGATTCTAGAGTTTCAAACATTTCTTTTCTTTCCTTGAAGTTTCGGCCATTACCTTTCCTTTTCATGCTAGATGTTTGATTTTCTAAATATGTTATGTTGAGTTCTAAGAACTCTAGACTTTTACTTTGTCTTGGTTTGATGAGTTTGGGTTGAGGTTTAAGTTCCTTTAAAGTCTTGTTAAGAGCTCTAGAAAGATAAAATGAACTTGCATAATTTATTTTATGCTTGCATTCATATTTACATTCTTGCTATGCATCTTTATTTTCAAGCTATCACCTAAGAACATAAAGATTAAAATGGAACTTGCATCTTCACTTAATTTAATACTCGAAGCCTTTCTATTTCGGCCTTAAAGTCGATTGTTGTTGGGCCTAGAGCACTAAAATAAAGAATTGAACTTGCATTATCACCTAATTAATCTCTCGAATGCCTATCTATTTGGCGCTTAAAGTCGATTGTTGTTGGGCCAAGAGCACTAAAATAAAGAATTGAATCTTGCACATTTACTTTCAAGCTTGCACATTTAAGATTATGCCTCGCATATTTACTTTCAAGCTTGCACGTTTAAGTTATGCCTTGCATATTTAATTTTAAGTCATCACTTTACTTTGTAAGCAAGATTAAAAATGAAAAGCATGAGCACGTTTAGTTTATGTCGTAACTTAAGAACCTAGAGCTCAAAGACTTGCCCATTTCATTCCAAGTTAAAGTTTAATGTAAACCATACTTTGAATGTATGTTTTTCAGCCAAGTAGTGATGATGGACTTCCAATGAGTTTTCATCTAGCTACTAGGACCAATAGTCTATGTTTTAAGTGTTCCTTAAAGTTTTACAAATTCTTTATAAGGTTATGTCATTATAAGATGTGATTCCAATCTCTTTTAGGGGATGGAATATGTTTTGGTCACTGACCTAAGGCTTCACTTAGCCTCTTGATGAATTAAAGTGTTTTGCAAAAAGTTTTAGAAGTTCTAGATCAATTCCAAGAGAAACTAGTTAACTTATGTACCTAGAAATGTCAATTTAATTCTCTTATTGAGGCAAGATGTTTTCGGTTCTGATGTGATGAATGTGATGCTGTATGATGATGTTTTAATGTGTTGGAATGTGTGAAAATATCATATGATGATGTAGAAGCGATCCTATGCATGATAGGTAAGAAACTAGCTAACTAGAAATACCGTAAAGCTAGAATTTAACATAGTTTTGACCCATTTGTTTATGGAACTAATCCAAACTGTTTTAATGGGGACATAATCAGATTTAGAATGTTTAGACATGAAAAACTTGGTATCATTTGAGTTAATTGAATTCTAGCACCTATGGGGAAACTAGTAACTAGAAAACCGTAAAAATGCAAATGTAGAACTCTTAGAACATTTAATTTTCTGGATTCTGTCCAGCACCCTTACAACATGATAAACATGATTAATAATTAGTCCTTAAGCATAGGAATGTCTCATAATTGATCTAGATTTAATCCATAGCGCCTTCAAGTAAAAACGGAACCAAGAAAGGGTCTAAAACGTAAGTTCTAGAACCCCGTATTCACATGTTAGGATTTCCACCCTATGCTATTCAGAATTAAAAGTAAAATGAGAGGATTATGAATGATGTTTAATTATGAGCCTTAGGTGCTTAAAATATGAACGACGGGTGTAGAGAACTATATCTCAAGATTAAGACCCGTAAGGGTCAAAGCATAAGCTACCGTAAGGGTAAGCGTTTGGATGATTTATGATAATGCATGAAGTATGCTAATGATGATGATGTTATTCATATGAGGAACTTATGAGATTATATGTTAATGTGGCATAAAGCAAATTTGGAAGGAAATTCGGTGTAATGACCGTTTGGCCACCGAATTCCCTACAAATTTTGGGACTTAAAGAGATTTTGAAAATTAAGGTACTAAGATGGGTTCTAGGATGACACCGGTTCATTGAGCACCTCCATAGAACTCATGTGACATCGGTACCATTTTATACTCTTAGGTGACACCGGTTGGCCGAGCACCCCGAGAGTTTTGCCCCTAACCCGTACTCAGATAGTCGGGATTTATGATACGCTTATCGTTAAGTGGTAAGTAAGAACTAGTGACGACTAGTTAAGGTATGAGCTCATAACCTAGATGTATGACACGTTCGGGTGACACCGGTTCGCCGAGCACCCAGATTCGATTGTCTTTTAGGGTGGCCCATGAGGAAGAGAAGTTCATGATTATGATTATGTCACTAAGTTTTGTCCCATATGAATGTTACTATTGCCACTTTATGCCACCAAGAATGATGATGCTTGATGTTATGTTTTTATGTATGTGCATTAGGTAGTGTCATGCATACATTTTCTATTATGTTGCATCCATGACATTAAGATCATCCTAAAATGAATGGACCTTGGCTAAAATATATTTTAAAGTTTAAAATGAACTTAATACATGCTCAGTCATTTCGTATAAATAAACCCAAGGTTCACGAGGGCGTAGATGATGACACCTAGGTAGTAGGAGGCCCTGCGAGATTCTTTAGCAAGATTCTCACTCCTCTATCTCTTTCTTTCCGTGACGCCTTCAGATGGCGACGTTCGTGATATTCGTGGACACGCCGACATAGGAGGTGCACCATGACCCGGACCACGGATCATACCATTTTGTGGGTCGATGCATAGTTAGAGTATTCATGTACATGGGTCGACCCTTCACTCCCCTTGTACATCCCCATCGTTTCTCCCCCGTCTCACCTTTTGGCGATGGCCTGGTGTTCGAGCGCGCACGTCCCCAAGTTAGAACACACACCACTTAGATGGGGATGAACCTTCTTTTGTTTAAAGGTTATCCTATTAGTTGCACTCGGGTAGGGGAGTAGGTTATATTTATGTTTATGTTGTATTTTCTTTCATGTATTTCCATGTACTAAATCAAGTCCCACACTTATAAGTGGGCAAATTATAATTATATATGAGATGTATGTTTTGTCCATTGCAAATTATATCGCATCACGCGGCTCTCACTTTCATTTCAAAAAAAAAATTACCCGTATTTTCCGCTAAGTAATTCAAAGTTAAATGAGAACTATGAAGTAACAGACTAATGATTAACCTAAATATGTTCTAGAGTATTGGGTTAAAAATTAGGATGTTACACATTTCACCTCCTCATCAAGAGTAGCTGTTGTATTACTATCCTAGGATGATATTTTAGTTGGTTTAGAGTGAAAATTGGTTGTAGAGACACAAATAAAAGCCATGACAAGCGCAAAGAACTAGTAATAAGTAGGCTTTTCTTTTAGCCTATTTCTTTTCAAAAGTAGTTCCAAAATTGTTTTAAATGATTGAGCTTGAAACTTTTTGGTTTTATTGATTGATCATACATAGAAATTGATGGGTTTATATGGGTAGAATGATTTCATTTTATTAGAAAATCTTTCTGTCAAAAAACGTTTTAAGTGATTTGCTAGAAACTCAAATTTTAAGCAGCCAGGTGATAATACATGATTTTTCTTACTTAGTTAGGACATGATTTTGAGTTAAAATTTTTATATGATGAAATTAACATATGAAGGCAT
This sequence comes from Dalbergia cochinchinensis, assembly GCA_031216125.1. Classification (NCBI taxonomy): domain Eukaryota; kingdom Viridiplantae; phylum Streptophyta; class Magnoliopsida; order Fabales; family Fabaceae; genus Dalbergia; species Dalbergia cochinchinensis. Next base: position 41,973,925 of record CM062372.1, read on the forward strand.
CTTCAATAATTTTCTTGAATTTATTTGAAGCACTTTACTATTTTTAAAAATTCAGAAACTGAGCTGGTCACGGTTTATACCTAAACAATCAATTATGAAGCAATGAATTTGTATATTCTTACTATATCAAATGATTGAATTTTGACAGGATTTTGTAGACATCTTGAAGTCAACCCTTGGATTTTTATAGGATTTAATTTGTTCGTTTGATATGGTAATAAATTGCCAATTCTGCCTATTAGCTGGAATTAAATGGTTTCTAACCTCCAAAATTGTATAATTTTGTTAATACAGCTAAAGACCTTATTTTGTATTGAAATTTTTATAGAGTCTTATAGATATATTGAATTATCTCTGAAAATTAGTTTGCTCTATTTTGATGATGTTTAGGAGCTTATCCACTATTTTCTTTAAAACTGAAATTCTAGACAACATGCTAATTAGCTGAATCTATGATAAAATGTTAATGACTTGATGTCTAGTATACTATGTAAGTGTTTTGATGATGTTATGCATATGTATCTGTGAATGCTTATGAGTATTGATCATATATGAAGATTAGAATAAGAATTATGAATTGTAATTATGAAAAATAGGTATGCATGGTGCATTATGTAATTTAATTGTTGATGTTATGCATATATAATTGTAATGTTTGTGCATATGACATAGAGCATGGAGCATGAAATATGAAATAAGATATTCCCTTTGACATTGAGTTAGGGAAAGTAAATCTAACTAGAAATAGATCTATGTGAAAGTTAGAGAAAGTAAATTCGACAATCATGTATATGAATCAGCTTAGTCCTAAAAAGCAGTCTATTACCCTAGAGTGGAATAAGGCACCACATATCAAGGGCACATAGGAATAAAATTACCTTCAATATGTCAAGGGCACGTAAAGATAAAAAGGACATGAGATCCCCTTCGATGTACCAAGGGCGCGTAAAGATGAGAAAGATGTATATGAGATCCTCTTCGATATATCAAGGGAATGTAAAGATAATTTCACTAAAGATGGTCATTGTATTTATCATATGTGTAGTCATGTTACATTAAATTATATGTCTAAGATGATTTATTATAATCTGGAGTATTATGATATATGTGTAATAAGTGATTGAATACTAAAATAAACCCACTTCGGAAGGATGATTTTTGAACTTTAAAATGAATCTTTAATATATATTGTATGATCACATTTTTCTTAATAATCCGAAGTGGTTAGGATGATGACGATGACAATGACATTGATTATTATGTATTTGGGGATACCCTATTGAGAATTTCACAATTCTCTTCCCTATATTTGTTTATGCTTCCATTTCATCTCCAAATTGCTCAAGAGAACAATGAGGCTGCTACTATGAAAGTTCAATATTTGAGTCTCATATTAACCTTATTTTGTTATGTATATATGATTATAAACATATAAGGAGACAGATGTATGCTAAAGCTCATACAAGAGCTTTTTCTTGTATTTGGATTTATATTCAATGAATATTTTGTTTCCTTTTTATATGTTTTTGTAGAATTACAAATTAGTTATTATACGAATCAATCAAATTTGTTATAGATACTTAATTAAGGTTCGCTAAATTATAAGTAACAACTCTTAAGTCTAATGTTATAATTTAAGGATGACATTTTACTTGGGAGAGTGTTATAGTTTACATTGGTTCTACTGGATTAAAACACATTTGAAAATGATGATATCACGACCAGCATGCTATATTAGGGGACATGATTGATTTTGATGATGTGAATTATGTGTTGTTGCGATTTAAACATGAGAAAGTGATTTTGTAATCATTATAGGTCATTTAGGGATTAAAATACAAAGTAGAAAACTCATCTTGCTTCACATAAAGGCTTTAGCTATTTGTAGTGTTTTTTGTGTTTAAATGATGTTTTATAAAGTATTATGATGCCTTTTATGGTTAGAACACTTATAAAAAGTCTTGAAACAAAACTAGTAAAAATAGGAGTAAAATTGTAATTTTGCATTCTTACTGTAAAACGTTTTGTCACTATTTTAGTATGTTTTCTTTACTATTTTAATTATGTTTTTTTGTACTGGAATTTATGTGTATGGTTGCAAAAATTATTCTTGAGTCCTTTGGTATCATTAGTATGTTTAAAACTTTACATGTCGGATGATTTTGCAAATATAAAAAATTATGTTCATGTTAATTATACATATTCTTTTAGTTGATTGAAATGAATGAGATTTTATATCATATAAAGTGTGAACATTTATGTGAAAAGATTTTATAAAAATACTAAAGGCATCATAGGTGTTGGAAAATCCAAAAGAGTTAAAAAAGTAAAAATTACACTTACACTCACTAAGTTGTGATATTTTGGCTTAATGATCGACTGACCTTGGAGATTATCTTAGAATGGTCCTAAGGTAGTGGAAAGGATTCTAAAAGTATAAAATAAGTGTAGTCTAGGAAAAAGTTATAAATTATAGAATTTACACTTTAATATCCCAAGCTTGTGAAAATTCAATTTTGACCCTGAAGTGGGCTAAGTGTTACTCCTTTATTTTTTTCATGCTATTATATTGTTTAACATTTGACATTGCTTGAGATAATATGTTATAACTATTACTTTATAGAATACGTGATGATTTATGAGACTGTGACTTGATAATATGAATGCTTTGATTTATGCTATGTTCATTGTTATGCTTGTAGGCATAGTATATGCATTTGCTGAGTTCAGTCCTAATATAAGGCAATTGGATAGGACTACATCTATATTCAATGAGATATTGATATATGAATGTTATAAACATGTGATGATGCATGCTTCTATGAGCAATTTGGTATGATGATGATGATACATGTTAAGATGCATGATTTATGATATGTTATGAGTTATAACATAATTATGATATGTTTATATGTTAATGTCTTCATCTCTAAAAAACATATTAAAAGTGACATAAAACAGATGGAAATGATCATTCGAACTCCAAAAGATAATAGTTAGGGAAGGTGATCCATAGAGATGATCCTTTCATTACAGATCGGGCTCAACACATGGTGATTTGAGGAGATAATCTTTTTGTTATAGGTTGGGCTTGATGAAAGTGATTCAATGCCCCTATCCCATACTCTGGGGATTGGGAATACCTTATTGAGATGATAAGTGTAAGCTAGTAATGATCTCAAAAAGGAGAGAATATTAGAGTGGCTCCTTAAGGAAAAATTAAGATAAGTCATCCAAGAAAGTAAAGAGGAAAGTCATGTGTTTTTAGCTATTTATATTCCTTATGCTTCTATAGTATGTTATGATATGTGAGAATTATGTATAAGGTATTGATATGCATTCATGATGTGGTATGTTGCATTCATAACATTAAGACTCATGCTAAAAGACATAAGCCTCGACTAATAGTTTTAAAACTTAATAAATGGATCTTGATTATGTCCACTATTTCATAATGAATCTCGAGGTTTCAAAGGATGTTGGTGATATCACTTGTGTGGAGGCAAAAGCCCTACTAAGAATTCTTATATAAAACTCTCATTACCACTTTTCTTTCTTTTTCTCTTCATCTTCAAAAGCTAATGGTGTCCTTCATGATCTTTGTTGAGATACAACATCAGAGATGCATTGTAACCATGAGCTGCGAGGATATTATATCATTAGTTAATGCATTGTTCATTATTTTATGTTTCTAAGGCGTCCCTTCACACACCCTGCAAACAATGCCTAGTTCACTCCCAAGTCCCAGTATCCTGATAAGCACCTGTTTGATCATCTTCATCCGCCATCTAAGAGTTGTACGAGCACTTATGTGGCGAGGTCCTAAGAGTTTTGCCATCTTGATTATGTGCCTTGTGTAACACCCCGATTTTTCTGTCCGAGGGAAATGACCAAAATGCCCCTGAGGTCATTTCCTGACCCGAATTCGAGGGTAACCAACTCGATCATCCTCGAAGGGTCAACTCAATGTTTGAAGGGGATTGAATGGCCTTAGAATGCTTTCGGAAGCGAAAATTTCGTTTTCCGCAATTTCGGGTCAAAATGACCAAAATACCCTTATAGCGTTTTACGCGGGTAAAGGTGCCGTTTGAGCCCGAAACTTTCCCCCGAGGTTTAAAAACATGTTTTCATGTGTCTAGAGGTCTCTGTTCAAGTCTCGGTGGTCCCGGGCAGTTTTAGTGCAAAATTACGATTTTGCCCCTAGAATAGTATTTTTGAGCTTAATGACGTAATTAAGCAAACCTAAGCAATATTAGGCTCTAAACGAAGATTAATTAATTTTCCTAATTAATCTAGAGTCAAAATAATTTATTAAAGTTAATTAGAACCTAAAATTGCTTAGATTAAACTTAAATCCCTTTTTAGAACTCAAGATTCCTAGTCTTGGAATCTTGAATAGTGTTTTCTCTCTCCAATTCCTTAAATCAAGGAAATGTGTCTAGAGTTGTTTAGACTCTAAATTGAGGATCTAACTCACTAATGGTGCAAGACCACTCCTTAATTATGTCTAGACCACCCTAATTATCCATTTTCCTTACCTAAACACTTTCTTACAAATTCTTAATCTTAAGCATAATCAAAGATACACCTAAACACAACTCTAAACCACAATTAAAATGCAAAGAACCCTCCCCCATGGCTGATGAAGTTTCGGCCAGCACACTCCCTATTGGCCACATGTTTAATTATCTTCTCACTCAAAGAACCATGCTTGAGGTCATACCTTGAACCATGCTTGAGGCCATACCTTGAACCATACCTCACCATACCTTAAGCCATACCTCACCATGCCTCAAGAACACATTATCTCACCTCATGGAACTCATGGATGCCTCCAATTCTGCACACATGGCCGAAGCTCCTCTCCTCCATGAGCTCCCTCCATTTGTTTCATTTCTCTATAAATAGAATGCCTTGAGGAGCTTGCACCACTTTTAGATCATTTGCTAAGTTTAGGAACAGTCAAAGCTTTTCTTTTCTCTCAAAGTTCTAGTGTTCTTCAAGTTCTTCAAAGTTCTTCATCATCTTCATCTTCTTCTTCCACCTTCAAGTTCATCACATCAAGTAGGGATTTCCTTTCATGTATTCTCTTCTTTAAAGTTCTTGTTTCAAGTTTGATGTTCATAGTTTCTCTTGATTCTTTTTAGAACTTCTTTTCCTTTCTTTGTTCTTTCTCATTTTCGGCCATGGGCCTTGAAGTTCAAAGAAATGAGAGCTTGATGATGAGAGTTTCATGATGATGTTCATCACTTAAAACAAACTCTAGAGCTTGATCTTTGTTCTTGAACAAAAATGTTTCTAGTTCTTCCTTTCTTGAACTCTTGAGAACTTTAGCTTTGATGATGTTTTAAAAGGGCTCTATGAACTCAATGATGAGGACTGATGATGTTGGTGTTAATATATCATCAAGATCATGAACTCTAGAGTTTTAAAATGTTCCTTTTTCTTCTTGAAGATTTCGGCCATTTCCTTAATTTTTCTAAGCTTCATGGTTTGATTTCCTAAGAATATTATGTTGAGTTTTAAGAACTCTAAGCTTGACTTTACCTTGTTTGGATGAGTTTGGGTTATGATTTAAATTCCTTTAAAGTCTTGTTAAGAGCTCTAGAAAGATAAAATGAACTTGCATAATTTATTTTATGCTTGCATTCATATTTACATTCTTGCTATGCATCTTTACTTTCTAGCTATCACCTAAGAACATAAAGATTAAAATGGAACTTGTATCATCACTTAATTTAATTCTCGAAGCCTTTCTATTTCGGCCTTAAAGTCGATTGTTGCTGAGCCTAGAGCACTAAAATAAAGAATTGAACTTGCATTATCACCTAATTAATTTCTCGAATGCCTTTCTATTTCGGCCTTAAAGTCGATTGTTGTTGGGCCAAGAGCACTAAAATGAAGAATTGAACCTTGCATCTTTACTTTCAAGCTTGCACGTTTAAAGTTTATGCCTCGCATATTTACTTTCAAGCTTGCACGTTTAAGTTTATGCCTTGCATATTTAATTTATGTCATCACTTTATTTTGTAAGCAAGATTAAAAATGAAAAGCATGAGCACGTTTATTTTATGTCGTAACTTAAGAACCTAGAGCTCAAGGACTTGCCCATTTCATTCCAAGTTAAAGTTTAATGTGAAACCATTCTTTGAATGCATATTTTCAGCCAAGTAGTGATGATGGACGTGCAATGAGTTTTCATCTAGCTACTAGGACCAATAGTCTATGTTTTAAGTTTTCCTTAAAGCTTTACAAATCTTTATAAGGTTATGTCATCACAAGTTGTGACTTTATTCTCTTTTAGGGGATGGAATATGTTTTGGTCACTGACCTAAGGCTTCTCTTAGCCTCTTGATGAATTAAAATGTTTGAAAAGAGTTTTAGAAGTTCTAGATTGATTCCAAGAGAAACTAGTTAACCTATGTACCTAGAAATGTCAATTTAAATCCTTTACTAAAGCTAAATGTTTTCGGTTCTGATATGATGAGTGTGATGCTGTATGACGATGTTTTGATGTGTTGGAATGTGTGAAAATATCATATGATGATGTAGAAGCGATCCTATGCATGATAGGTAAGAAACTAGCTAACTAGAAATACTGTAAAGTTGGAATTTGACATAGTTTTAACCCATTTGCTTTTTGAACTTTTCCAAACTGTTTTAATGGGAACATAATCAGATTTAGATTGTTTAGACATGAAAAACTTGGTAACATTTGGATTAGAATTAAATTCTAGCACCTATGGGGAAACTAGTAACTAGAAAACCGTAAAAAATGCAAATGTAGAACTCTTAGAACATTTAATTTTCTGGATTCTGTCCAGCACCCTTACAACATGATAAGCATGATTAATAATTAGTCCTTAAGCATAGGAATGTCTCATAATTGATTTAGATTTAATATATAGCGCCTTTGGCAAAGACGGAACCGAGAAAGGGTCTAAAACGTAAGTTCTAGAACCCCGTAAATACAAGTTAGAGATTCTGCCCTATGCTTTTCAGATTTAAGTATGAACATGAGGGTTAGGAATGATGATTAATTATGAGCCCTTAGGTGCATAAAGATATGAGCGACGGATGTTAGAGAACTATATCTCAAGATTAAGACCCGTAAGGGTCAAAGCATAAGCTACCGTAAGGGTAAGCGTTTGAATGTTTTATGATGATGCATGTGGTATGCAAATGATGATGATGTTATTCAGATGAGAAATTCATGAGGTTATATGTTTATGTGGCATAAAGCAAATTTGGAAGGAAATTCGGTGTAATGACCGTTGTCACTTGAATTTCCGGGAAATTTGGGGACTTAAAGAGATTTTGAAAATTAAGGTACTAAGATGGGTTCTAGGATGACACCGGTTCGGCCGAGCACCTCAATAGAACTCATGTGACATCGGTACCATTTTATACTCTTAGGTGACACCGGTTCGGCCGAGCACTCCTAAGAGTTTTGCCCCCTAACCCGTACTCAGATAGTCGGGATTTATGATTTATGATACGCTTATCGTTAAGTGGTAAGTAAGAACTAGTGACGATTAGTTAAGGTATGAGCTCATAACCTAGATGTATGACACGTTCTGGGTGACATCGGTTCGGCCGAGCACCCCCAGTTCGATTGTCTTTTAGGGTGGCCCATGAGGAAGAGATGTTTCATGATTATGATTATGTCACTAAGTTTGTCCCATATGAATGTTTCTATTGCCACTTTATGCCACTAAGTTTGATGAGACTTGATGTTATGTTTTATGTATGTGCATTAGGTAGTGCCATGCATAGATCTTCTATCATGTTGCATTCATGACATTAAGATCATCCTAAAATGAACGGACCTTGGTTAAAGTATATTTTAAAGTTTAAAATGAACTTAATGCCTGTTCAGTCATTTTGTATAATTAAACCCAAGGTTCCTGAGGACGTAGATGATGACACCTAGGTAGTAGGAGGCCCTACTGAGATTCTTTAGCAAGATTCTCACTCCTCTATCTCTTTTTTCCGTCACGCCTTCGGGGATGGCGGCGTTCGTAGTGTTCGTGGACACGCCGACATGGGAGGTGCACCATGACCGGACCACGGGTCATTCCATTTTGTGGGTCGATGCACTGGTCGAGTATTCATGTTCATGGGTCGACCCTTCACTCCCCTGTACATTCCCATTGTTTCTCTCCGCCTCACCTTTTGGCGATGACTGGTGTTCGAGCACGCGTCCCTTAGAGGAGAGGCTTCGGCCAGTATCCCACCATCCACGTCCCGCCGCTCGAGACTACCCTCAGATGTGCCCTGCTGTTCGCCGTCCTCTTTTTTGGAGACGGATCCTTCCGAGGATTCGGCAACCCAGGCACCCTCCGAGGGATCTTCCCCCACCATACCCATGGACCTTGGGGGGTGTAGTGGGCCTTCCGCGACTCACCGAGGCTTGCACGACGGCCAGAGATGAGGCCACGCTGCGGAGGTCACTTCCGAGCCCCGTCCCGCCTATTCACGCCAGGAGGAGCTTGCTCGCTTCCGATTCACGCATCACGCCGAGGGATAGTCGCGATGAGAGGTCGTGGATGGCCCGGGTTAGAGCACACACCACTTGGATGGGGATAAACCTTCTTTTGTTTAGAGGTTATCCCATTAGATGCACACGGGTAGGGGAGTAGATCATGTTTATGTTTATGTTGTATTTCCTTTCCTGTATTTCCCTTGTACTAAATTAAGTCCCACACTTATAAGTGGGCAAGTTATATATATATATGAGATGATATTCAGTGTTATTCATGTTGTGCCTTATGCTATGATGTTATGAGATGTATGATTTGATCGTTACATGATACATCGCATCACGCGACTCTCACTTTGTTTTTCAAAAAAAAAAAATTACCCGTATTTTCCGCTAAGTATTTCAAGGTAAAAATGAGAACTATGAAGTGACAGACTAATGATTAACCTAAATATGTTCTAGAGTATTGGGTTAAAAATTAGGATGTTACACCTTGTCACCCAACCTTCTCTTTTGAGCTTCTGAGGAGTCCCTTTTTTAGTAGTCCTATTGTGATTCTTCCCCTTTCATAGGCGTACGCCATGGTAAGAGCCACAAGAGGTCAAGCGAGGGAGGAAAGCCTTCTGTGTAGATGCCTTGTACCCAATTGGGTCTACAATGTGGAGCTCATGCCTATTGGAGTTCTAGTGAACAGGATTGGGTTCTTTTCTTCCTTTCTTGGATGCTAGATATGGATGGTGTGCGGCGTGATGACAATTCTACTTTTAGGATAATTTTCCCTAGGACTCGTAGTTATCGCTTGTGGAGTAGACCCAACATCTACCTTTATGTCCCTTTTATTTATGTTTATGCTGAGACCTATTTGTGTTATGTTTATGGTCCTTGGATTTTGTAGTCCCCAACTTTGTTGGTGGGTCACTACCTAGCTATGTTTTTTTATGTTTCTATTAGCAATGTCTTTGGATTATATGTATGCAACTATGATGTTTATTTTACTCGTGTGCTTTATAAGTAGAGTTTTCTTACATGTATGCCCCGCTCATTTTTTTTGTCTTTTAATTCATAAAGAAATCACCTATATTTTTTCTAAGTATTTTCAAAGTTTTTAAGGTTAAGAACCGTAACAAAAGAATAACCACTAATAATTAACTTGAATGTGTCTTAGGCATGTTGGGTTGAATATTAGGGTATTACATAAGTCATCTCCTTTATTCCTGTTCCTACCCTAAGAAACATGTTAAGTTTTGATTTTGATTGTAAATTTATTAATAATAAAGAAAGTATCCTTATGTGAAAAACCAAGAAAAAGCTAGAATAATTAACATGCAATGATGATGTATAAATAAAATAAAAAAAAGCACATGTTTTGAATTAACAAACCTCCAAGAATAAGAACATGTTTCAAGTAATCAAGTATTAGGTAGCCAATGGGATTGGGAGTGTAACGCCCAGTGATGAAGTCGATGAGTGATCACTGGTACAAGAAAGCATGGATAAGGAGCGACTCCTAGCAGATTTCTAAGCGGAGGGGTACATGAATGAACCGATTACACAGCCGAATGAGAGGGATCCTGAGACTGTGTAGGTATGGAATTATACAGTTAAGGAAGGCTTATATGAATTGATTTGTACTACTTGTACCAACAAGATGCATCTTTTTTCGGTAGCCTATCACTAAAGAACTTCATAGTTATGCGTGCTTAACTTGGAGCAATTTTGAGATGGGTGACCTATTAGGAAGTTTTCCCAGAAAACTTGTGAGTGAGGACAAAGCACGCTGAAAAAACCCGTGTTAGTTTGTAGGGACAGTCATCAATCCATAAAGTAGCAGGGGATGCTACAAATGGTATCAGAGCCTACACCTCTCCCAGTACGGTGTGGTTTGGGACGAACCAAGTAGAAGCTGGTGGGCATGTAACGCCTGGTGACAAAGTCGGGGAATGATTGTCGGCGCAAGAAGGCACAGTCAAGGAGTGGCTCCTGGCAAACTTCTAAGCGAAGGGGTACATGAATAAACCAATTACACACTCGAATGAAAGGGATCCTGAGACTGTGTGTAAAGGACTATACAGTTAAGGAGGGCTCATATGAATTGATTTGTACTACCCATACCAACAAAATGCATCTTCTTTCGATAGCCTATCACTAAAGAAATCCATAGTTAAGCGTGCTTGACTTGGAGCAATTTTAGGATGAGTGACCTACTGGAAGTTTTCACAGGAAGCGTGTGAGTGAGGATAAAGCACGCTAAAAAGACCAGTGTTAGTTGGTAGGGACAGTCATCAATCCATAAAGTAGCAGGGGATGCTACAAATGGTATCAGAGCCTACACCTCTCCCAGTACGGTGTGGTTTGGGACGAACCACGTAGAAGCTGGTGGGCATGTAACGCCTGGTGACAAAGTCGGGGAATGATTGTCGGCGCAAGAAGGCACAGTCAAGGAGTGGCTCCTGGCAAACTTCTAAGCGAAGGGGTACATGAATAAACCAATTACACACTCGAATGAAAGGGATCCTGAGACTGTGTGTAAAGGACTATACAGTTAAGGAGGGCTCATATGAATTGATTTGTACTACCCATACCAACAAAATGCATCTTCTTTCGATAGCCTATCACTAAAGAAATCCATAGTTAAGCGTGCTTGACTTGGAGCAATTTTAGGATGAGTGACCTACTGGAAGTTTTCACAGGAAGCGTGTGAGTGAGGATAAAGCACGCTAAAAAGACCAGTGTTAGTTGGTAGGGACAGTCATCAATCCATAAAGTAGCAAGGGATGTTATAGGGAGCGCTGGGGGCGATGGTGGTGATGAGGATTGAGATAGAGGTGGAGACATGGTAAGATTAGGAGTGAAGATTAGCTAGTTAAGTGAGGTATGGTGGTGGTCATAATTTACCAATTGATTTAACTACTGCAAGTGACTAGGGACTAATTAATACGTTCATATGTTATAATCATGAAAGACCTTAGGACTAATTTATTTTTGTTAGAGACCAAATTGGCCATAGCTAACATTGTCAAAGACTAATTTGAGGGTTTACTATATTATTTATGTTAAGTGGCGCACAAGAATTATCAACACATAGTTAATAAGCAATAACTCTCCCCCAAAATAGCTATGATTATTTATGGGCTAATATTTATTTAGTTCATAACTTTATACTCATGAGTTATTTTAGTCCCTAACTTATAAAATAAGTCAAATTAGTCACTAATATTGTAAAACATGAGTCATATTAATTAGTCCTTTAGCCTAGTTTATTTAACATCCTATCAATTAAATAATAATGTGTAACATTAAGTCATACTTTGATATATATTATATTATTGGAAATAGAATTAGGTTTAAAATGACTCATTTTGATATCTAAAATTATAAAACACGAGTCATTTGAATATCTTTTTCAAGTCATAAAATGACTTATTTTATGCAATTTTAAATATCAAAATAAATCATTTTAAACTTTATTATACATTAGATGACATAACATATGTCAAGGTATTATTAATCTTGCAAATCATTATTTAATTGACAAAATGTTAGATAAAAATAGGATGACGGACTAATAACTTGACTCACATTTTGTATTGTTAGAGATTAATTTAACTCATTTTAAATGTTAGGACTAAAGTGAATCACGAATATAAAGTCAACTAAAATGAGTATTAACTCATTATTTATTAATGAAAAGGTTATTTATAACTATAATTTTATTTTTATTTTTCAAATGATAAATTACAGACAAACTATTTAGTTATTAATAATATTTTAATTTATTTTTTAAAAAATTATCACCTACGAAAATTCTCAATATTCATTTTTTTTTAAGTTAGACCTAGCACCATTTGGAATTTCCAACATAAATTTTAATATTGACAATCCATTGTTAAAAAAAATATTAGTAAATCAAATCATCTGGTTAATTTAATTACCAATGAAAATCTTATTATTGGTGGTCTTTGGATAACCCAAAAGCACAGTCCTTTCTCCCTCCCTCAATCCTCATTTCTCTTCTTCTTGCTTTCTCTTCCAACTTCCCCTTACCTCCCTGAGCCACCTCCTCCTCGCTTTCGTTCTCCATTGTGTCATGCGTATTGTTTGTCATCTTAATTTATAAACCATTCTTCTTTTTGAAAAAGAAACTTTGCTC